>JALIZH010016526.1:0-109571 GCA_030522465.1 Rhipicephalus appendiculatus | reverse complement strand
TTCTGGCGTTCCGGTGCGCGCGCTGTTGAAGGGAGAGAACGAGCTGGCTGGCAGGTCAAAAAGGGCGCGCGTGCGCAGTGCGCGCTCTCGAGCTTCGCAGGCTGCCGTCAGAAGGCGTCGTGGTGCTGTTCCCCACGCGCTCCCGTGGTCCGTAAAATTTTGACCGCCACTGTACGTACGTACAGTCACGCTCAATATGTGTTGCAACATGCTGTCTGTATTCAAAGTGGCACCAACATTGCAAATCGGCACCTACAAAGACAAAAAACTATCTCAACCAATTTAACGTTTGTCGGTGTCATTGTTCAGTCTAAGGGTCACTTTAACCACAGCCAGATTGTTGCACCTCATGTTGAGTGCGACTGTACGTATATATATATATATATATATATATATATATATATATATATATATATATATATATATATATATATATATATATATATATATATATATATATATATATATATATTATGACGTCTTGGTTGAAAACGACGTTTATTAGACGCGAGGCCTTGGAAGCCAACGGGCAGAGCGCGCACACACTCGATGATGATGAGAATGACACGGTGACGATTAGGACAGAGTGACAAACGGATGATGATGATTATGATAATGCGCAGGTGAGGAAGAAGTACATAACAAATGCCCACACTAATTCCCCCCACGTGGAAGCGGACATCCTGGCCGCCGCATGTCAAAATGACGAGGAACGTCGCGTGAAGGGTTTCATGCGAGAAACGTGCACAGTCTCTGTACTACGGTGTCGGCGGTCTGTTGAGACGACAAGTGGTGTCACGCGGTAATTAACAGGCGAAGTCCGCTCCAAAACTATGTACGGCCCGATGAAGCGTGGTTGAAACTTGTCACAGAGACCAGGGGTGCGAATAGGTGTCAAAAGCAGCACTTCGTCGCCCGGTCGGAAAGATACAACGCGATGGGATGCGTCATAAATGATCTTCCGCTCTTGTTGTCTCGCTTCCGTGTTCATGCGAGCTTGATGGCGAGAGTGGGCCAGTCGGGAAATGTATTCTTCTCTGGAAGACTGAGATGAGTTAACATTGCTGTTGAAGAAGGAAACGTCGAGAAGGGTAGTAGGGACACGTCCGTAAACGAGGTAGAATGGCGAGTAGCCGGTTGTGCGCTGAACGGCCGTGTTGTAGGCGAAGGTGAGGAATGGTAGAAGGGTATCCCAGTTTTTATGGTTTGGTTGGACGTAGACGGCTATATTGTCAGCAAGAGTACGATGAAATCTCTCGGTGAGACCGTTGGTCTGAGGGTGGCGACTTGAAGCTGTCTTGTGAGTAGTGCCAGAAGCGCGCAGTACTTCATTTAGTATTTGTGACAGGAACACCCTTCCACGGTCACTAAGCAGTACACGAGGAGCCCCATGACGCAGAATTATAGCGTGAAGAACGAAGTCAGCGACTTCCGCAGCTGATCCAGTAATCACAGAGGCTGTCTCAGCGTAGTGCGTCAGGTGGTCTACGGCGGTCACTATCCATCGTTTGCCAGTAGGTGTGATGGGAAGAGGCCCGTAAAGGTCGACACCTACAACCTCGAATGGCATTGCGTGGCACAGAATTGGCTGCAGAGGTCCGGCAGGGCCAGATGTCGGGAGTTTACGACGTTGGCATGGGAAGCAGGAACCGACGTACCGCGCTACGCTAGTAGAAAGGCCAGGCCAGTAGAAACGACATCGAATGCGGTCAAGAGTTTTTTGAAAACCAAGATGGCCAGCAGTCAAGTCATCGTGGAAGGCTTCAAGCACATGAAGTCGCAGAGAGCGTGGTAGCACAAGAACCCATCGTTGACCGTCAGGATGATAAATGTGGCGGTATAGAACGCCATTTTCCAGCTTAAATTGCAGGAGTTGACGACGAAGTCGCGCGTTAGGTGGATGGGAAGCTCCCGAAAGGCGGTCCATATTACGCCTGCAGTATGGATCGGACAGCTGGCGGGAGCTAAATGTTGGCTCGTCGTCCGAAAACAGTTGGTCTATTGAGGCGAGCTTAGGAACTGCGGTAGAAGTGACGGCCGAGCTCTCGCCAACGCCGAGCTGAGTAGTAGGAAGCGGGCAGCGAGAAAGAGCGTCGGCGTCTTGATGTTTTCTACCAGATTTGTAAGTCTTGTCAAAGTCATACTCCTGCAGGCGTAGAATCCACCGACCCAAGCGTCCGTACAAGTTCTTTAGAGTGGAAAGCCAGCATAAGGCATGGTGGTCCGTAACGATTGTAAAGTGACGGCCGTGGAGATAGGGACGGAACTTCTGCACCGACCAAACCACAGCCAAACATTCCTGTTCAGTTATCGTGTAGTTCTTCTCGGCAGCGGTGAGTACGCGACTGGCGTATGCAACAACTCTCTCTAGCGAAGAGTTGCCGCGTTGCAGGAGAACGGCTCCAATACCGCGGCCGCTAACGTCTGTATGTAGGATAGTCGGTGCGGCTTCATCAAAATGGCAGAGTACAGGCTCGGACGTGAGGGCGCCCTTCAACAGGTCGAATCCCGTCTGACATTCTTCAGACCACAGAAAGGGGACGTCTGAAGCAAGTAGCTGGTGTAGTGGAGCAGCTATTGATGCGAAGTTCTGGATAAACCGACGAAAATAGGAGGCGAGGCCGAGGAAACTCCGTTACTCCTTCGGTCTTTCGGGGCGCGGAAAGCGAAGGACCGCAGCAATCTTGTCAGGGTCTGGCCGAATTCCATCCTTGCTGACGACGTGTCCCAAGACCTTGATAGACTTGCTGGCGAAACAGCATTTCTTGGGGTTGAGTTGGAGACCAGCGCCGGCAATGCACGTCAAAACTTCATCCAAGCGTTGTAGGTGTTGAGCAAACGTTGAAGAAAACATAACGATGTCGTCCAGGTAGCAAAGGCAAGTTTTCCATTTCAGGCCGCGCAGCACGGTGTCAATCATGCGCTCAAAAGTCGCGGGCGCATTGCACAGCCCGAAAGGCATCACATTGAATTCGTATAGCCCGTCGGGGGGTGGCGAACGCTGTCTTCTCTTTATCGTCTTCATGCATGGGAATTTGCCAGTACCCTGAACGCAAGTCGAGGCTCGAAAAAGTATTGCGCGCCTCGTAGGCAATCAAGGGCGTCGTCAATGCGTGGCATGGGGTACACGTCCTTGCGAGTGATCTTATTGAGCGCCCGGTAGTCCACGCAAAAGCGCACAGAGCCATCCTTTTTACGGACCAAAACAACAGGTGACGACCAGGGGCTAGATGAGGGGCGGATGACCTTTCGTTTGAGCATGTCGGCAAAGTTTTCTTCTATAATTTTTCTCTCAGCTAGAGATACGCGATAGGGCCGGCGGTGTACAATAGACGTCCCAACCGTTTGAATTCGATGAGCTGTAGTGGTAGTGCGGCCCAACGTAGAAGAGCAAACATCGAAAGAACTTGCGTGTTTCTGCAACAATGCAAGCAGCTGCTGCGTCTGTGAAGCTGTCAAGTCGTTGCTGATGGCGGCAGTAAAGGTGGAGGAAGAAGCATGCTCACGATTGGAAGGATCTTTGGATGCGACGGCTTGAAGTGGCGTGACGAATACAGGCTCGTGATCGACGACACGGGCCACCGTAGTGCTCTGTGGAAGTAGAATCTTCTCCGGTGTAGAGTTCACGGTGGTGACGAGTGCAGATCCATTGCGTAAACGAACGACACCGGACGCAAGAACTATGCCTTTACGAGCGCAAAGAGATGAAGGGGAGACCAACACGTCGCCGCGGTCGATGTCGTTGGACGTAATGGTGACAATTTGTTCCTGAAGTGGCGGCAGTTCGGTGTCTTGCGCAGCGATCAGACGAAGTGGCTTCTGGGTGTCGTCGTCGAGCATGTAGTCGGTGTCAGTGAGGTGGACGACGCGTTGTCCACAACAAATAGCCGCGGAAGCAGATGACAGAAAATCCCACCCTAAAATCAGTCTGTGTGAGCAACGGGACAGGACAGCAAACTGTATATGATGTCGGATACCGTCTATAAAAACACCAGCAGTACAACAAGCGGAAGGGCGAATGGTGTTCCCCTGGGCAGCAACTAATGTGGGTCCATCGTAAGGCGTCATCACTTTGTTCAGACGTCGACACAAATCAGCACGTATAACAGAAAATGTCGCGCCCGTGTCCACCAAAGCACCGACATGCACTCCTTCCACAACCACAAAAACCATGTTGCACGGGCCTGATGGAGGAATTTCAGTCCTAATTTGGAATGCAGTTTATCCTCCAAAAACTCCATCACCTAGTTTTCCGACTGATTAGCAGTGGCGAATGAGGCAGGCCGAAGTGGAGAAGAGGAGCGGCGATAGGGGCGAAAGTGAGCGGGGTCGTGCGGATCGGTTGTTCCGCGAAGCATTCGATGCGGGCGGAGATGGAGAGCGGTGGGGAGGCGACGAGTAACGTTGACCATGATAAGAGGCCCCAGTGGAAAAATCTCGTTCACGCATGTCATAACTAGAGGCCGGATTATAGGCAAATGCATATTTTTTTCCTTGCGTTCCTATCGCGCCCCACTTTGGTATATGAGCATGAATTAGGGGTAAAGGAGGGCTTTTATAGTGTTTTTATAGTGCCTATAAATGCCTATTTTTGGGGTTTGTGCCTAAATGTCTATAAGTGCCCATAAATGCCTATTTTCAAAATTGATGCCTATATGAACGCTATTTAGCCTCAAATTTTCTTTCGAGTACAGTTCGAGACCGTAATTAATGTTACCGGGCAAAATTGACGTTTCGAAACTTTATGGGGTGCAACAACCTAGTTCCCTAGTTCAACAAACATCTGGAAAGCAACTGGTACCAGCAGTGAAATGGGACGCGCCGGCCACCTTACCTCACCGCACTGACTTGGCGCGAGCGGTTGGAGCAGGGGAGAGGAAAAGACGCTATTTCTGCAACCCTAAATGGGAGCACGTCCCAGTGTGTATAGTGGAACGGGGAGAGGAAAATAAAGGCGGGAAGAGGAGAGGAGAAGAAGAGGAGAGTGGCGTCCATGGCCGAGGACGTGGCGGGCGGCTTTTACCGCCGGTTTCCCAGTCCAGTGTTCCCATGGAATTGAAGCACCTCCTTGAAGACTTGGGCGTGCCGGGGGATAGAAAACAGGAGGTACCTGCGCGCAGCAGCAGGAATATGGAGAGCGAATGCGAAACCATGGAGTGCCGTCAGGGGAAAATAGAAAGTAGGTAAAAAAAATCAGATGTGCACATCGCTTTTGTTTCGTTTGTAATTTACTCTTTAAGGGCGCTTCACCAGGTCACATGAGAAATTTTAGTCAGATACTGGAAGTGTTCGCGTACCTAATGAAGAGCTTTGTACTACAAGAACTGTTTAATTGGTTCATTACGAGCCGCGAAAGCATGATGCCGGTAGGAGCTTGAAACCTTTGCCACTCGCAAGCCAAATTCCTTCCCTGCCCTCTTCGGTATCAGGGAAACGCAAGATTACACTATGTGCACATGACATGCCCAAGCCACGTCGTTCGCACAAGCGGTGTTGTATCGTTTCGGCGTTCGCTCTATAGTGTACTGCCTGTTTCTGTGGGATGGATCCGTCTATGCGTTTGGAGAGGCTGGCATGGATCCTGTATCCTTACCATGACACAGCGCGTCGCACAGCTGGAACTGCTGTAAGGGACGATGCACCAAAAACATGCTAAGCGTTGTCAGGGCTGGCGCCGGCACGACGCGGGAACGGCGAGAACACGAACGCAAAAGAAATATAGGCAGCTAAGTCTCGCATCGCTCTCGATTCGAAGAAAAAAAGCTAAAGAAAAACGCGCACACATTCCATTTGTATGTTTTAATATTTCTATTAACGTTCATTCATCTATTCAAGCAACAGATTGCACAAATTACACATGTAGCCTCGAATAATTCTCGCAGTTTCATGTACTATTGTGACATACACAGGACCATTCCTTGTTGAACTTCACCTCCCCCACATTGGTGCGCGCGCCCGTGAGATAAAGGCCACGAGGCATTCAGTCTGACATTTCACCTCCTTCCGGGGAGCGTAGCGTTGCAAATCTTGGCAGACGTAATCGTCAGCGCAGTGCATGCATTACACTTCTAGCTCGAAACGCTCAAACCTGGTAAGGGGCCCTTTATAGTGTTCACACAAAGAGGAGAAATTGACCCTGCGCTATTAGACCCGGCCAATACGATGCTAACAGACCCTTCTGGCCTTTTAGCGGTCTGGCTATTGAATCATGTGCTGCCCTTCCCAGCCATGCCGAAAAGAAGCAGACACAGGAGCGTGTTTATTCGATGGTGGACACCTTAACTTACCATTATGGACAATAAAAGGAGAGACCATGTTCTGGAAACCGTGCCCAAAAAGGGACCATTGCATGGCTATCTTAAATCATTAACGCCTTTGTACAATCATAAAATATAACATTTGTTTGCTTTCCTGTCGCAGACCAGGTCGCGCACGTCCTTATTCGAAAATTTGAGTTTTTGTAAAAATTTATTGTGCCTATATTTACGATTTTGGGGGCCTAAAACTGTGTTTTTTCTGCCTATTTTTGGCGCCTAAAACAGGATTTTTAGTGCCTAAAAATCCGGCCTCTAGTCATAACCTCGACGCTCATCTTGCTGGCGCTTTCGGCAGAAACGAGATATGTGGCCACGATACCCGCAGTAGTAGCATACTGGGCGGGACGATCGCCAGGGTGGTGAGTAGAAGGCGTTCGGAGCACCTGGAGATAGTGCGGTCAGGTGGGCTGATGAAGGGTCTGGCGGCACCAAACGGAAGTTGACCGGGGGCGCGGCAAAGCGACGCGTATGATGGTAGCGGCAACGACGTGTTCATGTCGCTGGGAGACGCGGCAGCAACTTGGGCGTACGTTGGTATGTGCCTAGGAGCAGGTGGCTGCACGTGCACAGGGGAGGTCATGGATGTGAGTTCCTCCCAGATGATGTCGCGCAAGGCCGCTCCAGAAGACTGTGTAGAACACGGTGAAGGATGTGAGAAGCCCATCGCCTGTAGTTCTTCACGTATGATGTCCCTTATGAGGTCACGGAGATGTTTAGAAGACGCAGAGTGGTGTTCGCCATTGTCTGGTTGGAAACGAACCGAGTCCAGGGCATCGAGGCGCTGACATGTCGTGACGACGTCAGCGACGGTACTTGGGTTCTGAGCAGCGAGGGCATTAAATGCAACAGCCCCTATGCCCTTCAAAATGTGGCGAACTTTGTCCGATTCCGGCATGGACGAATTAACACGCCGGCAGAGCGCAAGGACTTCCTCGATCTACGATGTGTACGACTCACCGGGATGTTGCTGGCGAGTGTCGAGAGTCCTCTTCGCGACTGCGGACCGAACGGCTGGTGTGCCAAAAACATGACGGAGCTGCTGCTGGAAGGTCGCCCAGTCGGGTAAGTCAATGACATGGTTGAAGTACCATGTCTTCGCAGCGCCGGTCAGGTAGAAAGGGACGTAACGCAGTTTTGCGGCCTCGTCCCACCGATTAGCAGCACTCACGCGGTCGTAGTCATCGAGCCAGTCCTCGACGTCTTCTCCACGAAGACCAGCAAAAAGCGGGGGGTCGTGCTGTTGCCCGTGTATGAAAACAGGAGGCGCAGCTTGCGGCGGCAGAGTGGAGATGGCATCAGCGCCGGCAGGCTCGTTCTGCGACATACTGCCGGACAGTGGGCGCAAGCGACGGCCTGAACGAAGCTCCAGGGGGTAGAGCGGGCTGGGAGTGGACCGAGGACCGAAAATCCACCTCCACCACGTATGACGTCTTGGTTGCAAACGACGTTTATTAGACGCGAGGCCTTGGAAGCCAACGGGCAGAGCGCGCACACACTCGATGATGATGAGAATGACACGGTGACGATGATGACAGAGTGACAAACGGATGATGATCATGATAATGCACAGGTGAGGAAGAAGTACATAACAAATGCCCACAATATATATATATATATATATATATATATATATATATATATATATATATATATATATATATATATATATATATATGGTGGGGTTCGTGGCCGTCTGCTCCAAAAAACGCCGTCGGAGACTGCTGGACAACTAGAATAACATTTATTAGTTTAACAAACTTCCACGGTTAGGCAAAATGACAGCAATAGTTCCGGCCCCTAGCCTAGGCCCCGGCGGTGCGCAAGCCGCGCGCACAAACACTTTCTGCGACAGCCTGTCGGCCACTGCCCCTATGGCTGCCCACGGTCCCTTCTTATATGTTCTTCTTGACGCGTGGAACATGCGCAGTGTCGGCGGATGATGCCTCGTGTCGTGGCCAGTAGGGGCGAGGGGGGTTTATCAGCGGCGATTCCCACAATATATATATATATATATATATATATATATATATATATATATATATATATATATATATATATATATATATATATATATATATGTATAATGGGTTATGGCACAACGGAGGCGTTGTGAACAAGGATATAAATATTAATTTATTTCCTAACAGTTTCGGGTGGGGTACTCCCATGTCAGGTCCCCTGACGAAGGGAGTACCCACGTAGCCACGTAACTTATAAGTTACTTATCGTTATAGATTACCTGAAAATTTAGCCGACTGAGATTGAAAGAAGGTTGGTTTTAATCACTCGCGTAGCCAGAGGGGGGGAGGGGGGGAATTGAGACTTTCAAATTCCCCCCTAAATTTTCCAATTTCACGTATGTATATATGTACATGTACACGTACAACCGCACGCAAGAAGGCACATTAAATATGGCTGACCCACCACGCAACCCCTGAAAAAAAATTTCTAGCTATTCTACTGGTTCGGCTTGACACTGGGTCACCTGGCTTTTTGTATCACCGGATATCAAAGCCGGACGCTGTGTTTTCCACTTTTCGTAATAAAATCGGCGTAAACTGTAACTATATCGACGCCTCACCACTTTTATGTGGCCACTGATACAAGTGATTATGGGAGGCAGTCCATCCGAGTCAAGTGTAAAACTATTGTTGTTGAGTGCCGCGAGCGCGCAGTTATGTGGCTATTTCCTTAGTTCGCGCAAGCGGAGAAACAATTACTCCCAACAAAGGACAATGAAAGCTGCTGAATCGGACAGCTTAGAACACATTTAAACTTTATTGTAAATGGTGCACTGAATGTAGAAATCAAAATATTTTAACCTAGTCTAGTTGTTTGTGGTGTAATTAGGAAAATAAGTATGTTGGATACTGCATGCGACTGTTGTCCCGTTACTGTAATTTGCGTCCACGCAAATTATATAACTGTAACGGCTTGTTTAACATCTGTAACACGCTTTTTGGGCGTGCGCTATCAGATTAAAAAAAGTGATTGTAGCCGACGCATTCGTATGTTCTTTAAATGTCTTTCGATATAAAGGCGGCCAGTAACGTGTTTTCATTGTGAACAAACCCTTACACCTATCGCTTATGATATTGTTGAACACCATATATGGCTCAATTCCACTCAATATGGCTTTTCTGTATTCCAGATTTTCATTTTTCCCTCATGGAGCACGTGCAGGCAATAAGTTTGCTCGCTCAAGACGGGAAGATCGTGCAAAAAGAACCGAGTACTGTGTACAGCAACCTCGCCAAAGCTTTGGGTGAAACCGTTGTATTCGACATTGAGAAAGACGACGACGGCACGTGCTATGTGAGTTCACTGATTATTCTCATCGTGTCACGACAGCTCAGCATTAAAGTGAAGTGATGAGAATGGTAGTAGCTTGGCAGGCTGTCACATAAGCTTACGAATTAGATATTTAGCGCCATTGGAAATCATAAAGTCAAAATTCAGCAGCTCACATTTACTGCCATAATCATCGCTGCATGATGAAATCCTCGTAAAAGAATCTCCTCTCTTCCTTAGTTTGTATGAGCTAATTCACTTCATGCCTGCAAGCTTCGCGGTTTCATCACCTTACCTAGCTCTCTGCCTTGCTCAGGTGCCTTTGGCATCCCTTGTTACCCACTTTACGGCCCGAATTGATCGTCATTCGTTAACCTTCCACGTGACGTGACGAAATCTGGGTATGTTTCACGCTTAAGAAGAAAATCAACATCCACAGTTCCTCCAATTCTTATTTCTTGACTTCATACAGTGATGTAACGCGTTTCATTTCGCCTCCCACGCTACGTCATGTAAAGTTGTTCTAGAGCATTCGTCTGGTTGAAGTTACTACCCAGTGTATTCGAAGCTGCAAAATGTAATGAGTTTATTGATTTAGCTTTGGAATCAGAGGTGATCACATGGGATTACCTGTGGTATACGCTCCAGGTGATCCTTATTTTTTGTTGAACTATATTTGCCCCTGATGGCCGCTATCTTTATATCTGCCACAAATATACTTAATGTTGTACATATATTTTAGCGTCCAGCTATCAATCGCGGACATTCGCTCTTGAACTAGGCCACTCAACAAGTTCGGCTCGCTATGTGCATACAGCTGTTTTCAGATTCCATAGAAGGATCATGAAGCATTTTGCCAAGTGATCATCAAATGACCTCAGTGTCGTAGTTTATAGCCTCACAAATCCATTGCAGCAAAAATTTCTCGAGTTTGTCAGAAACGAACAAACTTACAGGGATTTGCCGCAGGCTTCAAGCGCTTTTTCTATTCTCTCGTCCCGACGAGCGCGCTGGAAACTACACAGGAAGGGATGTCAGGGGGGAAGAAGTTACGTCAACGAGTGTCGTGACCTAGAGCGTGGCAAGATGAAACGCGATCTATCTCGCTAATTGTGAATTCTGCGCACGAGTGTGGCTCACTGGGAAACTTGTCATACTATCGAGCGCAGCGCCGACAAGGGCCGCACCCCGTGGCGAAAAGCGCAGCTGAACCAAACACCGCTCTTGATTTATGCCGGCTATCGGCCAATAGCATGCCACCACTGTCCGACGTCACAAAGTTGCACCGGTGGCTCCGATGCGAGTGAACACAGGGCTCTGAACGAAAACAGGGCGCCTGAAAAATGGCTGATTTGTGGTTCGCTTGTAAGCCCTCCTACCCGCACAGCATTGCAAGATTTGGCTGAGGTGTTCATAGGAGTGGCTGCTGTCCGCAGGGTGTGTATTCTCACAAAGTCATAGCGCTGGTTCATGACGCCTTTAATGAGCTCCAACTCGCCAAATCCCTTCGGGCTTGGTGAGGCTGCTTTAACGCTGCTTTCTGGGAAAACACTTGGGAGTCGCATGCTTGGTCGGCAAAGAGCGATATCGACCTGCTGATATTTTAGGAGCGAAGCTGCTTAGGCCCGCACCCCGCCGTAGCCGTTGAAGCTCCCTGGCATGGTGCTATAGCTGTGGCGTCTGCCCCTCACGCGGGAGGATAAATGAGCTTTATGAGCGCTGGAACGCGGGTGGTGTTTGCACGATGCGCAAAGCGCGAGAGAGAGAGAGAGTGGTTGGGGGAAAAGAAGAAGATAAAAAAGGGCGCTATTTTTTGCCTCCCGATGTGGGGGGCACTGCTCAGCGCCCTTAGGGAAGGGGAAGGGGAAGTAAATTAAAAAAACGCATGTGAAACGGGGGCAGATTAGTTTCCCTCTCCCTCTTTCTTCGTCTGTGCTGGCGCGAAAAAAATAGAAAAAGAAAAAAGAAGAAAACAAAACAAGACGCGTGGCGTTCGGCACGCGTTGAGCAAATAAACAAGGCCCGCGGCACAAAAACAGTTCGCGTTCATAAACGACAGTAAAATTCACCGAAAACATCATGTTTGTGCATATATAAAATAGGGACCCACTTGAGATTAGTTAGGGCTGCTCACAGAACATGGATAGTCGTCCTCAGAAACGTAAACATGATGATGAAGACGATAAGCAGCCTGGCAAGGATGCGGAACGCAAAGCCCATAACAGTGGCAGCAAGACCAGCCCGGCAACAGGATTCTGTGGTTAAAGCACGACGAGCGAAGCTACAACGGCTACGCCGACAGGATCCTGCCATACGTTCTAGAGCGACCGAATCTAAGCGCCGACGCTACCAAAAGTTTCAAAACTTATCGTCGTTTGCGTCCCATTTCTAAGGAGCTTCGCTCATCGGTTGTATTCGTACACAGAACCTGCTACTTTTATATTGTGTGTTATGAGGGTAATTATCAAGTATGTAGCGAAGCCTTGGAACTGAGTAATGGGTTGCACTCTCGAGCGCCTTCTAGTGGGTCATCTCCAAAGAAGGACGCAGCTCGCGCTCAGAGTTCGTGCCTGGCCGTGGCTGTCGCCATTCCGCAGTTTCTCTGAGTTCCGGCAAATAAACGCCTTAACAATTGGTGGAGGTGCTGGGTCCCATTCGATGCCTGTGGAGCTTCGATCTCGTACCCTGGACATCTACCATGCCCCAAGACGCTTCTCAGCAAACGCCTCCCCCCATGCCGCCCACTTGTCCCGGTGTCCCACGCATCCGCGATCCACCGATCTTCACTGGCGCCGATAGCACCGATGTGGAGGACTGGCTGGCACTTTACGAGCGCGTGAGCATCCCCAATAAATGGGACGACGACGGAAAGTTGACAAACTTGGTATTCTACCTTGCGGGAGTAGCAAGTTTGTGGTATAACAACCACGCGTCTGATTTTGCGACTTGGTCCGATTTCAAGACCGCCGTCATCAACGTTTTCGGCCGCCCTGCCGTTCGCAAGCTGAAAGCCGAGCAGCGCCTACGCGAACGTGCTCAGCAGGCCGGTGAATCATTCACCAGCTATATCGAAGATGTCCTCGACTTGTGTAAAAAAGCCAACGGAACCATGTCTGAGCCTCAGAAGATCCGCAACGTTATGAAAGGTATTGACGAAGATGCCTTCACCATGCTGCTCGCCAAGAACCCTGCCACAGTGGCTGAGGTCATCACGCTGTGCCAGAGCTACGAGGAGCTCCGCCGGCAGCGTTCGATGACCCGTCCCTCCCCTTCACGAGGTGCAGAGCTTGCTGGATTGGTGGCCACCTCTGACCAGACGGCGTTGCTGACAGAGCTCAAGTCCTTCATCCGTGAGGAAATCGCACGGCAGTTCTCTCTCCTGGCCTTTGCCCACCCGCCAGCCGTTCAACAATCGGCGACCACCCTTCTTCCTCCCCTCCGCCGAGCGATCGAGCAAGAAATTTCGGAGGTCATGCCAGCGTACCACCAGCAATCTCCGGCTCCTGCGCCCCAGAGTTACGCTCAAGTTGTCGCCAGGCCGCCTCAAGTACTTCCGGCGGCCGCACCTCTGACTTACGCCGAAGCCGCCGCTCGACCTCCATCCACCGAAGCGGGTATGCCGGCTACGTATGCCGTGGCTGTCGCCATTCCGCAGTTTCTCTGAGTTCCGGCAAATAAACGCCTTAACAAGTAGAATTAATTTTACTAGCTTCTAAGCCATATTTTATAAAGAATATGAAGTTTACACTGCCCGTGTAAAGTTTAAGAAACAGCGAAGCAGATTGAACGCGACCTTCATGGCTGATGCTGGGTTTTTCCTGGACGTAGGCAGCGAAGAGTCGAATCACAGCAGGTCCCAGACCATGCACGAATGTCCGAACTCCAGCGCCAGAAACTCGCGTGCAAACCTGATTGTGCCACCCCCGGTAGAATCGAGGGCCTTACGTCGCTCGTACAAACTCGGCGCGACGGCTGTGCGGGCTGTTTCCTTGGGTGGGCTTGCCTTCGCGGCGGCTGCTCCTCGGTGAATGCGCGGCTAGGCGAGGCTTGCCCGACGTGGAGCCCAGCTGAGGCTTAGTTATTGCTAGGCCACGTCACGGAGGGCTTTTTTTCGGACGGTGGACGTTTTACCTCGAGCTTTGAGAGCATAGATCTTAAATTGACAGTACGCGCACCGTGGAATCAGGCCTACATACCAGCACATTGACGAAATATGCAACTTATTTGTTTCCGGAACGTTAGTAGAACAGCTAAAGAGAAGCCATCTGCCCACGCAACTACGAGTACATGAAGAGCGAACTTGAACATAAACGCGCTGAACAGTAGCGTAGCCAGAAATTTTTTTCGTGGGGGGGGGGGTTCAACCATACTTTATGTATGTTCGTGCGTGCGTTTGTATGTGTGTGCGTGCATACGTACGCAAGCAAAACTGAAAAATTTCGGGGGGGGGGGGGGTTGAACCCCCCCAACCCCCCTCCTTGGCTACGCCACTGGCGCTGAAGCCCGCGAAAGTCTCTATTCAACGGGACTGTGTCATAACGGATTCATTAGCTTGCCTTAAACGACACCTATGTTTTAGCCAGCGTTGAACGCAAGGAAAAAAGTCACAGCATATCCACGGAGTGAATGATGATGAGTGGGCGAAGCTCTGGAGCTTCATCGATAAACCGTGAATCTTCCGTGAATTTTCGTTCAGTACGTCATCAAAGACGTGACAAACACTGTGTGTATATATACAAGAAATTTTATTTATTCGTAAATGGTAGCTAGACGTGGCTTCCGGTCCGCCTTCATTATAACGGCTTTATGGTCGGTGGAGTGGAGGGATAGGGGGTTCTTATATGGCTCCGTAGAGGAATTCCTAGAGGAGAGAGGACACACATCCGCTAGGGGATGTAGAACGCGGACGCTGCTCCGTAGAGCGGAGGATTCCTAGAGGAGAGAAAGGGGGTGAGCGTAGGAAAGGAGAGAGAGGGGACGCGCGCGCCGCTCCGTACAGTAGAGGATTCTTAGAGGAGAGAAAGGGAGTGAGCGTAGGAGAGAGAGGGGAGGGGGACGCGCATGCTCTGGAGGGGTGTAGGACGCCGGCGCCGCTTCGTACAGTAGAGGATTGCTAGAGGAGAGAAAGGGGGGTGAGCATTGGAGAGGAGAGAGAGGTGGAGGGGACGCGCATGCTCTGGAGGGATGGACTAAGCCCCCGCAAGCACATCCAAGCAAGATCAATGACTGGAGTCAACCTGGGCGACAAACACCACCTGCCTCGCCATTGCTAAGCTGCCCCTCTATGCTCTCGGCCATGACTCTAGTGACTGTAGTAGTGGTTGACGGCCTTTTAGATGTGAAGCATCTTATGGCGAAGCTTAATCCGGTGGTGGTGGTGTGCCGCGTGGCCTCCCTTACTGCGCATGCGCAAACCCTTTAAAAAAATAAAAATAAAAAACCTCCTCTCCCCTCTCTCTCCTCTAGGCATCCCTCCTCGCGGCAACCACACCCTTACTGCGCATGCGCCTCCCTTCCTCTCTCCCCTCCTACGCTCCCCCCTTCTCTCCTCTAGGCATCCCTTGCCCGCGGCGTCCACACTCCCACTGCGCATGCGCGTCCCCCCCTATCTCTCCTCTCCTACGCTCCCCCCCCTCTCTTCTCTAGGCATCCCTGCCCGCGGCGTCCACACTCCCCACTGCGCATGCGCGTTCCCCCCCCTCTCTTTCCCGTCCTACGCTCCCCACTCTCTCGCCTCGCGACGCCGATGCAGGCAGCGTCTGCTAGCGAGTTTCTTGGTTGAAAAAAACCGGCAGATCCCACGCACTGTGGGAATCGATGTAATGCGAAGCTGCCAGCAAGAAGCAAATCATGCTGTACATAATATGCATGTCATTATTTAGATGTTAGGACCTCTCATTTGCGTTCATTATACAGTCACGTCGCGCAATACATATTTTGGTGTATATAAAGCTATCAAACTGGACGCAAGCGCACCATGAGCGTGGCATGTAAATGGCATTGTAGACGACATGCATGCCAAGATTTTCATGGTTACCACCTGCCACTTATGTTCGCTTAATCTTTTTTACCTCAAATCACAACGAGACGCGTGACCAATCTGCCTCCGTTTCGCATGCGTTCGTATTCTAGCGCTTTGCGCATCGTGCAGAACGCCATCCGCGTTCCAGCATTTCAAATTGACGGACACTGTCAATTCCCAAAAGTGTTTCTCGAACGCCTGTCCCCACTGAGACGGGGTCGGTAAGAATTAAACGTGATGCGCGCGTCTCCCTCCTTGCATGATGACAGACGCCTGGCACAGCGACGCTATGCAAGCAAAGCGCGAGCGCTGTAGAGTCCAACGCGACCGGCGTCCGTTTGCGCGACCCGGCGCCCACCTGAAACTGTGCCAAGTCACGGCTGGTGGGACGGACGGACGGACGGACATAAGCATGATATATTAAAGGCTTTCGTTTTAAAATTTGGTGTATATCAAGCTAGTGAAACGGCCACGAGAGTGTCATGAGGGTGGCATGCAAGTCATGTTGCACATGACATGTCATGATTTCCATATTACCACTTGTCATTTATACTCGTCATACAATCACGTCGCTCAATACTAAATTTGGTGTACATCAAGCTAGCGAAACGGCCGCGAGCGTGCCATCAGCGTGGTATGCAAGTCATGTTGCACATGACATGTCATGATTTCATATAACCAGTTGGCATTTCTGTTCGTCATACAGTCACGTCACCCAAAACCAGATTTGGTGTATATCAAGCTAGCGAAACGGCCGTCAGGGCACCATGAGCGTGGCATGTAAATCATGTTGCAGGTATTGATTTTCATATTACCACCTGTCATTTATGTTGGTCATGCATAAATGCCTCATCGTACCAATTTCTGGATATATCAAGTTAAGAAAACGGCCTCAGGAGCACTATGGCCATGGCGTGTAAATCATACTTTTCATGACAAGTTAGTCATGATTTTCATGATATGACCAGTCAATCATGTTTGTCATACAGTCATGTTATGCCATACCAAGTTTGGTAAAAATCCCATTAACGATACGGCCAGGAGAGCACAAAGTCGTAGGCGGATAGATAGATAGATAGATAGATAGATAGATAGATAGATAGATAGATAGATAGATAGATAGATAGATAGATAGATAGATAGATAGATAGATAGATAGATAGATAGATAGATACGCTCAAAGTCGCCGAAGTTCGCTAAGAAATGCTTCGCATTTGAAAATCACAGCATATCCGCGGAGTCAATGATGATGAGTGGGCGAAGCTCCGGAGGTACATCATCAAAGACGTGATGGTGGTTGGTTGCATGTGGTCAAACGATATGCATGTGAGACTGTTACGGTTTTGCTATCACTCAAGCGTCGCCAGCGCGAAGTCGGCGACGGGAATGACAGCGGGTTCGGTCGTTCCGTACGCAAGTAGAAACCAGTGAAGAGATCAGAGAAGTGTTTGGACAAAACAACAGCTTTAATTGAGCTATTGCGACACAAGCGCTCTAACTACAACACTTCAAAAGAACTAACAATATTCAAATACTTAAACAATGAGCTTACAAAGATATACAAAATCAATTAACGCTAAAACTAACAATGGAATGAAATAAAACCGAAGAAACGCGAAAGTTCGATGATATAAACAGGTGAAGCATACGTGTGATGACCGGCAGCGTTGCGTCCACGACGATCGGAAGCGAGAAGTCCCGAAGATTTCTGGCACGACTGCGATGTCGGTGGGTCCGAGTTGCAACGCCGATGTTTCCGGGAGTTAGTGCTTGAAGGAGATCTCAGGCAGGTTGAGCTAACCTGAGACTGAAGTCCCGATGCCTACGTTGCAGACGTGTCTCAACTAGGCGAACGGCTAAGTTTAGGTGGCCAGCCGATACAAAGCACACACTAAAAACTTCTATAGGAGAGATACTCGTTGATCTACTTCTACTCCATGCTTGTCAAGCAGCTAGACTGATTAGCAGGGCGATATCCTGCGCTTGAGTGCCCTTCGTGTCCCCTCACTCTCCTCCTTGGAGAAAAGGGGGGACCATCCACATGGGTCCAATCATGCGCGTTTCATTGTCGCAAAAGTCCGCCCTCAAAATCTTGACGACGCCCCTTTTTAATTAGGGGAGGGTTCTCCATTAATCAAAAGAGACAACCCGTTTACGGTGACTGCGTAGGCGGCTCGTGCACGTGCAGCTCTTCCCGTGGGAACGCATCTTGCCTCCATTCTTATGCCGAGCGTCTTGTAGCCAAAAAGCTCGGGGCTCACTGCGGATTTCCGTATTACCTGCCGTCGCCTCGGTATTCAACAAAGAGCCAACTTCGGCAGCGACACTCCATTCCGCTGCTCTTCGCGGCTCTACGAAAAACAAGTCCCTGACGTCTAAGGCGGTGCGCCGGTCAGCAGGTTGGGTGCGGCGCGCGTTAAAGCATGACGAGGGGTCGAAAAAGTGGCATTCCGTGACAGAGACCATATCGCGATGCCACGTGTTGTATGGCATCGCGATTGTCATCGTCATCAGCGTCATCGTTATGACGCATAGTGGGTACATTCCATGTGGTGTGCCGTGATGGCAGCGTCATCGTCATCACACAGGGAGATACTGCTGGTTACGCAGTATCTCCCTGTGTGCTGGTTACGCAGTTACGATGTGCATGTGAGACCATATCCAGATGCCATGTGTTGTATGGGATCGCGATCGTCATCGTCATCACGGCACACCACATTCCATGTGATGTGCCGTGATGGCAGCGTCATCGTCATCACCTAGGTGGCTACTACAAACGTGGGACGCACGACCCACGGCATAAGGAGCTTCGCCCCTAAAAACTGACTGCTCTTTTCGCCGTGTGTTGTGTCGTTTTAGCGCTGCGTATTCTTATGGATCCGTACCAACGAGCTCGCCTCAACACCCTCTTAAGTCGATTGCTCGCGCTGCACAACCGTTCACTGGCCACCCCGTATATATGGCACTGGATCTTGACCTGCAAGGTGGTGCCGGTGGGAGATTTCTCCTGTGCGTTGTTGAACAATAAAAATTCGCAGCGTGCGCGTTAACTAAAAGCGGACTGCGGGTCTCTGTGTCCAGTCGGAGTCACCTGTCTCTCATTGACCCATTAGCAGAGATTGGCATGTTCCAGTAAGAAACACCGATCCATCACTGCGTGCTTTGCGCCTCCACAGTTTTCTCTCCTGCGCAACGCTGCGATGAGTGCCAGCGTCAACGCCGCCGTCAGTGTAAGCGTTAGCGCCCGCTGCTTCACATCTACACACGGTTCCCTTTAGCGGGAGATGGTGTAATTTTTGTACTACAGTGTTCTGCTTGACATAGATGGCCATACCGCCTGCGGGACGCTCTGCTTCCTCGGTGCGCATGATGGGAACTAGAGGTGGATCTGGAACGCGCTTATTCTTCATGGTCATCAGCGTCATCGTCATCATTATCACGAGATACTGCCGGTTACGCCGGACGCAGGACAAGGTTAGACTAAGAGGAGCTTCGCCCCTAAAAACTTCCCCATCTCCTGCTAAAGGGCACCATGTGTGGATGCGAAGCAGCGGGGCGATAATTAGCTTGAGCGGGAGGAACGTCGCCACTCTCGTTTCACGGCAGCGGTCCGGGCGCTCATCGCGGCGCTGCACAGGAGAGAGAATGAGGCGCGCGCGCTCCGTCATTTTCATACCGCGGAACTACCGTGGCGCCCCAAGCGGAGTATGCAGCTGTCGCACCACCAGCGGAGAGGAGAAGGGGGGGAGGGGACGTGCATGCGCTGTGGGGGGTGTGGGACGCGGGAGCCGCTCCGTAGAGTAGAGGATTCCTAGAGGAGACAGGGGGGAGAGGACACGCGTGCGCTGTGGGGATGTGGGACGCGGGCACCGCTCCGTAGAGTACAGGATTCCTGGAGTAGTGAAAGGGGGGTGAGCGTAGGAGAGGATAGGGGGAGGGGACGCGCATGCGCTGTGGTGGTGTGGGACGCGGGACGCGGGAAGGAGTGACGGACTAAGCCCCCTCCAAACACATGCAAGCAAGATCAAGGAATGGGGTCAACCTGGGCGAGAGACACCACCTGCCTAGCCATTGCTAAGCAGCCTCTCTGTGCTCTCGGCCATGACTCTGATGACTGTCGTTGTGGTTGACCGCCTTCCTATTACTACAGTGTTCTGGTTCGCATAATGGGTGCTTCCCTACTTCATGAAAGTGGCCGGACGCCGGACGCAGGAGGGACGGACATAGCCCCGAGCATAAGATGCTTCGCATCTAAAAACAAAGAATATGTGGTCATTCTTGATATAACACCTGACCGTGGCCGGGCAATACAAGCTGCTCTCCCAAATCGACCACACATCAAGTGCTTGGCAGCATACATCCACTTCCTCAAACTAAAAGAATTTTCTTCAGGGGTTTTGCACTTGGGAAAAGCGTGCCTTTCCAATCTGGTTTTGTATTCACGACACCGCACCGAATGTTAAAAAAAAGCTACGCATCTCCACGAAGTGAATCATGACGAGTGGGCGAAGCACTGGGGATCGTTCTTACCGTAAATCACCCGTGCCATTACCCACTCGCGCATTTAAATTAGTGACAGCGCGTGTGTACAGTAGATACAATGCGTTCTTGCCGTTGAGCCGCCGCTTCCCGCGCCCTCAACTCCAGAGCAGCAGCTTGTTGTCGGCGTTGCCGTTTTGCGGCTGCTTCCCGAGCTCTCGCCTCCTGGGTAGCTTGCTGTCTGCGTAGAGGTTCAGCCGCCGCATGTCAAGCTCTCGCAACCGGAGTAGCAGCTTGTTGCCGGCGTTGCCGCTGTGCCTTTCGCGGGCGAGAACGCTTTCACGATCGTTTTCATCCATGATAGAAAGAGAATGTGTGGTCTGGAACGCGCTTATTCTTCATCGTAATTCAGTGTCATCGTCATCGTCATAACATATACTGGGTACCTTGCATGTCCTGTGCCGTGATGACAGAAAGAGAATGTGTGGTCTGGAACGCGCTTATTCCTCATCGTCGTCAACGTCATCGCCGGACAACGGACAAGCCTAGGCCCTAAAGTGCTTCACCCATAAAAAAGAAATTAGGACAGCTACGCACCAGTGGTGCGAACACTGAAGGAACAGCGGAGCTGGTGGCATTCCCCTCTTTCCCTACCACTCACTTCCCTTTCCCACCCATTGCTGTAGTAACTAGCTCCACTGCCTCTTCTACTTCTCTCTCCTCACCCTCACTTCCCTTTTCCATCCCTTGTAATACTATACTAGACTCGACTATGCTGGTTTACTGCTTACCCTTCTTACCTTCACTTCCCTTTTCTAACCCTTGCTATAGTATACTATGCATGACTATGTCATGCTTCACCGAAACGGTGAAGCATGAGTGATGGTGGGGAGGAGGGGTGGAGGGAAGGAGAACTGATGGCGGGGAGGAGAGACAGCAGGACAGGAGCCTTCTCCTGCTTTCTATCCTCCCCACTATCGCTTACCTTTCCCACCCCTTGCACTCCTATACAAGGCTATACAACGCTTTCTTTATCTCTCTTACTGTTCCTTTCTACCTCCTTGTTTGTCTCTTTCTCTACCGTTTTATATTTGCTTCGACGTATGTCTCTCTCTGCGGTCACCGGTGTACGTGGAACACCACACAGTGGAAATTTCCAGAGCACTCCACTACGGCGTTTCTCATAATCATATCGTGGTTTGGAACGTAAAACCCCAGACTTTATTATTTCTCTGTGTTCATTTCTCCATCTCGCTTTATCTTCCTTTCTTTCCTTCTTTCTCTCTATTTATCGTACTCTCACCCTTAGCAACGCAATAACGTGGTTCCCATAAATGTTAAGACGCTCGCCTTCGGACTGTGGGTAGCTGGAACGGAGTCCCGCTTCAGCAAGAAAATTTATTTTATTTATTTCTTCTCCTCATCCTCGCTACTCCTCTCCTTCCACTCTACTTACTACATCGCGGTACTGTGGGTGCTAGGCAGCGCAGGGATGATATAACTCGGCGCGGTGGTTTCAGCGTTACACCTCACAGATTTCGGCAAGTCTAAATAGCGCCAATTCTAAAACCAGAGATGCTCTTTGCCACTTGAAGCAACCCGGTACTCCATAGAGCTGAAACAGCTCTTGGAATATGCAGCCTTTGACCACAAGAACTTATGTTTTGTGCTTGTAGCTCTGCATGAAGATGACTTCTTAACTTCTGTTTGCGAACTCGGCCTAGGGAGCACAAGAGTGGAACTTGAGCATGAACCTCACGTATGACTTCATTGGTAAAGCGCCACCGTAGACACTGGCACTCGCAGTATTGATATTGCCAAACAGTGAGAAGTGCCGAGATCATCGGTGAAGATTACTGGCTTTCCGGCGGTACGGATCAACCGCTGACGCCGGGAAAAGGGCGGTACTTGCGCTGTTCGGCAGGACTTTCCATTTCATTTGAAATTTTCTTTGTGGTATGGCGGCATACGGCATATTTCAGCTAATTTGGCGGTGACCGAAATTTCCGCTATAGGGCTCTTAGGGTATGAAGACACGCTACAGCGAAATCGTTAATTTCCTCAACCTCCATACAAGAAGGGGGGAGGTAAAAAATGTCCTGGTTTAAGGGGTGGAGCGTTCGGTCTGTCCATGGAAGCACGTCCCG
Source organism: Rhipicephalus appendiculatus (assembly GCA_030522465.1). NCBI lineage: Eukaryota > Metazoa > Arthropoda > Arachnida > Ixodida > Ixodidae > Rhipicephalus > Rhipicephalus appendiculatus. The sequence continues at coordinate 87,315 of JALIZH010016526.1, read as the reverse complement.
CAGACTCGCGCGCCTCACGCTATAGGTGCGTGACGTGCCACAGCTGTAAGGGATATATATCACTGTTCACAGAGCGGGCTCTGTGGCACCAATTCGACTGCGGGGACAAACGCTTGCCAATGGCCTACGAGGAGGTGGGCTGTATGGTGCTACTGGGCTGTCCAATCTGGAGCATCGCTCCAGACCCCAGCGACACTTCCGTATGTTACTGTGGACACCGTATCGGCGATAATCGGGACACAGAACAGCGTAGCTGGAACGGGGTGGGTTGCAGCTGTAGCAACGAGCATCGCAAGTGCCACGGTTGCTGTTAGGTGTACTTGAAAAAGAACCAGACTTTAAGATAAAGTAGACAGCAGTAGGTATTCCAAATTGAACACACGCTGTTTTATGAGTACACTATTTACGATTAAATTTTAAATAAACAACATAGAAGAACAATTTTGTCACCTCTAGTTTGGTTCTAACGCCACAGATAAGTTGCGAATAAATGAACAAACTAGAAGTACAGACACTTGTCTGGAGCGCCCAGCCGGCCGCTTCAGCTGCCGTTTTCTCCAGAAATATACAAAGACGTACGGTGTAGGGCAGGCGCGTAGCCAGGAATTTCTTTCGGGGGGGGGGGGGGGGGGGGATCTGTTGAAGGCCTTGAAAAACCAGTATTTTGATTATTTATTCTTGGTAACACACCCCCCTCCATCCGAATTTCCGTGAGGGGGGGGGGGTGGGGCTAGGGCCCACCTTGGCTACGGGCCTGCTATAACGATACCCGACATAGGCATACTGCATACTAGGCCCTTGTGCTATAATACAAGTATGAACGGAAGCTTGTAGCTAACGTCAGGTAGCAGCTGTGGACAACAACAGCGTCCAGAGCCACGCGCTGCGGTGCTCTAGACGAGCGTGATTTCTTCTGCATAGCACCCGCACGTGGTTTGTCCAGCTTATATGTACTTTCCAGAGACGAGGTAGTTTTGGAACATTCTAGCGAGCAAGCCAGTAGGCATATTAAGCTGCACGGCCGGGCTTGATGATGCCAAAGCCTCCGATTATGTGCAGCATACTGGCATCTTGCAGAATCTACAGGCTTCGGGAGTGCGGAACTGGACGTAAGGCGTTTCCGTCCCAATCGCCAAGTGCAACATGACGCTGTCGCAGGAAGCGTCTTCCCCATCACCCCCCGGCAGCAGTGGAACGAGTTGCACTTACGTATATAGGTACACGAAAAAAAAATGCCGTACGTGCCAAAATTTTCCGTCGCCATAAACAATGTTTGTGTTATGAAAATATGGAAGACAAACACAATCACTACAGTGGGGAGCCAGGCTTCCATTCGTTCGTTTTTGCAGCTTATTCTCTCTAAGCCGCTCACTCATGCACCTTTCGGTCTGCTCAGTGCAGGCGTGACCACGTGACAGAGGTCTTCTATGAATCAACCCAGTGCGCTTGGAACGAGCGTATATCTGTCCTTCGTAGAGTTTCTGCGCTACGTACCATAATGCATAATTACCATCTAGCCCGATCGAATTGTCTGTTTAGCATTCCATCTGGCGTAACTCCACCATATGCTTGTATAATGGGGTATGGCGGCTCTAGTGAGCGAGGTGGTCTTCGTTCTGTCTGTGACCAACGTGACGTAAGGCGGTGAGGCCACAGCACGTACACAGCTATAAACCATTTACTGATATCCTCTAGCGACATACGGTGCGGGCGGCCGCAGACGAGTGCGCCCTGTAAGTCAAATCACACATTTCCTACCGGATACACACAGCCCTCAAACCCCCCCCCCCCTCCCCCCCCCCCCCCCTGTCCGATCCTATCTCCTGATTGATTTATTCCTAATGACTTTATGAATCCTATCTCCGGAAAGTCGCGTTTCCCCTCTGCTTGAGGAGAAACGCGACTACCGGAGATGCGCTTGCGTGCACAGGCTGCCGTCGATAGCTCCTCTGCTTGAGGCATCCTGTGCACACAGTGTCTTTCGAGTGACGGTGATTCCGGCTCATTCGATCTCTGCTTCAGCCTGGTTCATCGGCAGTGCTCTTGCACTTTTACTTGCACGTAGAAGACATGATGCGCGGGGCGATGTTATCGATTTGGACTTTACACCGAGCATAACGGCAATGGTACAAACCCGCTAAGAATGCTGGCATGATAGCTCGTATGTCTATACGTTTATATAATTGCTATCACAGTAAAACAATGTCAGCCGCAGTGGAGCAGTGGTTATGGTGCTCTGCGGCTGAACCGAAGGTGGGGGGGGTTCGATCCTGGTCGTGGTGGCTGCATTTCAATGCAGGCGAAATGGTAGAGGCCTGTGTACTCTGCGATGTCAGTGCACGTTAAAGAACACCACATGGTCGAAATTTCCAGAGCTCTCCGCCACGGCGTCTCATTATGATATCGTGGTTTTGGGAGGTAAAACCCCAGACATTATTGCTAATAAAACTAAAGAGCCTAACGGAAAGTTGGGCGAGTCGGTCATGATTCACAATTGACAATTTATTCTGTAGTAGCGTTTTCGCGCATTTTCAAGCATGAAAAAACACATTTTATCATAAATTACTGGAGGCGACACTACAGTTTTCCAGGATATCTAAGAATAACTCTAAGAATAGCAAACAAGTTTACTCACTGGCCGACGCTGCTGTCTTAAAGGCTGCGCACATTAGAGCCCTGCATGGGCTCGGGCCTACCCGAGAACCCGAGCGGGCCCGGCCCACGGGCCGGGCCGGGCCGGGTAAAGCGGTTTTCACAGCGGGCCCGGCCCGGGCTCGGGCCTGAAGCTCCGGGCTTAGGGCCGGGCCCGGGTTTGAGCTGGCGGGCTCGGGTCAGGCCGGGCTTGGACATTGCTCAATTTATTTATTTATTTATTTATTTATTTATTTATTTATTTATTTATTTATTTATTTATGTAGAAATACCTCATTGACCCCAGAAGAAGTGCAGGGTGATGGGAGCATACATTACAATTCGATATATAGTAAAATACTGGTACGCAAACTAACGGGACACAGAAAGAAGACACAACAAGCGCTTTCTGTGTCTCGTTTATTTGCGCTACCAATATTTTACTATGAATCTATACCAACTAGCCCGCCTTTCAACCCTTCTACAATTCGATAACATAATATGTTCTATGCATACGTGTATTAAAGATTTCCACCGGGTGAAGAAAATTTGGCATTAACGTTGTAAAAAAAAAGTACCAATTAACACAAAGGAAAAAAAAGTTGCGTAACATAACTGTAAGTATTGAGTAGGAATATTTGTAACAGCCACAACATAATACAATTGCGTCATTTTACATTATATAATCAAGACAAAAGCTTTTGTCTATGAAAAGGGAAAGGTAATAGGACTGAAAACCACCTGTGCAGAAGATTTTCAGGTGAAAAAAATAATAAAGGAAAGCAAGCGCAGTGTGTGCAAAAAAGTCACTGTTTCACCGCAAGGGTGAAGCAATGAATTGATAGCAACAAATTGTAATGTTATACGAAGTGAGGCTGGCAGCTAACTCTTTTGGATCCGATCTCACGCAACTCTAGAAAACGCTGCTTTAAGAGCATACGGCCGCTCCAGGGACACTGCTCACCACATTCTCTTCACGTTGAGAGCGCAGCACCTAGAAGGGTACACCGGCCCCCCCGCTGTCGGCCGCCGAGAAGGGGAGATAACGCGCGCGCCCGCGACGACCGCGCTCGTAAAATCGAACGTCGCTCGAGGGACACCCCCCCCCCCCTCGCGTTTTTTCACGCTCACGAACGACGGGCGGGGCCGGTTATATATATACATATACATATACGGGAGATGACGCCGGCGGACGAAGACGGCGGCGACGCCGACGGCAAAAACCAGCCGAGAGTGTCCATATAATTGCTATCGCAATAAAATGTTGGGTAAACTGAAGGCAAAAAATCGTCGTGAACTCTAAGCGAAGCATTATTATCCGGTAGGCTGTTCCAGAGAAGGATAGCGTGAGGGAATGGTGAAAAATTAAATGATTGCGTCGCACCATATGGGCGAGTACTTAGGACTGTTCCACATACGTTGTGCACACACATATGTTCCACATATTGTATCTCGAAAAAAAACACTTTTTTTATGTTTGGGAAGCTATTCGTAAAACTTTTATGAGGCACAACTACTGTACTCTCTTTACTTCTCGCATATGCGGCTACTTGAAAGACTAGGCGCTTGTATATTTAAAGGGCCCCTAAACCACAACGAGTCTCCTGCTCGCCACTTATTTGATCACAAAACGCGTGGAATGTCAGCACAAAGCTTGTAGTTGAGGTAGTAAGGATTTGGCGCTTTTCAGCTACATGCTGCCAGTCTCCACTTGCGCAGTCGCAAACGCAGAAAGCGAAGGGCAATCAGTTTATCGAGCACGCTAGTCATGCAAGACAAGTCAGAACGGGCATACGACTGCATGGCAAAGCAGGGTAGGCGACAGTTCACAACAGGGTGGGTCCAGAGAAGATACAACATCGAGGTCCTCGTCACCATTCGTGATTGTGATGGAATTTGCTGTGGGCTTAGACAATAGAGCCAGAACAATGGTTGCGAAGTTAGTTTTGTGAAAGAAAATTTTGTTCGCCTGATAAAAAATATATAAACTTTGGCAACGAATAATGCTTTTCTCGCCAGTTTCGCGATTTCTGAACTTTGAGCGCGCCTAAGTAAAAAACAGTATGGTTCTTAATCGCAGTATTTATTACTGTTAAAGAACAAGTGATATAGAGTTTTATGAGTCAATTATTTTCTTTATGTGTGGCTATATATCAGAGAGGAAAAAAATCACAGACATGGTAAACCACGCAAAATACCTGCACTTCAGAAATTTATTGCTACAAACAACTTCAACTGAGGATAATGAAACTCTGCGCATATTAACTCTGATACTTTCCCTTTCTTTTTAAGTAACTTTCGCGGTTTTGATCGCACTTTATTTTATTTCATAATTATGATAAAACGTAAGTAGTTTACCGACAACACCGAAGTTTGAAAATATTTTTCTCAAAAGGGCCATATTTAATTTCTCTTAAATCTCTCTGATTGAAGTCAAGGGCCTCATCTACCATTCCGCGCAAAAAAAAAAAAAAACGTTGCGTTATTTTTCTTGCTAACAAGTTGTAACGCGTGATATGTGACCAAGTCAGCCTTGCGGCCGCGCGGTTCGTTGTGAGCTGAATATCAGATATAAGTCGTTCAAAATATTTGTACGCAATATAATTACAAAACCGCAACTCTACAGAAACAAATGCTCAGTCAGGTTGCATAGTACAGCAAGCTTTGTCTTACGATCAGCCGCTTGACAAATCTGCGGCAGCGGTCGCTCGATGCTGCGGGCACTCTTTGAGTGCCGCTTTGACGGCGGAAAGCTCCGCTTGCGCTGGAAAACTGCGCTCACAGGACGAATGAGATACGGAATGCATCACTGCCAAACGTAAAGGCTTTTAAGTGCAAGGGCCATAAATACACTATGAAAACTCGGACAGGAATCTCGCAGTGTCTTGCGGTGTCGTAACGTAGACAGGAATCTTAGTCCCTGTCTACGTGACGCACTTGTATTTCAAGTAATCATTAATCACCAACTCGCCCAATAAGCCATTCTGCATTGTGTGTCCACATTGTCAACGTCTGACCTTTCGTCGTGTTCCGCTATTAGGTGAGAGAACAAGATGATAGTTCCGTTACAGGGTTGGAATGTGCAGGAATAGCATAGGTTCATTAAACGAGGTGTGGGACAAAGTGTATTCCCTTGACGGTATACATACATACATATACACACACACACATACACACACACACACACACACACACACACACACACACATATATATATATATATATATATATATATATATATATATATATATATATATATATATATATACATATATATATATATATATATATATATATATATATATATATATATATATATATATATATATATATATATATATATATATGGCTTGAAAAAGGTTATGAATTGCTTAACGAGTGATATCCCCTCTCCTTGAACCATGTGCATGCATGCAACGTGTAAGCGTCGAGAAGCTTATTCACGCATTTATTGCCAAACTGGAACGAACCCCGAAAACAGTTCGAAATGCCTTCGTCCACCTCCTGCCAGTCCTAGCCGCGTAGTACAATCGCCACCTTCAAGCAGTACGGCATCGTTAGCAAGGCTTAAACCATCATAATATGGAGAGAAACAAACAAGCGCATAGTAAAATCCGGGCATAACATGCACTGCTGAAATCTGCAAGGAGAAGCCTTCGAAACATAGTTGTATAGATTATAGTGGAGAATGTCACGACTTTGGGAACAAGAGAAATGAAGCGATGAGCCGGAAAGCTACGTTCATTCAGCAGAAGTCCGCAAAGACGTCCGACATTTGCTCAAGTGGTTGAAGTCTAAGAAGTGCGACGAAATCAGCAAGGCTGATTTCGTGCGCCCCTGCGGCTAGCGCAAGTAGTGCAAAAAACTTTAGCGCGGCAGGGTATCTGATGCAACTATGCATGACGTGCTTACAGACGGAAGCTCATGATAGTTTTTTTCGCACAATAACTTGTGAAGGAATAAACTCTAAACTATGCAACAAAAGCTTATTTCATTTTATTTTTGTTTATTGATACCCTCCAGACCAAAGGCGTTGCAGGGGGGGAGTGAGTAAAAAAGTAGAAGTAAAAGCAAACAAAAAATGCAGCTAACAATTTTAAACACATGTTCTTCGGTTCGTAGACATTATATACTGCCAGTGGTGTGATATACGGAAATGATGCTATAAAACAAATTTTTTGTCCTTTCGGCTGTTTACTTATTTCGAAAAGTACGCGTGGTGCAAGGAGTTCGTTATAATTTTCATCTATAGCTGACTTATAACAGAGGTAATAAATTTGGCTTCTTTCCTCAGTTTATCTTGTAGTGGCAATGTGATACTCTGCTGAAGACAGGTGCTGCATATCCAGAAGTGTGCGGGATGCATGCTTTAAATTTTAATAGACAGCGCAATGAAAACAAAGTGAAGAGGCCTATCTGTTTTCTGTTTCCTGTGTTCTTATTGCGCTTCTTGTTGAAACTGAAGCCAAGCTGCAAAGCCCTTTTCTTGAAACAATATCTGCTAGCAAATGCTCTTGATGATTAGCATTGTATTTGTAAAAAAATATGCACAGTATACCGCTGCCGAATAACCGCTCATCGTACCCAATATGTCCGGTCACCAGAGTGAGACCCTTTAGTACAATTAATTACAGTAGATACTTGTTAGCGAATACTTGGTAGCGTAGCATGCACCGAAAAACTTGGATATTTTGGTACTTAAAATGCCTTCTTTTCGACTGCTTGTGCGGGCAACACTACTTAGATTAATGGTTCGGGCACATGTCGGGCCCGATCTGCATTCGGGCCGGGCCGGGCCGGATAGGTGAAAGTTTTTCTCGGGTTCGGGCCGTGCGCGAACTGTAAAACAGCCGAGTAAGAATGGAAATAGCGCGCAATACGAATTAAATGTATATCATGTGGTCGATTCAGGTGGTTGCAAAATTTTGATATGTATTTGAGAGGGTGGAATACTGAGCACTCACATTCCCGAATCTGCTTTTTTTTTTCTTCTACAGTTGTACCCGCCCACCATGCATTTCCCGCACGCCTCCTTCCAGAACCCGGAATTCAAGAGCGACTTCATCAAGGCCTTCGAAGACTACTACGACACGGCCTTCCAGCCGAAAGATGACATGTTTCGTTCAGACGTTGAAGAGTTCTTCAACTTACAGAAGCGCCTCGCTGAGGTACGTTGAATTTTCGCAAGAGGCAAATTGGGATGTTAATTATACGTTTTCATATGACCAGGTCAAGAGGACATGATGACATCTAGTACAAAACAATAAAAATACTCTCTCATTGTCACCGCGCGTTTATTGAACGTGTCATGTCGTTATGTGAACTAAACGGAATAGGTAGAATGCAAATTTCACCAGGCAGATCCTTCGCCATCTGGAGAGGACCACCAGGTGAACAACGACGGTGTATATTTGCTTCTGAACTGTAGGAACACCCGAGGTAAGAGAAAATTCAGCTAGTTCCACACAGTGAAAGCTGGCAGACAGCGAAGCGCGCGCGGGTGTATGCGATTGGCTTGTGAAACCACGTGGTGTCGTTAATCCACCGTTACAATCAAAATACAGTAGAAACGAGATTTAACACATTGATGACAGAGTCCAAATTACCTCGTTAAATTGGGAAGTTTGTAAACATAAAGTTGAAACGTAGTGACACCGGTAAGCTATCGCGGCATGTTGCCGCTAATACGAGCGTGAACTTGTGAAGAGTCCGCGTGCGTGGCCCGGAAATGGAGCCTTCCATGTCCAGGGGATAGAAGCGAGGAAGACTCACTTCACGCTATCCCAAGGTGCCGGTATAAAAAGACGGGACATTCACAGGGGCAAGAAAGCACCACCAATTACGCCAGCTTGTACATAAAAGTGCTACCGGCTGTTAATACTGTAAGTTCTGTTAGTTCTAATATTGTGTTTAACAACGCAAACGAGCCCTTAAACTTACACTTCCTTCCGACTGTTAAAGGAGTGCGGACACGATTTTGAGGCACCCCAAAAGGGACATCTCCGTTTCCATGGTGTGCACAGTCATCGCTCTCCACACACCGGAGCCAGACAACACCTTCAAAATATTTTACTTTGATTTTAAACTTTGTCGCCCAGCATCTGCAAGCTAGCCCCACCGAGATGGACATCATTATGACAGGTCAACACACTTCACTGGGTTTGCGAAATGTGGGTCCTGCACGCAGCCTAAATCGCAGAAATCACTGTCAGGGTCTCTGAACTTCAATTCACTCATCGTTGTTGACGTGAACCACGTGCGGCTGACAGCAAAGAGGCAGATGTTGCTTGCATGTCGCGAGTTGCAGTCTCCCCGTGACCCCAGACCTCTCTTGATACGTTACTGCGAAGCCACCCTCTCGATACCGAAACCAAAATTGCTGTTTTAAGGTAGCGGTATTAAAAATATATTCGATGCATTCCCAAGCGCCACGACACTCTTTTTAGGGTTCTCGACACCCGCGTTTTTATTTAGAACAACAACCTCTAAATATTTAAAATTCGTGTCTGTATTCTTTTAAGTATGTCACATTAAAATAAGCGTCATCAACATAAAAGCATGATCGCAACTACGGTGGCTAGACGTTTCAACGCGATAGCGTTACACCACACGCTCGAAGAAAAACGCGTCTGCCTCAAAACTAAGAAGATAAGAACTCACTGCATTTGTTAATCATTTACAACCTTTGTCCGTGAAGTTTTGAGACTGATTTATTTGGTTCTCTAGAAACGATTCTCCAAAACAAATCTTGGTGCTTATGTGTAGCGACATCTTTTCGGGCCAACCTGAGCTATTTAGGTTAATTGTTGTGACAGCCACTAGATGGCACTACATGTAGAAAAAAACATGGCTGATCCCTCAGTCAAAGGAATCGGCATAACACGAAAGTGAAACGTGTCTTCACAGAGGCAGTTGAGCGTTTATTCTGCATTGTTTCGCAACAAGGGCGAAGGAATGAATGCTACAGCAACAAATTGTAATGTCACGCGAAGAACGGCAAGCAGCTCAAAACTCGCTGCGCGTACCTCAAGCAGAAAAGAAGCACGAAATGAGCATACACAGGACGAGCGCGAACTAACTGTCACAGCTGGACAACTAAAGCGCAGGCGCTCCTCTAACACAAAGAAATACGTATGAAACAAACGCACAAGTATACACATGACGACCGCGAGCAACTGTCACAATTGTTAGTTCGTGTGTGAGCAGCGCGTTCCTTTCGTAAACGTGGCCGCTGCAGCGAGCGAAGGAACTTGTCACAGTAATGCTGTGCTTGGCGAGAATTTTTGTCACGCTGAGAGCAGCGTGCGGCCTTGTGTCATTGCGGAGAAGGCTCCATTGTCCCGATGCCCATAAGTCAGGGCGACGGTGTCGCCGTGCATCACAGATATGTTGGAGTGCGCGGATATAATACTCCTGATTCTCCGTCTGCCCTTGTGGGACGAAGTCGTGGTGTATGACACCTCTGGCATCGAAAAAAACTATCTGCATCGTCTTTGTTTTGGTCTTCTGTCGCCGCGCCTTCCTCGACGCCGGAGAGCTTATGGACCGCCATTCGGCGCTCTGCCTCTTTGTTTGAAGATCATAATAAAAACACCATGTTTCGTCTTCAGCAATGATGCTGTCGACGAAAGCAGCATCCTTCTCTGCCTCGGACAGCAAATCAGCGCTTACTGAAGCCCTTGTGTCCTAATCCTTTATGAGGGAGGGCGGCACAAGTCTGGCATTCAGCTTTCGTTTTCGCAAATTCTCACGCAAAATTTAGTGGCATGTCTTACTAATGTCGAGAGCATCGGATAGCATGCGGACTGTAATGGTGCGGTCTTGCTGTACGATATCCCTGATACGAGCCACGTTGTTTTCATTCCGTGAGGCTACCTTTTGTCATCTTCCACCGACGTTCTCCCTGAAACGAACCTCTTGGACCACTCGAAAATTCGCACCCGTGATAATGTCTCGTTTCCGTAATGGTCACGAAGGAGCTCATACGTCAGTGTAGCCAAGCTTAACACCCAATTGTATGTTCACACGCTGTTCGAGGTGGACCCCCATCTCCCAACATTCACTCACAGTGGAATGCGCAGACGACTAGTGACAACGTATTTTAACACGGGTTCCAGCCGGGTTCCACCATGGCTCCTCTGACGTATTTCCGTCACAGATATGACGTTGTAATATATAAACTAACACATTGAGATCAAAGAAAAAAACGAGAAGAAAAAGTTCCGTCGCCGGGCGTACGACCTCTCGCTCCGCAGCGCACGGCGCGAAACCACTCGGCCACAGGAGTGTACGTATCTCGGCTTGCTAACGGCAAACTATTTATATACACCATATACCGTTGGCGGTCCTTAGAGCTCGTCGCCCTCAGCGCGTTTTCGTCATCACTAGCGAGATGGTGCGAAGGTGGCACGGAGTGCGCGCTTTAAAGGTCGTCGCGTCTCTCGCTGCGATGAGCGCGCGCCTCCACGGGGCGTGTTCGCTCGTGCTTATCTCGTGATCGGGGAAATTGGAGTGATTTGTACGTCTTGTGCTTCCACCGCAAGTTTGCTTTGAAGTTTCAGTGGTTAAAGAGTGCACGAAGGTCACTTCGCTCGCTGCAGCGGCCGCGTTTACGAAAGGAACGCGCTGCTCACACACGAAGTAACAATTGTGCGCTGTCTGCAACGCACTGGGAGCTGAAACGCACTGGGAGACACTGGAAACGCTGTTTTTTTCCGATAGGGTCCCCATCCGCAATACTCGCCTGACCTTTCCCATGCGATTTTTCCTGTCCTCTCGTGTCAATAGAGCGACCTAAAAGGTCGCTGAATGGGGAGCGTGGAGGCCATTCAAGACGCGATGAGCAGCTGACAGCGGTGCCAAAAGAAGCGCTTTCCAACAGTTTCCAAGATCTCAAGAAGGATTGGAAGCGGTGTATAAACTGCAAGAGAGAATATTTCGAAGGGGTGCTGCACGAATGATTTCAGTATTAAACGCATTTTCAATGGACTCAGTACCGGAACTTTACGGACAAAGGTTGTATTTAACTACAAGCTTTGTTAAATATGGTTTATAAAATAGATTTACTCTGTGGGTAAACGTGTTGATCCAAGTTTCTCTGATGATGCCGGAAGATCTCTGCAGATGCTTCTATACCCGCATTGGCGTACCAACGTAAAATCTCTGCGGTGCACATGTTGGTAATCCACTTGGCCTCTAAAAAGGCTGTAAAGACGGTTGTCGGTCCTCCTCTGGTTGTTGATTCGCAGACGGGCGAGCTGTTTTGCTTATTTGTCGTCAGAGGTAAGAAGCGATTTTCGTATTTTCATTGTGGCTGACGTTTCGCAGCCCGGCGTAAAGTGTCATAATCGAAGACTTCCAGTAAACCAGCCTAAATAACATCTGTGTTTTAGGGGCGAAGCTCCTTAAGCCGTGGGTCGTGCGTCCCCGATGTATGTATGTAGTAGCCACCTCTCGTTTAGTTCGTGGAGTGTCCGCTAGATGGCGGTACTTGTATATGATGAAAACACGGCTCAAGGCCGGCTAGATAACCGAGGACGACGAAGTGGGAAGCTCGAGCCGCAACCACGATTTCTCTGAGGAAGACGACGCTCGGGTCTTCGGTTCTTCGGACTTCAACGCCTGATGCTCACCACCCCTTCACGAAGCGGTTCTGCCAGTCCGATCCCGCAACCCGTTCCTGCAGTGGATACTCCTGTCCACCGCTACAGTCGCCGACTGCGAGGCCTTAGTGCCGAGGCCATCCCTCTGGAACTTCTCCAGCCAAGCCCTACATCAGGAGAAATGGCCACCGCCGGCGCTTCACAGGTGACTGTTGAGCAGCCGATGCGAGATGCGAGATGTTATAAAACTATACTTGTAGTATGATGAAATATGATGAAAAGATGTGAGATGTTATGAAAATATGAATGATGTCATATACGGCACCTGCCATTGGACGCCTGCGAGCATAAAAGGCACTCGCTCTTGGTGCGCACTCGGAGTCGTCGGATGGATAAGGCTGCTGCGGAGCGGCGAGCGCGCAAGGCGGCGGCTGCTCGGCGACGCCGCCAAGATCCTGCCGTTCGAGAACGAGAGGCCCAGGCGGCACGGCAGCGTCGCCAAGATCCTGCCGTACGTGAAAGAGAGGCCGAAGCGTGTCGTCAGGCTGCACGGCAGCGTCGCCAAGATCCTGCCGTACGTGAGAGAGAGGCCCAAGCGTCACGGCAACGGCGCGAGGACCCTGAAATGTAAATGATGCATATTGTTTGACCACCCGAAACCAACCACCATCAGGGGGACTTGCATCGATGTAGTGTTTGCCAACTTCAAGGTAACACCCATACAAGAACCGCTTTCCCTGCATTTCACCGATCACAAAGCGGTGATAATGAAGGGACCACGGAAACCAACAATAAAAGTTTGATGTTTAACATTTCTCACGTATTTACTTTAGTGGGGCGAATTACTCGTATTCACGGTTTACCGATGATGCCCTCCGGAGCTTCGCCCCACTCATCATCATTCACCCCGTGGATATGCTGTAATTTTTTTTTAACTTCGGGGCCGTAATAAACTGTTAACAGGACAGGATGGCAAGCCGCGAATTGTGCTTGATGTCGACGTACATTGCTTGTGTGCGGGCAAGAGTGCTACTGAACCCTCAATGAACCCTTGTGCGGGTGGCCGGCAGCTATTCTGTGTGGACTTGTGTAGGTGGATTGCAGAATTGCTTCCGTTAGGGCTCTCGTGAAAGCCATACACATGTCCGTCGTAATGAGATATGGAGCTACATGGCGCAATAGGGGACTCTCGACAAAGAATTTTTCTACCTTTGTGAACACAACCTAAAGGAAAACATTCTTTTCGGCGTTCCGTTTAAAACGGTCCATGCTACTGCCATCCCCAAATTACCCGATGCTTAAGTTTTATAAGCACTGCCTGAATTCGCGTCAGTCTACTTGACCGGTCCGTAAGCTAGCGTCATCACCCGTCAGGACCCGTCGTGACTTGTCAGCAGTGTCTTGTGGTTGCAGCTCCACAACGTTTACGTCGTGTTTCACTTGGCGTTAAATGCACGGTCAAGACTCCTTTTGCAAAGTCTTCACACGTACGCGCGACGAAAAAGAAGAAACAACTTCTGTTGACCATAGAGTCATCTATAACGGCGGGTAGGGAGCCCGATTATGATCGTCAAGCATCTCCCCGGCTATAGTCATGGCACGAAACTGGACCCCGTAGTCGGTGGACGAAAGTGTTTTATCCAACACCACATGTGAAGCAGTCACCAGGAGCAAAGGTGGGGGGAGGGTCTTCTGTGCAGTGCCCTCGATAATCAGTGACGGGGACTAAGAAGGTCAGCGTAGATATGTGAGTAAATATAGGGCAGGGAAAGGATTGAGTTGGGAGTCTGTGCCTCGTGATCCGATCCCCTACCACTTCGTCAGCTTGCGGAGGGGTTGTGGTCTTGTTTGTCTCGAGATACAGTAGTAACTGTTGGTTTCGTTGTACGAGGTCAACGTTTCCCGATTTCGGTTCTCTAGATGAGAGGCGCTATCCATCCTTCGGTGGACGAATTCTTGAAAGTGTGGTAGGCACCCTCGTTTCATTACCAGAATGGCCTCGAATCGTCTATAGCAGGGGTCTCAAGCTCAAATCAGCCAGCGGGCCGCATTCACACAATTTAGTCTTGCAAGGGCCGAAAGCGGGGAGCGGGGGGGGGGGGGGGGGTGCGCAATTTCTGCACACGCTGCCATTTGAAAGCAAAGTTGTCCCATGTCTCGTATGCGAGTCACTTCTGATGAAGATCTGGCGCCAGGATTCCGAGGACATGTCGATACCGATCTCCACTATGCCTAAAACCTTAAGGCCGATTCTGAAAGACAGCGTTGTTTGACGATAATCTATCAACACATGGTGACCACAGGGAGTGTCTCACGAAAAGAATGCTTAAGACCTGTTTTGCCTGTGTAGCTCACGAACATGCTTATTAAGACAATAAAACGATATCGAAAGAACATGTGCGGGCCGCAGACGAGAGGATCGCGGGCCGCATGCGGCCCGCGGGCCGCGTGTTTGAGACCCCTGGTCTATAGGGTAGGTGAAGTCGTGCTCTTCATCGTCCTCTCTCTGGCCTTTGGGTTGGAGAGAGGAGAGATCTTTGGTTTTAGCTGTGTTGGGTGCTCGTAGCAAGCATGCTTACGTGGACGGGACTCTCCGTCACCATTCTTAGGAAGAGTGACCACGCTGATCGCGTAGTAATTTCTCTCCGTAGTGTACAAGGCGGCATTCACATATGCCACTTTTAGGTGACAACTATGGGACTTCTGGAGAGCCCGTTCTCTAAATGTTCCCCCGTCATGGTGGCCGGCCAGCATGTTCGTTGGCAACAGCTTGAAAGGAGCACTGACATCAAATTTACGCATGTCAAGATCTTTCCATCAACGAGTATTTACTGACGCCCTAGTAGCGATTCGCGACCCAAAGTGCAACTGAGAGATGACTAACTAATTATTTATTGGTTTATATCACCGTTACCTAGCACAATTCAAAACGGCCGGCAGGCCCGCCATTTTTTTAGCGCTGGCAGCGCTTCCTCGTGGTCACATCCAGACCATGGCCCAGGTGGCCACTTTTACCCAGAAAGGAGTGACGTGAGGCTCAGCTGCTCAGCTAATATTTCGTCTGCTAGGCGCAAACGTTCAGCCATGCCTTGTCACCAGCTTCGCCGTCGTCGCCGTCAAAAGTGTCAACTAGTGTTGAAGATGACATTCTGGGACTTGGAATCACCACAATTCGCGACGACGCGAATCATTTTCGCTGCGACCCTTTGCAAAAGAGTGATTCGAAATCGAACGCCATTCTAAGCAGCAACGAGGAGGTGCCCTTGGACGCACGCTTGGGCTACGCTCGCTGGTGTGTCTCAATTACATAATTAGAGAATTTTCGCGTGCGCGGCATTCCGGTGTACGCAAAGTGGTCTATTGAATAACGGTATAGCGACTGCACACCAGCGGAGAAATACAATGCGCTAGGTTTCTACAACAATAATCCTGTGCTTGGCAGGTTCTTCGTTACGCCGCAAGATGGCCCCACCTATTCGGCCTCTCGCGGTCACGGTTGCAAGAACTTGGCTTACGCTAGCGCAAGGAAGTCTGCAGAAGAAGTAACATTCACTATTAGCGAAACCTGCGAGATATTTGTTAGCGATGATATTTATCCATACGCTACTCCATTTTGATAGCTTTTGGTCGTGTTGGCGTGTACCGTACGCGTAGTGAAACGACGCACTCATTCCGCTTTTCCCGCACTTCCAACAACACAACTGCAGCTCACAACGGTTTGGGACATGTTGACAGACGAACACACGTCTAATCATGCTCTTTCTTTTCACCTGCCTTTTAGATGCGAAGCATCTTATGCTCGGGGCTTTGTCCGGTTCTCCCGCGTCCCCCCGTCCCGCGTCCGGCCACTTTCATGAAGTAGGGAAGCACCCATTATGCGAACCAGAACACTGTAGCAATATGAAGGCCGTCAACCACTACTACAGTGATCAGTCATGGCCGAGAGCACAGAGAGGCTGCTTAGCAATTGGCTAGGCAGGTGGTGTCTGTCGCCCAGGTTGACCCCATTCCTTGATCTTGCTTGCATGTGTTTGGAGGGGGGCTTAGTCCGTCCCTCCTTCCCGCGTCCCACACCACCAGAGCGCATGCGCGTCCCCTCCCCCTATCTCTCTCCTACGCTTACCCCCCTTTCTCTCATCCAGGAATCCTCTACTCTACGGAGCGGCTCCCGCGTCCCACACCCCCCACAGCGCATGCACGTCCCCTCTCTCTCCTCTCCAACGGTCCCCCCCCGTCCTCTCCTCTAGGAATCCTCTACGGAGTGGCGCGCACGACAGGTGATGTGACCGCTGCCTACTCCGCTGGGGGGCGCCACGGTATTTCCGCGGTATGAAAATGACGGAGCGCGCGCCTCATTCTCTCTCCTGTGCAGCACCGCGATGAGCGCCCGGACCGCTGCCGTGAAATGAGAGCGGCGACGTTCCTCCCGCTCAAGCTAATTATCTCCCGGCTGCTTCGCATCCACACATGGTTCCCTTTAGCGGGAGATCGGGAATTTTTTCTTGGTCGTCTGCGTCTCGTAATGTCATGAAATCATTCAAAGCGGCGCGACTAAGATAAGGCATGAAGAGTGGGAATGTTTCAAGGCGTCGGCGTCAGTCGGCGCCACGATAAGACCATTCAGATCGTCGACGTCATCGCTACTAGCGCATCGTCACTCAGGATGGTATGCGCCACACCGTACACGTCACAGTAGTGTCGATAGCGCAGGGTGCTGAAAGAAATTTCGAGCTTTCGTGCGCTCTTTGCCCTCGAAATAAAATAACGACCACGTGACGGACGCCATTGAAATTTCGTCACAGATAATACTACATACCGAAAAATCGAATGAAGGACCCATTTCAAGCTTGAAATTTTGTGTCAGGGCCCCTTTGATTCTTCAGTATTTTTGGGGAGACTGTAGAAGGATTCTTGCGGGTCGGATATATCCTGTGCCTGATTTGCAAGGTATATGTAAACTGGTAGCGTAACTTCCATATAAGCCCATGTATCCAGCAGTTGGCGGCTCGTTGCCACCGTCGCCATCTACATATGGAGGAGACAACTAACAGCAAACAAAAAATAAAAATAAAATATGGCGTCACAACCGGAAGCGGTAGCGACGTCGTGCATTTGCTCTACATGGCGCGAAATTGATTTTTTTCTTAATCGCTGTCCTTTTACATGCCTGATGATAAATACGTGATTTTATTTCGCCTTTATGGCTCGCCAACCACGTGCGCGAAAGAAAAGGAAGACGAACAAGAAAGATTGATCAAGCAAGGTTGTTTTATTAGCCAAATGGTGCACTTGTAATATACACCAAAAACTTTGCAGCTGAAGAAATAGTGATACAATTGTTCACGAGCACAATAGCACAATAGTTCAAGAACTTACGCTGCCCAGTCGTGGAAAACCACTGCAGCGAGAGAGAAGCCTTGAGAATGTCACTTTGGGCATCTTAAAGTGCAGCGTTTCTTCGCTTAGCGTGTCGAATTCACCGTCACGAAAGGCGAGGGCACGCCGGCTGTGCAGGCTGTACGCCAGCGAAGGCAGTCGGCAGTCAGGAGCGGCTATCTACACATTCTGTGAGCTATTTCAGCTCTGAAATTTCACGCCAGTAAACAGCACATAAGCAAATAAATAAACTACGGAAGGTACGCACGAAACCACCCCGCAAAAGTAAGCGATGCCTCGTTGACCCGGCAATGCGCCGAACTAAAGACAAGCCCAGATAGCAGATTGCCTGCATACGCCCCCCCCATTTATGGTGCTCGACCAAAAAATGAGGCAATCAACCATTTAGCCAAGTGTCAGATATACCGTAAAGTAAATTTGTAGTTTATATCGGCACATATAAAATTATGAATATTCGAAAAAAAAATTCTTTTGAGGTTTTAGTTTTCTTTATTTGTCCCCTCCTCGCCTAGTCGCGCTTCAGTCGTACGGCGGGCGTTCATTTCTCTGGAAATAGGTTTTCGACCTCTTTTCGTTCCAAGTTTCACGACCAATATGATTTGACCATGTGATTCAGTTCAGGACCGTCCTGCCTCCTTGAAGTCGTACTTGCGATGTGAGTTGCGCTTGCAGAAGCTTGTCCAGGGTGTTGTGCGTTGCCAGACTGAGGAGGCGTTCTGTGTAGGTACTTCGGGAACGTCCCAGCACCCAGGCAACAAGAGGTCGAGTCGTCATGCAAGTCCTGCGGCACTTCTGGTCGCAGTGCTGAGGGCACGACGTGATGAGAGTCATGGTCTGCCGAAATTCTTCGTTGCAACGCTTTCTGCGCGCAAAACGAAGACTAAACCCGCCTGAGTTCCCTCAGCATAACAATAAATTTGACGCGCCATCGCGGCCCAACCAAACCTGATGCCACGACAAGCTGTTGAATGGCGCAGCTGCAAAGGATGAGGCTTTACGGAATGCTTTTCCTTTTCACGCGCCTTGTATTGACATCGCGCCGCGGTAGCTGTAACGATGTACTGTCTGCTGATAGTTGTGAAAAGAATGAAATTAAGGGCGAGGCTGTTGTTGGTTCATGTAGTGCATGGTTAAGTAAGAGAAATGACTAATATCATAGACGATCTCAGCATCTTCCTCAAATCAAGAGCAATATTGGACACTAGTATAGACCTGACCTGGTGCTCATGATCGAGCTCCATTTTTCCTCATCATCCGTCCCATTACCTGGTAAGGGATAGAAGAAGCGCTGATAAATGTGAAAAATTGCCATTTCTACCCTGTGGCTGAAGAATTCTAAGCGATTAGTGAGGTTTTTAAATGCCCCACTTTGCGTACAGGAAAACAGAAGCATCTCCCGTTTGAATACTGCGAGGAGTAAAAATAATTTGAAAAAAATATTGGGGGGGGGGGGGGGGGGGGCAGTTGCTTTGACAAGCATAGGGAGCAAATGAACTCTGCATTATGATTGGTGCTGTTAAAACATGATTTCCGAAGAGGTGCGGTGACGTGAGATAAGTAATCTTGCATACTGCAATGCTTTAAATATCAAGGTAAAGAGATCGTGTGGGTTCTGGGAAAACCGAGTTGAAGCCTATGGAATACCGGTTGTCCTAGACAATTTGAATCAAAATTAAGAAACAAAACGTTACAGTTTCGCCGCAAGGGCGAAGCAATGAATGCGATAGCAAAAAATTGGAATGTCACACGAAGATCGACGAGCAGCTCGATACTCGCAGCTTCCCGCTGAAGCACAAAAAAGGACGCTCGAAAAAGGCGCGCAGGTATACACAGGACAAGCGTGAACTAACAACTATCACATCTGTTACGCCTTTGTGTTTAAGCAACGCGCTGCAGGTGTCGACAACGCAGGACCCGACGCTCTTAAATATTTCTTCTTCTTGTAAAAATGCGGCGCTCGGAACCACCCCTCTGCATCTCCTGCCACGCGGTGGCGTCTGACGCAAAGGCGCACGCTGTTTTTTTTTTTTTCGTTCCACATCACGAGTGGGTACAGAAAGGGGCCCTTTTTTCGTTGTGCGTCTCAAGAGCAGTTTTCCAAGCGAAAGAAAATGTAGGAGCATTGCGTGATAGAAAACAGGCTAAGCTTCTGCGAGATCTGCATACTGTCAGCGGTAAA
Organism: Rhipicephalus appendiculatus; assembly: GCA_030522465.1. Taxonomy (NCBI): domain Eukaryota; kingdom Metazoa; phylum Arthropoda; class Arachnida; order Ixodida; family Ixodidae; genus Rhipicephalus; species Rhipicephalus appendiculatus. The sequence goes on along the minus strand of JALIZH010016526.1, from coordinate 67,506 downwards.
TAGTGTGCATAAATAGCTTGCCATCATTATGCCGCCACAGGCGTGGGGAGTGGCTGTGTGCTCTAACGCACCGCGCTGAAGTGCAAGGGGTCGCTGGTTCGAATTGCCTGTCGGGCGTTTAGAAATTTTATTATGCTGATTTATTTTTTTTGCTTTTTTATATAGTTGCATACATATACATATCCGGGGCATGACGGCGACGGCGAAAATCGGCCGAGAGTGTCCATTTAATTGCTATCGCCATAAAACGCTCTCTACGAATGTTATCCCTGTTGTATGTTAGTTGGTCTTGTGTACTTACAGTATGTAATGAAGGGGCCCTGCAACACTTTTACAAGTAATCACTGAAGGGCTTCATCAAAAGGGTTTATTGCCAAATGAATCGTCTGCCGCGAAAATTTTTCGAATCCGTCAAGTACGAGCTGAGTAATCGGTATTACTCACACGTTTTAATGCTTTTCTCTCCCATTTCGTACCAGCGAGCATGCTTTTGAAAGCTGCGCAGGAACGGAATGACAAGAACAAGAAGCTACCGCCTGTTCGTCGGCGCGCATCATGGCCTTGATGACTTGCTTTTTCGTCGATCGCGCGGCTTACTTTCAGTGCGATCGCGAACAAGCGCCGGCACGTCGCGGCATCTCTTGGCGGCCGTGGTAACTATACACCTCACGATGATGAAACTAGAAGGTTATTTGGGTTTACGGTATCAGCAGCGATGACGTTGTTGCGGACATTGAAAACTAATTGCGAATTCCAGGCCGCGTAGTGCGCTATAATTTCTGGCTCACATGTTATCAGGAGCCTCGACTAGCGATGTGCAGTATTTTCCGGCCATGCGGAAAAATTGCTGCTGAGCCCCTTTAAAAGGCCATACTCTTACACGTATCATCACATGCGCCAATTTGACTGCCGCCGTCGGCGGCGTCAAGCACAAATGCTGCAAAAATTCATCACGTGATGTCGTAACCATACGGCGTCACTATGACAACACACACTGACAAAATCTGTGACGTCATTGGGTCGTGGTAACATGACGTCAATTGGTTAAAGGCCGCTTGCCGATCGTGGAGGCAATGCAAAACCAGGTTTGGTGCGGAAAGCTTGCAATGACTCCGATCCTCGAAGCAATGCAAAACCACTTTAGGAGCAGAAAGTTTAGGAGAGGGACGGGGCAGGACGAATACATCGCCTTCGAATCGTGTTAAGCGAATGCATAAAGGGCGCTGCGAGCTTTCCTTTTTTTGCTTTAGGCCTACCTAGTCTTATCAGTTATTAAGTGAACGAAATGCTTTATTACTGCTTCCAATCGGTAAAATTGCAACTATTTTGTAGGCCACGTGAAATAACCTCGGAATGAAGGAATGCTGCAGGGCCCCTTGAAATTATAAATACGCAGATGAAACACTCTATTACGAACTTCAGCCGATTTGCTGACAAATATGGCGACTCGTTCACAGTTTGTATCTATCCATGAACGGCGAGAATAGACATTGGTAATTTAAATCTGAGATCGTTAAGAAAAACCGACCTCCGTAGCGTTGACCCGACGAATGCAAAAAATAAAAATCAGGCGAAGCAGGAATCGACCTCAAGCGTACTGCGTGGCAGTCAGAAATTCTACCACAGAGCCGCGCCAGGTCTTGAAACTGCTTTGGAAAAAGACCCTGTGCAGGCATAATGTCGGTGCAACGTCAATTGCTGTTGCAGTGCTGGCTACCTAATTTTATAACAAAGCAATAAACATTATATATGTGACCCTAGGATATTGACGTCATGTCGCGTTAACGTCAATGGTAGTTCCAGAGTTGGTTCCGCTTTGATAGCAGTCTAATAAAAATTACATTTCTATTCCTAAGATTTAGCAAGCTATATTCAAGCGTTGCTCGACCCCGGGGCGATACGTTGATGAAAGTTGACATCATCGCACCGTAAAGTGTATTCGTTTCGATAATACTGCCATGGGATGTCTGTTGGTTTGACGCGACGGACGTGCGCGGTTATTATTTGTGCCTTTCGTGTTTGCATGCGTAAAAGCAGGCGCCCAGTATGGTCTTGCCTGAATGATGGTATCGCGTTCCATGCTGTTGTCGTGTGTTGATAAGGGGTGCCAGCCTGAACACTGCCGGGGATAAACAGCGCGCCGCGCCGAGCCACGAGTGCTTTTTCCTTGTGACACACGCCGAAGCGGCAGCTGCGCCTGTCGGATGTTACCGCCGCCGAATGCGGGCCCCAGTTCCTGCGCTACAGGTCACAACACTACGTGACATCTGGTGGAGATACTGATGTCCCATGCCTAAGACGCCTCCGGCAAGCAGAAGCAGCAGTCCCCATCGCAACGCTTCCAGCCGACGGTGCCATTGCGCAGCGAGCAAGCCGCCGCTTGCTGAACTTACCTCCGGAGTTCGGCCCGCTCCCAATCAAGATGTCGACGAAGATGGCAGCAACTAACACGACCGACGCCACCACGACACCAGTCGTGCTCCAGTAGCCACGAGAGCCGCCCAAATTTCATGGCTCACCATGGGAGGACGCCGAAGAATGGCTCGAAAAGTTTGAAAGGGTAGCCGCTCTCAACGACTGGGACGATGATGTCAAGCTCAGGCACGTTTTCTTTTCCTTGGAAGAGTCCGCCAAAGTATGGTTCGAAAACCGTGAAGCATCGCTGTCTACGTGGCATTTGTTTAAGCAGCATTTACTGAGGTCATTTCCCAGCGAAAATGGCAAGGAACGCGCAGCGCTGCTGCTTCAAACACGAATGCAACAGCCTGGAGAATCTGTGCTGATGTACGTAGAAGAAATGCACCGCCTGTTTCGAAAAGCTCACCCGGCAATGCCTGAAGACAAGAAGGTGCGCTTCTTGATGAGAGGCGTCAAAGAGAATCTTTTTGCTGGGCTTCTACGGAACAACCCCCGCTACAGTGGAAGACTTCCTGAAGGAAGCCGGCAATATCGAAAAATCACTGCAATTGCGTGCGAGGCATTACGCCCGCTTTTCGACGACCTTATTGAGCACTGCAACCACCCCAACTAACTTCCCGCACGAAGACAGCCCCAGAGAAATGATTAGGTCCGTCACCCGCGAAGAAATGCGCGTGATGTTTCCGACGTCGCAGCCACAAGTCTCGTCCCTCGCCGCCGTAATCCGAGAGGAAGTTCAGCACGTGCTAGGGACCCATGGACCGTGCCAAGCCATAAAAGAACGGGAAGTGATGACATACGCCGCAGCCGCACATCATGGACTACGCCCGCCAGCCTTGCGCCAGGACGCCATGATGGCGCAACGTCGTCTTCCATCGACCCATGTGAACAGCCGCCCACCGCTTCCTGCACGCAGCCCACTGAGGAAGAGTGTTATATGGCGGGCACCTGACCGTCGCCCACTCTGTTACCACTGCGGCAAAGCGGGACACGTCTACCGCCGTTGTCAGTACAGAGAAATGGGTTTGCGTGGGTTCCCCGCTCACTGCGCCCCGCCGACAACGAGGCGAACGTCTTAGGCACATTGCAGAATACCTCGCCACCACCGAGTGGAGACCCAGATATTCGTCCCGCTCACCATCGCCTGCGCGCCACGAGTCACCAGAACGTCGGTCACAGTTTTCAGGTGCCCATTGCCGGTCCCCAAGTCCGGGAAACTAAAGACGGTGGCCGCTGGAGGTGTGGTTGCTGTGCACCAAACTTTCGAAGAACCTCCGCCGCAGACGGCAAGGCTGCGAGACCAAGCACGATGATTAAGCGACGACGTGACCTCCAGTGAAATTCAAGTCCCGAAGGAAACTGCGATAGACGAGTGCATTGCAACGGGACGAATGGGAAGCTGCACGACGCGACGCAGCCGTGACCCAACACCTCGCCGCAACTGCAACGCAAGACCGGAAAACGACAGACCTCGGCGTACTTATTGATGGCCTCAACGTTAGTGCTCTCGTGGACACAGGCGCCGATTACTCCGTGATCAACGGGCGCTTAGCCGCTGAACTTAATAAGATAAAGACTGGGTGGGACGGCGCACAGATGCGCACGGTGGGCGGACACCTTGTCAGGCCGAAGGAAAGGTGCGCTGCAAGAATCAACATCCGCGACGACACATATTCAACTACGTTTCTGATATTCGAGCATTGTTCCCGAGATGTCATACTCGGCCTTGCTTTCCTGAATGAACACGACGCTGTCATCGACTTAAAATCACGAGATCACGTCTCGAGAGCGCGAGGTTATCAAGAAGCAAGTCGATGATATGTTGCGTGATGACATCATTCAGCCACCGCAAAGTCCCTGGGCATCGCCCGTTGTGTTAGTCAAAAAGATGGACGGAACGCTGAGATTCTGCGTCGATTACCGTCGGTTGAACGATGTTACGAAGAAGGATGTCTGTCCGCTACCACGAATCGACGACACCTTCGACCGCCTCTGCGACGCCAAATACTTCACGTCGATGGACCTAAAGAGTGGCTATTGGCAAGTCGAAATCGACGACAGGGACAAAGAAAAGACTGCCATCATTACGCCGGATGGCCTCTATGAATTCAAAGTAATGCCATTCGGACTTTGCACAGCGCCAGCCACATTCCAGAGAGTTATGGGCACTGTCTTGGTTGGTCTGAAGTGGCAAACGTGCCTCGTCTACTTAGACGACGTTGTTGTCTTCGCAGCGAACTTCGAGGAACACTTAAGCAGGCTGAGTACCATGCTCACGGTTATCGAATCTTCGGGATTGACACTGAAGCCAGGGAAGTGTCAGTTTGCTTACGAAAAATTGCTGTTACTCAGCCACGTCGTCAGCAAAAATGGTGTGAGCCCTGAGCCACCGAAAACTTCAGCCATCGCCGAATTTCCGCGGCCAAAAGACAAGAAAGCAGTCCGCACGTTTTTGGGCCTATGCGCCTATTACAGATGATTCGTCCGAAATTTCTCCAAAATCGCTGAGCCGCTGACACGTCTAACGCAAATGAGACGTTGAATTTACGTGGGGAACTGCACAAGTTGACGCATTCACTGAACTTCAACGCCGACTTCAGTCACCACCGGTACTCTCGCATTTCGACGAAAACGCTGAAACAGAGATCCACACCGACGCAAGCAGCGTTGGCGTCGGCGCGGTATTCGTCCAAAGAAAAGGCTCTCTTGAAAATGTTATTGCCTACGCTAGCCGGTCACTCACCAAAGCTGAAACCAACTATTCGACAAAAGAAAAGGGGTGTCTTGCGATTGTCTGGGCAATCGCCAAATTCCGCCCTTACCTGTACGGACGTCCTTTCAAGGTGGTCACCGATCACCACGCGCTCTGCTGGCTTGCAAACCTGAAAGAACCATCAGGTCGCCTAGCACGTTGGAGCTTGCAGCTTCAAGAGTTCGATGTGAAGGTCGTCTACAAATCTGGACGCAAGGACTCCGACGCCGATTGTCTCTCACGCGCTCCCATCGACGTTGCCCCACAAGACGCAGATGACGACGCCTTTCTCGGAGCAATCAGTGACAATCGTTTTGCCGAACAACAGCGATGCGACGCCGACATTCATGACCTCATTCAGGACTTGGAAGGCAAGACAGCATCCATTTCGAAAGCGTACAGCCGGGGACTATCGTAATTTTCCCTACACAACGTTCTTCTGCAAAAAAAGTCACAGTTTCACCGCAAGGGTGAAGCAGTGAATGCGATAGCAACAAATTCTAATGTTAATCGAAGTGAGGCTGGCAGCTAACTCTTTTGGATCCGATCTCACGCAACTCTACAAAATGCTGGTTTAAGAGCATACGGCCGCTCCAGGGACACTGTTCGCACAATGTCCTCGCGTTGAGAGCGGATCACGTAGGAGCCAGTCGCCCGCTGTCGGCTGCTGAGATTGCGAGATAAGGTGTGCGGCAGCGACAACCGCGCTCGTAAAACCAAACGTCGCAGGGGCTGCATGAGGGACACCCCCCCCCTCCTCGCGTCTGTCCGCGCTTGTTAAAGACGCGCGGGGCGTTTCCTCTCCTTGAGCATTCCCCGTCTCGTCGAACAGGCGGAGGGAACTTATCACATATTCCCCGGAGCGACGGAGGAGGGCCGGCTCGTTTGATGTCGGCTTCAGCGGCGTTTGTCGCCCCCCACTCCCGCACTGTTACCCGCGGGTATATATATATATATATATATATATATATATATATATATATATATATATATATATATATATATATATATATATATATATATATTGTCATGACCAAGAACGACGCTGGAGCTCTGGCGCGCGGGCAGCTAGCGCGTAGTAGAAAAGGAAGAAGAGGGAGAATAAGAACAGCCTGCCCGCAGCAAGGGCGTTGTCTCTTGTGTCTCTCCTTGACAATGGCGCAGTTCGACAAGTGAACCTTGCGGCTGAAGCCACCTCTACGTGCTCCTGGGTCGTCGGCGTTGCGGGTCTCTACGTCTAAGGAACGCCGTCCACGCTTCCTCGACAATGGACGCCAGGACCCTGCTACGGCCGGAAGCACGTACGCCACCATTCGAGGACGGCGGCCAGGCCTCCTCGGTGGCCCAAAGGCAGCCATATCCCGGCGTCGGCAGGACAGCGCACAGCGTTCTGTTGCCCGGGAATGCCGTTCAGTCCCTCTCACCCTGGACTCATGCAACGTATGAGCCTCCAAGGGAGGCCGTCCAGGTTTCCTCGGCCTTGGATCTCACTGCCGTGAGTACTGCTACCACGGCATATTCCGCGGACGTGAACCATCGCCGTTCGGGCGCCTCGTCCGACAGTGCCATGGAGCTGTTGCGCACTATCACGCAGCTCCGAGTAGAGATTAACGCACTGACAGCGCCCATCTCCAAACTAGTTCCTGACATGTTGCCAGCATTGTGCGCCATCAACGCCATGTTATATTTAGCCGCCTCACAAGACCTTCAGGCGAGCTCCCCCCAGCAACGCAGAGAGTTCGGGCGTACCCTCAGGCAGTTCTCAAACCAACTGGGCAGCTTCGCGTCCGCACTCTCCTGTTTGTCGCCTGCCGTACCACCACCGCTGGCTGCATGCGAACTACCGGAGTTTCACGGCTTCGATAACGACGCCGACGACTGGCTGGCGACCGTGAACGCCCTGGGAGCTCGCGAGGCCTGGACAGAAACGCAGAAATGGTCTATGGCCATAGATCGCCTTCGAAATAGTGCCGCGGCGTGGCATCGGTACGAAGGCGTGCGGCAACAGTGCTGGGCGGACTGGAGCTGCAAGCTCATAGCTGCTTTTGGCCGGATTCCTCACCACCTTTCTGCGACCACCCATTCCAACCAGACCGCAACCGAGGATGGGACTCAGGAGGGGTTCCTCCTCGAGGCTGCAGCTGTGCACTGCAGTTCACCTCTTCAGGCCTCAGACACTGTGTCGGGATCTGACGTGAATCTACCACAGCCAGAATCACCCCAGCCAGAGTCTCTCTCCGAAGCCATGGTTGCTGAGCAGGATGGCTCTTCTGTACGCATCCGCCAGTCAACATCCATCGGCTCAAGCCCCACATGTATGCCGACGAGGACGGATAGACATGGGAAACGCCGCAAAGCAAAGGCGAAGTTCGCCCCGTCGTCGCGGTCCATCAGTGCGACCAGGGTTGTTTGCCACGTCTTTCGCGCCGTCTGCACTCCGAAGAAGATGAAACGGAAACGCATGAGTGGAAGAGGCCATCGAACATGCATCCTACCACTCCTCAGACCTTCTCGCTGCTGTCGCAGGCCTTCAGTGTCGCTAACGGCTACGCAAAAACAGGCGCTACTACTCGCGGCATCACGACGGGACCAGCGCCTGCCTGTCTTGCGACCATGCAAGAACAGCCAATTTCGTCCACCAAAGACAAATGAGCCCGCTTCCCGTGCATTGTCGCAGCATTCCCGGGACCGCTGTTCAAAGACAGCATCGACGAAGTTTCAGGCTAAGCCCCAGCGTGGCCGCGACTGGCCGCAGCCATTCAGCCAGTGTCGTCCACCGGAAGCACTTCGGGCAAGCCTCCCAAACAAGTTGCGGCGTGGTCCGGACCAACCGCTCCGATGCAGCCAACACCGCCCACCGGGGAGACATCGTCGGCAAGTTTTCATGAGACGTCGCATGGAAGAGACCGACCACAGCGACAGAGCCAATGCCGCCCACCAGAAAACACAGAGCCAGATCCCCAAACACAGTCGCCGCGTGGCCAGGGACCGGCCGCTGCGATGCAGTCAGTGCCGCCCACCAGAAGCATTGTCGGCAGCTGCGCGCTCTCGCAATCATGGCCGAGTGTCATTACCAAGAACGACACTGGAGCTCTGGCGCGCGAGCAGCTAGCGCGTAGTAGAAAAGGAAGAAGAGGGAGAATAAGAATAGCCTGCCCGCAGCAAGGGCGTTGTCTCTTGTGTCTCTCCTTGACAATATAGGTATATATAGATATACGGGACATGACGGCAAAAATCAGCCGAGAGTGTCCATATAATTGCTATCGCAATAAAACTTTTCCCCGAATAGAGCCAATTTCCTACTTGTCCTGCCGCAACAACTTCGCACAGAAATACTGTATGCTTGTCATGACGAACCATGCAGCGTCAGGTCATCTGGGATTCAGCCGCACAATGGCAAAAATTCAGAAAAAATACTACTGGCCCAAGCTGACACTCGACACGGCTTTATACGTCAAACCCCTGTAGAGACTGCCAAGGGCGCAAGAGGCCCCCCGTTAAAGCCTGCTGGACACCTCAAGGCGATTTAGCCACCGTCAAGGCCTTTCCAACAAATTGAAATGGACCTGCTGGGACCATTCCCGACGTCCGCAGACGGAAACAAGTGGATCGTGGTGGCAACAGATTATTTGACTCGTTTCGCCGAAACAAAAGCCCTACCAAAGGGCAGTGCCACAGAAGTCGCGAAGTTTTTTGTCGAAAAGATTGTCCGGCGGCACGGTGCGCCCGAGGTGCTCATAACTGACAGATGCGCGGCGTTCACAGCTGACCTGACGCAAGCAATCCTGCCCTATAGTCCCACAGGCCACCGCAGGACGAGAACATACCACCCTCAGACAAACGGCCTCACTGAGAGGTTGAACAAAATTATCACCGACATGCTATCAATGTACGTAGACAACGAACATAAATCATGAGACGCCTTATTACCCTACGTGGCATTCAGCTACAACACCGCAGTGCAGGAAACCACCCAAATAACGCCATTCAAACTACTCTACGGAAGACAACCTACGACGACGCTCGACGACGCTCGACGCCCTGCTTCCGAACGTGACCGACGAGGAAAACTTGGACGTCTCTCTCTACCTACAGCGGGCAGAAGAGGCTCGACAATTAGCCCGTCTGCGTATTAAATCACAACAGAAAGCCGACACCCAACGCTACAATCTTCGCCGACGCGACCAGCAATATCAACCCGGTGACCGCGTCCGGGTGTGGACGCCTATTCGAAAGTGCGGACTCAGTGAAAAATTTTTGCGCCGCTACTTCGGGCCATATAAAGTTGTGGAACGTTTAGGACCTCTGGATTACAAAGTGGTGCCCGATAACCTTAGCTCATCCCAACGACGTCGTCCCACGCCCTGCAGTGGTCCACGTCGTCCGTTTGAAACCTTATCACGCACGCTAGTACTAACACACTAATTCACAACTTTTTTTATTTATCATTGTTTGTGTTACTCTTTACATTATTTTTTCTTGCAGTTAGGTGTTAGTTTGGTTTAAACAACGGGACGATGTCTGTTGAAAGGGGGGGCAATGCCACGTGATGTCTGTTGGTTTGACGCGACGGACGTGCGCGGTTATCATTTGGGCCTTTCGTGTTTGCATGCGTAAAAGTAGGCGCCCAGTATGATCATGCCTGAATGATGGTATCGCGTTCCATGCTGTTGTGTGTTGATAAGGGGTGCCAGCCTGAACACTGCCGGGGATAAACAGCGCGCAGCGCCGAACCGCGAGTGCTCTTTCCTTAAGACACGCCGAAGGGGCAGCTACGCCTGTCGGATGTTACTGCCGCCGAATTCGGGCCCCAGTTCTGCCCAAATAAAGTGGTTGCCCCAAGACCTGCCTTCGAGTTCCTGCGCTACAGGTCACAACAGTACGTGACAATACTGACGTCTGTGCTATAACGTGAATGCTGACGTTACGTCAGACATCAGTTGCTCTTGAAATGCCAAGGTGGTTGAGGTAACTTATAAGCCCATGATCTGCATACAGCTATTACACTCTAAGGCAAAATTACCCAAAAGAGGAGTAACGGAGCCCAATATGCGCGTGCCATGAACGGATATACCGTTGAAGGAGTAACCACAGAGGGATGCGTGCCGTGTGCAAACCAGTTAGTCTCCAAAGGGATGAACCACGCGGGAGATTCAGGCCGTGTGCAGAGATACGTCCCGTGTGCAAAACGTTGTCATCGGAACTAACCGTCCTCCTCGCTCCTGGCTCAGTCTTCCCACTCGTTTTCCTGGTGACGGTTGGCGTTGCGTCGGAGGGTTTGACGATCTAGGAACTACGCCGCGGTGACTTGTATGCCTTAGATACACATGTACACGTGGATGAGCGTGCGCTGCTGCTTAAACGTTCTTACGTCTGGAGCAGGTTTCGACACGTCGCGATGCCGCGCTGCATATCTGGCGTAGTCACGGCACACTGCGTCGCCACCGGTTGAGACACGGCCGGACTGGAGAGGCGCGCGCGCTTTCCTTCTTACGGCCTTCGCTATCGCTTCGGGCGCAATGGGAGCGCGTCTCCGCGGGTAACGTCACTGCTCGCCGCGTGAGGGCGCAGCGACCCTGCTGTAGCTAGCTGTAGAGCTGTAGCACGGCCGGAGAGGAAATGCGCGCAGAACGCTCGCGCGCCTTTTTTCAGTCCCGCCGTGGCTGTTGTAGTTCTGCGAGCCTCTTGTACTGACGTCCTGACATTTTTTTATGTCGTGAGTTGCATCGTTCGACAGAGTGGATGCTGCTAGCCAGATACGTCGTGATTTGAGTACCTTTGACTCACAGTTTTTGTATTCTAAGGGATATGTCTTGCAATGCGAAGCAGTGAATCGGTTGCTGTGGACCGGCCAGCGAGACCATGGTGTACTGTTGCGTACCGCACTGTAAGTCGCAGTCGAGTAGGACTACAGGAGTTTCCTTTCACCAATTCCCGAGTGATGCAGAACTGGTCACTAAGTGGCTGAAAAACATTTCAAGGGAAAATTTGGTCGTCAACGACAAGTCGGCGTCAACTGTCGTTTGTAGCAGGCATTTCCTCTCCACTGACTACGTGCCTGGGTGCCGAATCAGGAAACTCCTACCTGGTGTTGTGCCAACAGTGTTCGACGAGTACCCAAGTTACCTTGTGCCGAGTGCCAAAAAGCCTCGTAAGGAGCCCGCATCTAGATGTTCTGTCCCTGCTCCAAAACCAAGTAAGCGAAAAGCGGAGCCAGAAGGTGTGGTCGACCTTCCTGAATCGCAGGACGACTTCGCTGACGAGAAACATAGTGTCTGCACTCAAACGGCAAATAAAGACGCCCAGCGAGCAAGTGCGTATGTTTCGCTTATCGGCAGGCTTCGTAAACAAGCTGCGTACCACCGTTCGAAGTGTAGCAAACTCGAACAGCAGCTTGACGCTGCAAGGAAAGCAAACGCTTTCTATCGGGAGAATAAGAGGCATGCTTCTGTCAAAGATGTTGTTGCTGATTCAGCAAAGGGTGAAAAGAAAGCCATATTTCTGCTTCATCAACTAGACAGTTATGGGCAGAAGCGACCGTGCTACCCAGAGGAGATAATCAGAGAGTGTGTCGTGTGGCGCTTTATTTCGCCTAAGGGATATGATCACGCTCGGACATCCCAGCTGCTGACACTGCCAGCAAAGTGCACGCTGCAGCGGTACATGGGACCAAGCCCAACAACGACAGGGATGAGTCCTGCGATGAGAGAAAGACTGGTTTTCGAAGCTTCCTTACTCAGCTCTAAGCAGCATATGGCAACGCTAATCATTGACGAGGCTAGCATCAAGCCGAAGTGCATATACGATAGGAAATCAGACGCAGTCTTTGGCTTGAGAGACAAGCCTAGCAGTGACACACCAGGTGGCTCGAAGGAAACCCTTGCAAACAGGGTCCTGTGTTTTGTGCTTCACGGCATCGCTAGTTCCTACAGAAGTCCCTGCTCATACTATTTCACTAAGCAACTTAGCGGGAGAGACCTGTTTGCATGGACTAAGGAAGTGATCAAGGCCGTTGAGTCGTGCGGATTTTTGATTGTGCGCATTGTGACGGACAATTATTCCGCCAATACTACAATGTTTAAGCTGATGGGAAGTGGCTCCCTATCGACTGTAGTGGAGCATCCATATGATACCAATCGGGTGATCTTCCTAAGCTTCGACCCATGCCACGTACTAAAAAACGTTCGGAGTCAATTTCTTGAACGAGAGCTGACAGACGGCGTAGGGGAAATCTCTGGCATATTTGTCCAAAAGCTGTACGAGCACCAGAAGAATATGACAGTCAAACTGGCAAGAAACCTAACCAAGAAACATGTCTACCCTACAAACCTGGAGAAGATGAACGTCCTTCGGGCAGTGCAAACATTCTCTCCACAAGTAATTGCAGCTATTGAGCACCTCCAAGAAAACACAGGCGGTGACTCTACCCTCTACGTGTTCAGCAAAGCAAGTTCAACCATTCACTTTATGAAGACAATCAAACGATGGTTCGATATCCATGATACCACGTATGCCGGCAGCGGCCAAAAGAGCCCGATATCAAGTACAGACGACCCTCGGCTGCTGTGGCTCGCAAACGAATTCACCAGCTACATCGAAGGCATCTAGGAAAACTCGAAAGCACGAGGAAAGGATGGTTTCACTTGCGAGACATTTGAAGCCTTGCGCTTTACGACGAAGTCTACAGTCGAAACTGCACGATTTCTTCTGCGGAATGGTGTCAACTGCGTCCTTACGCGGAAGCTGAACAGTGACCCTATTGAGGCCATCTTTGGAAGAATAAGATTCATGTGCGGAGGAAATGACATGCTAGACGCAAGGGCAGTGACGACTGCGCTTGATCACATTATCAAGTCTGAGGCCTCAATTGGCAAGAAGCTCACAATACCTTGTGTTGATGCCGAAGAGCTGGCTGCAGCGCTACCGCAGTCTCTGACTGAGGAGTTGAATGACCTTGCGGAATATCCAGACACCCCATCACCCTCTGTCACGTACTCTGGTTTGGTTTATGTCGCTTGATACATCGCCAAGCTAATAAGTGACTTTGAGTGTGACGCTTGTTCAATTCTCCTCGAAACGCACGAGAGAAGTGATCCTCTGTACACGCTTCTACAAAGCCAAGATTTTAGCAGGTTGCACTATCCAAAAGCAGAGTTTGTGGCATTGTTGGACAAAATTGTGTGCTTTTTTGAGAAAGCTGTCGTGCACCTTCCACGCACAAATGTGCTGGAAGTACTACGAATCCTCATTCAGCCACATCTTGAAAACTCGCCGCTGCTACGTTGTCCGGAAGGCGTCGACAACAGCCACGCGATAAGGTCTGCCGGCTTGATTTCCGAGAAGTTTGTCAGAATACTTCTGATCAACTACACCCAGAAGATAACCGACAAGAACGAGAAGTCACTAACTTATGCGCACAAGCCATCCAGGAAACACTTTAGGCTTTGAATTTGTGTCCCAGGTGGGAGTTATTTCAGCAAGAAGTGATGTGTTCGACATAACAGTTTTCATATAATGCGGTATTAGTGAAGGAAACGCTCAGTTTGTTTTTATTTTCATCGTCAATAAATACTTGTTTTCACCGAATGTGCAGCACCATCCCTTAATTGTTTTTAATGCCAGGGGTGCTCAAACAAAAATACCAGCACTTCGGCTTCAGAGCTGTGACGCAAATCCAAGCCTGGCGTTTCGTTCCGTGCAAACACTGCAGGTTGCGCGGAAATTTATTTGCCGACTCAGTCCCATTACTAGGCAAGACAAAACTGCGCGGTGATTGTATAGGAATAAGCGTCAGAAAGTTTATATCAGTGCATGGCAGTTACAAATAAGGCGAGCATGCACGGCCGAGAGGGGAGCGAGCGCACGCTCGCCTTCAGTTCGCGCCGACGGCGGCGGCAGCAACAGTAGGGTCGCAGCGACACCACGGGTGCACGGCGGGAGGGGGGAAACAGTCGCAATGAGAAGGCCGTAAGAAGGAAAGCGCGCGCGCCTCTCCAGTCCGGCCGTGGTTGAGAATGGCGGCCGAGAACACAGCAGGCCTATCGGATCCATGATTTCAATCTGACTCTGAGCAGAAATCGGCGCTGCATTCTTTCACAAGTAGGTGATCATTCTTTATTCGGCCGTACTTGCCGCACGCGCGATACGGAGCGCGCCTGCTGGCACCGGGCGGGATCGTATTGTATATCACGCGCACGAAATGCACCGCGAAGGTCGACTTAGGCGTCAGCTTGCCTGTGTTTTGTGACCGCCTGGAATTTGGCCGCCATTGCCCTCGGCCGCCCGGACGCTCGCTCCTACATTGTTCGCCGCGGTGATGAGCTGCGGGCTCACGATATTGGGCAGAGGCCTCGGCGCTGCGCGGCGACTCGTCCAAAACGCCTTGATGTCGCCGGCAACGAGTTCGGTTGTATGTCGCACGGTCGAAGTGCACCGGCATGGGCTGGCGGGAGCTTTTGCTAGCCGAGTTAAGTTGTGCTTCGGAACAATGTGGAAATTAGTCGCCATTACCGTCGGCTTCCTCGGCGCTCGCTCGAAAGCAGCTCCGCGCTGTTCGTGGCGACGGCCCCGCGTTCGCTCGGTCATCAAGGTTCGCTTGTTCAGTAGAGGCTCCGCGTTTGCTTGCTGGAGATGTACGACGCCGCTAGTAGAGAACTCGCCGACTTGGCGGCACAGTGGCCGACTTGGCGGCACAGTGGCTCGCGGCGCCTCGGCGTGGTGGTTGCGGCTGCCGCACTTCAGCTGTTGCGCTATGTGTCTCGAAACGCGTCTGTGATGATGTATGACATCACGGTGAAATTATTCGCATGCTATATTTTATACTTGTCCTTTTGTTTCACCTTGTACGTATTTGCCATGTGCGTGCATCTGCATCCTCTGTGTCACGTGTGACTAAGTATTTACTATCTTTTTGTGCAGCCGTTGTCCAAAACTTGGAGAAGGCTGTATGCGCTGACGCGTGCAATGCCAGTCATGTATCGCTACCGTTGGAGAAGCTTCACAAAGAGGACTGTGCGAGATACGACAACAGGGCTGGATCTGTATTGGACATTTGACAGTGATTTCACTGAAAAAATGCAGAAACTTCATATGTATTAAACAAATGAAATATTTCGTTGTCTCACTTTTGTCTTTCGTTGTTGCATTGACTGAGAAAGTAGTGAAACCCGCATGACTAAATATTTTTCGCGTGTCCTTTTTCCGCGCTATTTATTGCTCACTGCAGAAAAACAGGCGAAAAATGTATTCAGCCTTGCGGAGAGTAACTGTAGCAAATCATCTCTGGGGATTAACGCATCATTTGAACTAGGGATAAAAAGTTCATCCTAGTGGAGTATTTGGGCGGACCGACCGTTCATCCGGCGAGGTGCAACTGTGGGGACTAGCGGTCGCCCGGTAATGGGTAAATGTGAGGACTAAATGTGAATCCATTGAGGTGCAACTGTGGGGACTAACGGTTGCCCGCTGAGGTGTAAATGTGAGGGCTAGATGTTAGTCCCTTCAGGTGATCAATGGGGACTACGTGTTAGACACGGTTCCGCTAGTCCTTAAATGGATTAATGGTTGTGGCAGCCCCATTAGTCCCCAACGGGACGAACCACACACCCTTTTAGCGTGTTTTTGCCTTAGAGTGTACACTTACAAAAACACGTCGATCCACCTCGTAACACTTGGCTCAAAAAAAGATCTAGCACTGACCATTACTCGTCGATTGCATCGCACGAAACCAGCTGCCACAATGCGTGAGATCTGCCGAAGTATCAAATTTTGAAAACAATTGCGTAACTACGTTCGGTGTGTTGTGTTACAGCCACCATGAGGCCAAAGTTTCAGTATGTCCCTGAAGAGTCGCGCTGCGATTGGAGCCTGCCACTGACGTCAGCGGCAGAGTGAAATGCGTAAGGGGACGTTTTTTTTTCTTGTCATGAGATGGTGCGTTCAAGTTTGAAGACTAATAACTACCGTTACCGTGAACCAGTTTGAATAAATCTTTTTGCGGTCATCAGAGTATTGAACGCTACTCCTACTTCAGTGCCGCAGAAGGGAGACGGAAAAAAGGTTGCAGGGGCCCTTCAACAAGTGGAAATAAACAATTCAAGCTTTTAGTATCTTGCCTAAAACCGATATGTAGCACATGAGCTTCTCATTGTGCTAGTCACGGCTATTATGTCATTTTTGCTGATGGTTAATTAGAGATATTAACTTCTTATTGCTTTGTTCTTTGTTACTCTTTGCTGTGATGGGTTACATGTGTATTGCCATTGGTGTTGTCGCTTTCCACTGCCTGTAATCTTGTTGATTTTGCCATCTCGTTGTTTTGCGGGTCCGGAAGGTCTGAACGCGTAGCCACATTACATACAAGCACAAATAATTGAGTACGAAACACCTACGCTTTTTTCGTAGTACAATCTTAAAGCCCGTTGTAATAGACGCAAGGTTGCTCACGAGGTTGCTGCCACTGACGGAGGTGCGCTCCTTTTGATTGATGATTGTCAACTTTGAAAATAAGCTTTGAACGTTGAGAATGGTCTTTTAAAATTGGACCTTATTGGCTGAATCCGAATTGTTAAAAATTTTACCGGCTAGTGTTTTTCAGATATTTACGGATTTATTCGGAAACAAGGAGCCCTGGTTACAAGCAAAAAACAAAAAACAACAAAAAAACTGTTTCAATGCGAGTTTTGGTGCATAACATTTTGTACTCTCAAGGGGTGGCGGCACCATCACGCGTTGCATCCGCCCAGCAACACGAGACAGCCAGAGGTGCTGCGATCTTTTTACAACGAAGCTGTTAAGAGCTGCAGTTGTACTAGCATGTCCTCGGGGAAGCGGCTTGTCGACACAAAACTCGAGCCAGTTCACCGTCACCCCCCACCCGCGTATGGCGCGGAGGGTCGCCCATTGTGTTGGTAGTTAGGAGTACCCCTTGAAATACACTTGAAGATTCTTGGATGAAGGTCTTTCCCTCACCTAGCGTTTCCACAAAGAATGTGTCTTCCGCCCCCCTTTTTTTACCTGTGGACAGAAATGAAGTAGAGACGTTATATAGCTCAGTGCGAAGATGGGGGGATAATGTCTAATGGAAGCAATTTGTCCTTGTTCCTGTCTAACGTCCTGTAAGGTGAAAACTGCCATGTCGGCTTTCAGATGTGAAGTGACAAAGTGAGGGGGAAGGGGTTCTTACCTTGTACCGGGAGCTTCATAAAACTGTCTCCTGGTCCGCAGGTTGCCGACCCCCCGTGCTAAGCCATTGCAGATTAGTTGATGCAGTCACCTCTCAAGGTTTATGGCTAGCTAAAAGAGAAAGAATGCTCTGCAGGAAGAATTGTGAAGCTTGACATAAGAAAACAATGGGCACACTTCATGCGTTCGCACATCTTAACGCACTGTTGTGGGATGTTTTATTTAATGTGACAAGATTCAAAAACGACCAAGTGTACACAAAGCTCACCCGTTTGTTCTAATTAATCAGGGTCTTTGTCACTGTACACATTCTCATGGAAACTTTCTCATGCAAGGTTTGCGTAATGATAATTTTGTCATGCGAACTTTTTGCGTTTAAAAACGTCGCTGGAGCTGTTCCACAGATCACAGAGTAAGCAGGAAGTTGTTTTTATTATCTGTATAAAAATTACACTGTGTCCATAATCATTTCTGAATAAAAAGGGAGGGTATGTAGCTGCACTTGATATTTTTAGACACATTTCTTGACGGAAACTTTCATTCTGCTCACCTGTTTCTTCACGTCAAATTATTAAAATCGAATTCGGCTGGTTCATTTTGTTTTGTCTTTACAGCTTATGGGGGGACCCGAAACTGCGAGCGTACCGCCCGCAGGAGGTACCGTCCATGGAAGAAGGTTTGAGCAAGGTGCGGATTAATTCATTTGTTAGCGCTATGCGAAACGGAGCGAAAGACATACTTGTGCGTTACCGAATACGTGATAATACTCTGAAGAATTACTTGTCAAAACCACAGCATATTTATAAGGCACGCCGTAGCGGATGGCTGCGGTAATTCCAACCACTTGGAGTTCAATAACGCGCATTTAAATCTGACTGCACGGGCCTCTTGCTATTCGCCTCCGACCACCGCGGCCCGGATGAAACCTTTTCAAGGTGAGCTGCCGATCACAGTAACCACACTATCACCGCGGCGGCACCCTAGCACGTCCAGATCAACGATAATGTAGTGGATTTGGCGTTGTCAAATCGATGCACTATTAATGTCAAAATATTAATGAACGCGAGTTTTATTTTTGTAATGCTCTAGTTTTCTAATAATCATGGTTGGTGGTGAAGAAAGAACACCAGGGAACTTTTGGCGCTGTATTGTTATAAAACTGCACTTCTCAGTTTCGTTATCAAGGTCTCACACATGTATTGTAAGACACTCCCCTCTACAATGCCTCTGCAATTGAGGGTATGCATGATAACTAAATAAATATCTACAATCGAACCTGGATAAAAGGATGTCGGTAAATTGGCTGTATTCTTCGTTATAACGAAACATCGGCAGTTTAAGCAAACTCTTTGCCAAAGACTTATTTTCTGCACGGGAAGTGACAGAAGAATGTCTAAATGGCGTGGCAGGAGACAAAAGTAAGTTTCATAGTCACAAAACAACCTAAGTGAATCTGACAAATCCGCTCAAAGTGGAGGAACCCTGAAGCAGCTCCGAGCTGCCCATTTTGTCCTGGGTCAGAGCGGGAAGCCGGTCTGAACCAACTTTTAGGAACATGTCCTGGGCTAGAAGCGTCTCTTCGACGCCGCCTACTGCGCGCGGGACTTCAACAAAACAAGCCGCCTGATTTACAGCAGTGGCTATACTGTCCGCTTCATAGGTCCTTCACGGACATTATGCAGGAAACACAGCTGCACAAGCATTTGCTCGTCTTACTGAAGCACAAATTCCTGAAAATTGTGATCTTCATTTTTTGCAAGTTCTCTTACTTCACGTACCTAATTATCACTCAGTAATATGTATTAGATGTCCTCTTGAACGAAAGCACTTCCCCACAGATTAATAATTGTGCTTCAATATATTCCCTAGTAGATTATCAAATACTGGCCGAAATGTATGTTCCGAAATAGTCCGGTTGCTGAGAAAAAGGAACAAAGTACAATAAAAACATGTTTTAAGATAATCGCGCTTAAAGTGGAAAATGTGCCTTATTACAAAAGTACAACGAAACAACGGCGAATTGACGGACCCTTCCAGTAGGCAGCAGCCAGATACTCGTCACCAATATCACTTTTCCTTTTTGACCTGAGACGTCTTGCCTGGCGAGTCTCCTTTGTCATCTGCAGTGCAGCCATATTAGCGAGGTACTGTCGACGCAGGTCAAGGACGCAGAGGCCGTGAACTGTGTAGCGCCCTGTTGAAATTCCCAAGGTGGTCAGCCCATTGGCCCAGACAATAATGCCATCAATGAAAGTGAGCACAGAATCAAAAGTGCATATTTTGAATGTTTGGTGTTACAGGAAAACGGTGTTCGGAGGGCACGCCCACACGACATTATGGAACGACTCTTTGGGGTTTTGAGTTTTCTCACGGAGGCTTTAAGCGACTACTTCTGGATTAGCTTGCTGCTGGTGAATTGCCTTCACAGAATGAAGAACATGTGCTTGAAGGTGTTCCTGATGAACATGTGGTTCACCATTCAATTGGGCTTTGTTGAATTTGCGCAAGGTGTAGGCATCTTTCGAGCAAAGGCCGTGGGAGGAATTGGTGTCCGTTGATGCCATGTCAAAATATGTGGCCCAGGCAATTCTTCACTTGTCCTCCAAGCTGCCTATATTTCTTCTAATGACGAAACCATAATATTTTCGGAGCTTGTTAATGATGGAAATCACTAAGACTTTCTCGGCCAGATGTACAATTCCCGTCAAAAAGCTTCATGTCTCTTTTTTCACGTTGGGCACGTTCACAATGAGCACCGAGGCTCATTCTCTTCCGAACGCGCCCACTACGCTCCAGTTTGCAAACTGCAACCCCTCACTACGGCTTGATGCCTTAACTGGGAGGAATCCTTTGCTACGTAAGCACTGAGGGTGTGACAGGCCGCTACACAGGTTTTGAAATATGTCATTTTTAGACAGAAAGAAGTCCCACTTAGACAAACAAATGCCTGATTCTGGTTCAGAAAGGGCCGCAGATTTCCGATTGCGCTAGAAGAAAAAAAAACATCGTTTTTTTTTGTCAATATTTCTACTTACCCTGCCACCTTACGGCGAACGCCTTAGTTGCCTCATCGAACGCGAAAATTAAAGGTCGGTGTTGTCGGTGCCGCCCGCGTCAGCGGCGTCGACACGAATGGAGCGAGAAATCAATGCGTAATTGACGTCCCATATGACGTTATCGTGACGTCACAAGTCTCCACAGTATGTGTCGTCGTCATTATGACGGCTTCATGACTTCACATAACTTGACGTCAAGGTTGCGTCGCCCCATGACATCTTCATTGCTCAAAGGTGCGTCGATCACGGAGGCCGTGCAAAACCAGGTGAGGTCCAGGAAGCTTGTATTCTCTCCGATTCTGGAGGCCGGGCAAAACCACGTTGGGCATAGGTCGGCGAACTCACCCATGAGTCGACTCACTCGGACTCACTCAGACTCAGATTGAGCCATGAGTCTGAGTCTGAGTGAGTCCGGGTTAGTAATATTTTGGTTAGTTGGAGTACGAGCGAGTCCGGTTGAAGAAAATTTTCGTGAGTGAGTCCAAGTGAGTTCGGCTCAGGAAAATTTTTGTGAGTCTGAGTGCGAGTGAGTTCAAATAGCAAGATATATTCCTTGAGTGAGTCTGAGTGAGTTCCACTATTTTTTCTGCCGACCTATGACGTTGGGTGCAGAAAGCTTTCAGAGGGGAGCAGCGGAGGATCCATACACTGACAGAAGAAAACGAAAATGGCATTCGCGGTCGAGTTGTCTTAGGGGGATGCATAAGAACCCCTCTGAGTTCTCTTGCTTGTACTTTGGCTATTGATTTCCTGGGCAAAAGTTCGCCCATTAAATAGCTTTGTCAATTACAGCACTACTACCGCCTTCTTCAATGTCATCACCACCACGTCAAAATATGCAAATATTGTTCAGTGAAATTTCCATAAGTCGTGAATAATTTTTTTGTAAGGCTAACTCATGCGCAAATCTTAACTCTCTATTGCATGGCGTCCCATATTTGGCACATACCGATTAACATTTTTTATAGCGGGCGCAAGAGGACCAGTTGAGAATGTGACACAGCTAGAGTAATCCTTATAGCTACGTGCACTAAATATAAAAAAAAGCACTGCCATTCCTAGAGCAGTATGAAATCTAGACATGAAATAGATTTCACGGTGCACGTGCAAGCTCGGATCATGAACAACAGTGACTGCTATATTTTTCTTGCAACCATATTCTCGTTGCAGAAGCAAGAAAAAGTTATTTTGGCATATCTCGTGGCTTTGAAAATTCATGCTCATTAAGGCTCTTCTCAATTCCGTTTTCCACTACGGTATACGTATAGTCGGAAATCGGTATGTGCCATATTTGGCACAGTATGGATGTGAGTAATGAAATGTGCAATATGATGCCATCTATGTTTTGTTGCACAGTGCAAATACAAACATAAAGAAATCCTCTGAGGTCATGCAGCACAGCTCGTTTTTGCCAGATTTCAGTTTTGGTGGTAGGTTTTGAGATGCTTCACGAAAATATGGAGTGTCAGCAGCAGTACCTGGCAATCTTTTGTTACATTATTGGCGTGGGTGCACGAAAAAATTGTGTGAAGTCTAACCAGTGCACGGCGATATTTAGCTTTTACGATTTGTGGGCAACTGACGCTCACAACCACAAGTCAGCAGTTGGAAATTCGGGTAGGAAAGTACATCAAGGCGGTACCATGCGAAGAGCCAAATGTGTAAGCGGCCATCTTGCACGTAGATGTCGGTAGTCAGATGCGCTAACCAAAATGTTCAATTATGCCTGAACACAGGAAGCAATTCCGTTGCTTTATTCCACAAATCAAGCTAAAAAGACCGCAATCAGTGAGATTTTGTTTTTCAGCCATGGCAGCAATTTTGCTCGCCCACTTGCATAGTGTGCCATATTTGGCACAAACCTTTATCTTCATTAATACAGTCACAATAAATCTGAAAATTTTTGTACATGTTATTCTTCATGTAGTTAATGATAAAAATGGTCAAATAATTTTGCAATAGATTTTCTCATAATTCATGCAATAGAGGGAATGCGCTGGCCGCGTTTTTAGTGGAGGCGTAAATGCTCGAGGCCCGTGTACATAGATGAAATGCACGTTGAAGTACCTCAAGAGGTCAAAATTTCGGGAGCCCTGCGCTACGGCGTCTCTCATAATCCTATCTTTCATTTCGGACCTTAAACTCCAAGACTTGCTATTTTGTAATAACCTCACTCCAAATTTCCCTTCACTCATATACAAAAGCCGCTACGATGGCCTTATACTGAACCGTATCACGTGTCTTTTTGTAAGCCCCTTTGTTGAGCGCTGCTTTCTATAATAAGTGATACTACGGTAGCCATTTCTTCAGGAAGTCAGCCGACGTTCATGGTTGTCAAACTTGATATTTCCTGCAACACGATATATTTAAACATCCTAAACGTTTCATAATCGGGGAATGATGTCGATTTGTTCCAACTTCTTCATAATTGTCATAGTCCCCTCAGCTAACAATGCCTGGTACAGCATGCTTAATCTTTTACTGCTTCACTGCATCTGTGGAAAATATTTGCATTGCGCTTAGTTGAGGATGAGCATAATTTATCGCCTTTTGCACAATACAATGCTATTAACTGAGTTTGTCCATCTCATTCCAGCTAATCGGCTCGATGTTAACTACTGACTTTGGCTGCAGCGGAAAAATCATCTGCATTGATTTTGAGTACTGCAGTGGCCTCGAAACCTTAATCAACGAGACTTCGTAAGTACATATGAACATTTTACGGCGATGTATATGACTGGGATATGGAACAACATGGCGATTCGTGAGTGCTCGCAAACTGTATGAAGAGTTAACGTTAGTGTAGAAAATATGATAAATGAACGCAAAATGGAAAGGCGAGCTAGTTGGTACTGATTCATACTGACGTAAAGGTAGCGCAAAAAAAACTGTTGTTTTTTTTGCGAGGAGACGAGGACAAGAAAGTGTTGTTCACTTTCTTGTCCTCGTTTTTTTGCGCTACCTTTACGTGAGTATGAAATGAACGCAGCCTGCCCGAAAAAGCAAAGAAGTGAACACGTTTGATCATGGCGACGCGATGAATTCTGCCTCAGTTTTTCAGCCCACATTAACGTTTCAGCATGTACGTTTTGGCGCAGAAAACACACGCGTGGTCAAGCCTTTCGTCTACGCACGGCGAACAGGACTCTACTCTGGCTTCGCGTCACGGTTGGATGCGAATATCATGGTTAGTACGAAGACTGCCTTCAGACAGCAGTAGTGTTCTCTAAATGAGGACCGACTCACAGGCCAGCGATGTCCACGACGTACGAAAAGCACTAAGATACTTCAGGAAACGCGACTCATGCTTGAGTCTTCTAACGTCGACATCGCGAAGGTCGCAGCTGCCAAGGAAAGACTCTCAGCTAGAAACGACGATATCTGCGTGCAGTATGAGCAGTATATTCCCGAAGATAGAATCGAAGTGGACTATACAGCTAAAGCTAAATATCGAGGTGAAGCCGCTAGCATCCTTGCTGAACTACGCTGCTTAATATTCTCAATGCAGCGAGGTCAGGACGGCCATGTCCAAGTTCCGAGTAGTAAAAGCACAAAAGCAACTGATTTTAGAAGCTAGACTCGCGCAATATTTATGGCCCCCCCGGTTGCATATCCCAACTTTCAATGTAGATGTCTTGCAGGGGGGCAGGCTACTGGTAACAATTTGTACAGGTAATTTTTCTGAATAAAGACCTAATACCTTCCGCTAAATTCAGCGTTTTCATTTTCCTGTGCGGCCTTCTGGCATTTTGGTAGGGTTTTGGTAGGAATCAAGACAACCAGTAATGTCAAAAGAAAAGCCTGCGAGATGAAGGGGCATTTGGCGACATTCCCACTAGGCAAATAGTGCATGCGCCGTAGCACTGTGAAAGAGGCAGATTCTATTACCTGATGACTTTTCTATGTGGAGACAAGGTAACAGCAATCGCAGGCTTGCCTACGACCGACTCATGTCATGCCAGCGCAGTTGTCCTATTGAAGGAAAGGTTGGGCCATAAAGCAATGATCATTCGGCACCGATTGACGGCGCTGAGATATTCTTCCAAACGTGGCATCAGCCAACGAGTTCCGTGGTTTGCGTAGATTCTATAATGCCACACAACTGAATATTCGCTGCCTTGGATCCCTGAACGTGCCGGCTCTTGCATAGTGAGCTATGCTCTTCGATATCTTGCAGCAGGCTTTGCCGCGTCACGTCAGTCTGTTTCTCTCGAGCAAAAAGAAACCGCGCCTTCACACGTCCATCTGACGTACACGCTGTTCTAGTTTCTTCCTCGGGTTCAGCAGCAGGTGCATCAGCTGCGTCAGACATCGATATGAAAGCTCTGCTACTGTTCATGTAGTTGGAGCTCCTACGTCAAATACCTTCAATGGACGATCGCGCGGACGCAGAACATAGTGGCATCCCTAAGACATCCGTGTGGTGCACCACATCTCTCGCAAGGGGGGAATGTTTCTTCTGCCGTACTGATGAGCAAGGGACGCGCAGTTCCAGAGCCGGTATTTCTCCTGTCAAAAAAAGAGCAGCTGAAAAAAATTCGCCGACGATTCCGATACTGCCTAATGCGAATTGTGAGCGCAGCTGTTTAGGTGTTTTGACTTTGCAATATTGATGTGGGAGGTAGTGGCCAAGTACTGCACCAGGGTGGCCAATCCTGCTCTCGTGAGGGAGTGCATTGCTGGCTGTGGTCGCCAGTGAGGCTGCACCCCTGGCCTTTTTACAAAATTCCATCATCACGCGGATTTTTTTAATCCGGTTGCGAATTGGCCGGCACCGGGATTCGAACCACGGACCTCTTGCATGCGAGGCTGATGCTCTAACCACTACGCCATCGCTTGTTTGCGCGGCACCCGGCTTTGAGGCTCTGCTCCGGCAGCTCGCTTAGCAGCAGCGGTAGACGACGCACTTCCACCAGTTGAGTCACTCATTGTTGACAGTTAACTGGCTGAGACTAGTTTGTATTTAGGTACACGGTTTCCATAAAGAAGGGAATCCCGTGAGTAGCGTGACTGGCACGGACTATAAAGGCGAAAGCCTTTAATGTCTCATGCTCACGACCATCCGGTGTCCGTCTGTCTGTCCGTCCGTCCGTCCGTCCGTCCGTCTGTCTGTCTGTCTGTCTGTCTGCCTGTCCGTCCGTCTGTCCGTCCGTCCGTCCGTCCGCCCGCTGGTCCGTCGTTCCGTCCGTCCGTCCGCCCGCTGGTCCGTCGTTCCGTCTGTCCGTCTGTCTGTCCGTCCGTCCGTCCGTCTGTCCATCCGTACGTCCATCAGTTTGTACGTCCGTCCCTCTTTCCCTCCGTCCGTCCATCTGTCCGTCCGTTTATCCGTCCGTCTGTCCCTCTATCTGTCCGTCTGTCCGTCCGTCCGTCCGTCTGTCTGTCTGTCTGTCTGTCTGTCTGTCCGTCCGTCCGTCCGTCTGTCCGTCCGTCTGTCCAT
The DNA here is from genome assembly GCA_030522465.1 of Rhipicephalus appendiculatus. Taxonomy (NCBI): domain Eukaryota; kingdom Metazoa; phylum Arthropoda; class Arachnida; order Ixodida; family Ixodidae; genus Rhipicephalus; species Rhipicephalus appendiculatus. The sequence goes on along the minus strand of JALIZH010016526.1, from coordinate 41,660 downwards.
CCGTCTGTCTCTCCGTCCATCCATCCGTCCTTCCATCCGAGCTCTGGCACGGAGCCAGGTGGCCGCCGGGGTGCGCGAACAGACGGTGGTCGCGTCGGACTCAACAGCGCTCGCGCTTTGCTTGCGTAGCGTCGCTGTGCCCAGCCTTTGCAATCATTCTGACCGACGCCGTCTCAATGGACACATGCGTCCACGGAATACACTTTCGAATTTACAAAGGGTCCGTCAATTCAAGCGCTGGAACGCGGATGGCGTTTGCGCGATGCGCAAAGAGCGAAAAAATACTAACGCATGCGAACGGAGGAAGATAAGTCTCGCGTCTCGCTACGATTGACGGTAAAAAAATTAAAATTAGCAGATGTTCCGTGTACGAATACAACCGATGAGCGAAGCTCCTTAGAAATGGGACGCACGCGGGGTTCGGCGCGCGCGCCATTTCATTGTCCAGGCAACGCACCAACCACTGGGCGAACGACAGGGTGAAGCGATGGTTTCGCGTGTTCGCCGGTTTGAGGAGAGAGGAGAAAGTCGAAAAAAGAGGGAGAGGGAGAATAATCTGCCTCCGTTTCGCATGCGTACGTATTCTTGTGCTTTGCGCATCGTCCAGACGCCACACGCGTTCCAGCGCTCATAAAGCGCATTTATCCTCCCGTGTGATGGGGAGACGCCACAGCTGGCACCGTGCCAGGGAGCTTCAACGGCGACGGCGACGGCGGGGTGCCGGCCTAAGGAGCTTCGCTCTTGAAAAAGAAAACACGCACACATTCCGTTTGTGTGTTATCCCAGTGAGAGTGTAAAAGAAAAAAATTACACCATCTTCCCGAGGGGAACCATGGGTGATGCGGAGAATCGCGGATCGTTATTAAGCGCTCGCGGTCGCGCGCAGCATCGGGAGCAGCCTCTCGTTGTTGACGTTTACACGCGGCTTCCCGTTCTCGAAGGTCGGGTTCCGCCGCTCACTTCGTACGTTTACGTTGAAGTTAACGGTCCCGAACCTCAGGTTCTGCTGCTCGACGTTCACGAACCAACGCTGCTTCACGTGCTCGAAGCTCAGGGTCCGCTGCACGACGTTGACGCTTCGAAGCTGCTTCGCGCTGACGAAGTTCAGGGTCCGCCGCTCGCTTCAATCGTTTGCGTTCAGCGTCGCGTGCCCTTCGCTTCGCAGCTTTGTCTTGAGTGGACGTAACGTTGCTAGTGTTTGGGCTGATGCTGATGCTGACGCGTACTTGCGTCAGCCCACTCACTGACGGGGCTGTTGCTTCCATCACACTTCATCGGAAGCATCAACGGAGCCAAGTGCAGCGCAGTCAACCGAAGCAAGCGCTGCACTGAACGCGCGCAGCGCTCTACCCGCTTAGAGGAGGAGAGTGACCGTCGCCGACGGCGCGGGACAAAGCCCAGAGCAAGAGCTGCTCCGCCTCTAAAAACTTCCCCATCTCCCGCTAAAGGGAACCATGTGTGGATGCGAAGCAGTGGGGAGATGGTTAGCTTGAGCGGGAGAAACGTCGCTGCTCTTGTTTCGCGGCAGCGGCCCGGGGCGCTCATCGCGGCGCTGCAGAGGAGAGAGAATGAGGCGCGCGTGCTCCGTCATTTTCATACGGCGCCCCCAGCGGAGTATGCAGCTGTCGCACCACCTGTCGTGCGCGCCACTCCGTAGAGGATTCCTAGAGGAGAGAAAGGGGGTGAGCGTAGGAGAGGAGAGAGAGAGGGGGGAGAGAACGCGCATGCGCTGTGGGGATGTGGGACGCGGGCGCCGCTCTGTAGAGTAGAGGATCCCTAGAGTAGAGAAAGGGGGGTGAGCGTAGGAGAGGAGAGAGAGAGAGAGGAAGAGGACGCGCATACGCTGTGGGGATGTGGGAAGCAGGCGCCGCTCCATAGAGTAGAGGATTCCTAGAGTAGAGAAAGGGGATGAGCGTAGGAGAGATGGGGAGAGGACGCTCATGCACTGTGGGACACGGGCTCCGTAGAGTAGAGGATTCCTAGAGGAGCGAACGGGGGGTGAGCGTAGGAGAGGAGAGAGAGGGGGGAGGGGACGCGCATGCACTGTGGGAGTGTAGGACGCGGGACGCGGGCGCCGCTCCGTAGAGTAGAGGATTCCTAGAGGAGAGAAAGGGGGGTGAGCGTAGGAGAGGAGAGAGATAGAGGGGGGAGGTTAGAGGATAGAGCCTTGAGTAATGCGCGAATGCCGAATGCTGCCATTTTTCTAATGTGGGCAATATGGTGAGTGAAGTTAAGGTTATCATCGAGGTGAACGCCAAGAAATGATACTCTGTCGCTGCCATTAATCAAATGAGAGTCAACTGTGATCGCTGGTGAAGAGGTTAACTTGCGTTCAGCTGATCTGAACACCATAAACTTAAATTTATTTGGATTAATAATTAAATTATTTTCCTTGCACCACTTCGACTCGCTACAAAGTACAGCATATAATTTATTAGTGGCGTTATCAATCCATCTGTCAGCAAAGGGAATGGAAGTATCGTCAGCATGTAAAACGCTGTGAGCCATATGTATAATGTCAGGAAGGTCATTAATGTTCAGTAAAAAAAGTAACGGACCCATTAATGACCCTTGAGGAACTCCTTGATTTATCGCTGAGTCATGAATATAATGCAGGTTCTATGTACGCAAAACTGCCACTAATACACAAGAGGCAGGTCTTTCTTAGAGCGCGTGGTTTTTTTTTAAATGTTCGTCCAAGTTAGCTGGGACAGTTGGTGTGTGTGTGTGTGTGTGTGTGTGTGTGTGTGTGTGTGTGTGTGTGTGTGTGTGTGTGTGTGTGTGTGTTTGTGTGTGTGTGTGTGTCCGCACGTGCGTGCGTGCGTGCGTGCGCGTGTGTGTTTGTGGGTGTGTGTGTGGGTTTGCGTGTGTGTGCGTGCATGCGTGCGCCTGTGTGTGTGTGTTGAATAAAATTGCAGTTGAGTGAGCGCTCGTGTCGTCGGTTCTTTCCTTTTGTGTTCCTGTGTGTGCGCTGTTTTATGATGAGGTGGTAAAGCTTCATTGTGCCTGTATAGCTTGACAGACACAGAGGAAAGGCAAGGAAACGGACGCAACACAGTGTTGCTACTTCGAAACCCGAATGGTCCACATCACCTGCGCTGACAGCCCTGCCCGGGTGCTGCAGCCAGTTTACTGGCTGGCCCCTCACTCTGCGCAAATGTACCACTAGTTCGAGCCGCTTGGGCTGGTCTGTTTGTGGTGTGGGGGGCTGTTCGTGGTCATGTGGTTTCTCCGCGGCGGAAACGGAAGATAACCGCTGATACGTCCGCTGATCAAGAGACACGACTTTGCTGGCGAAACAAAAACGCACTGCAACCGACTTTAAAGAGAAGTGCAGTGACGATGTCAGTGATTGTGTGGTAGGGCAGGCTGCATCAGTTTTGTTTCGGAAGGAGGTCTTTCAAATGGAGCACTCTCTGGGGCGTTCCTTTCACGAGGGCCCCTAGGGTGCACTAAGTGGAGCACCTAGATAACTTTCAGAGGGACGTCGGCAAAGTTCGCGTAAAATAAGCACGGCAAACTGACATGTTTGTTCTCCTTGCAAGCCAATGAGAGGCTTTAGACGAAACATTAGCGGCGATCTCGCCCCAGCGTTTCAGAATGTCTCAAGCTAGTGGGTGCCGCGGCAACCTATCATCTTTAGAAAAATAATTCAAGTTGGGTTTTCCACAACAGAAGTAGTAGTATGAGAAGTTCCAGGCTTACACAAGTAACGATGTCTTAGACCTACATTTATATTTTCTGTTTGCAACCAGCCACTCGTCGTGGAGTGAGGCAGGTGATGGGTAAATGACCGAGCAAACGCGTGGTTGATCAAACAAAAGTCTTTGCCACGTCTCATGATGAGTGGGCGAAGCACTGGGGATCGTTCTTACCGTAAATCACCCGTGACATTGCCCACTCGTGCATGTAAATGAGTGACAACGCTTGTGTACAGTATATACAGTATATCACTAACATGTACAAGCGGCAAAATTCTCGAGCATATTATCTCGAAATTTCTAACTCAATATGTTGAGGACAACAATCTACTCCACCCTTGCCAGCACGGCTTTAGAAACGGATTATCCACTGTTACGCAGCTTGTCGAATTTATACACGATCTTGCACACGGGTATCAACAATCAGTCCCAATTTGACGTAATTTTTCTTGACTTCTCTAAAGTGTTCGACCGTGTATCACACCACAAACTGATCTACAAACTTGAACATCTAATTGGTAATGGACCTGTCACGAAATGGATCGCCCATTTTTTAGCTGACCGCTTCCAATACGTACAACTTGATGGACACACTTCTGATGTTATTTCCGTACTATCCGGAGTTCCTCAGGGCTCCGTGCTGGCACCACTTTTATTTTTACTGTTTATTAATGATATAGCCAACCAGTGTGACGTCAAAATGAGATTATTTGCAGATGACTGCGTGCTCTATCTACCACGAAGTCAAACAGATTTCTGATCAAATTAAACTTAACGGTGCCTTGAACAGTATATTCCAGTGGTGTCGCGATTGGAACATGACCATTAACAAAGAAAAAACCGTTTCTATGCCAGTTACTAAAAAAAAATTTCCGCTCAAATTCATTTATGGTTCTGACAGCACTGCACTGCGTTCTGTTAACGAATACCGCTATCTGGGAATCAACATCACATCTGATTTGAACTGGACAACGCACGTCCAGCATGTAGCAAAAAAAGCCATGAACAAGCTTTTCTTTCTTAAACGTGCCTTGAAAGACTCACCCCCCGAGATAAAACTTCTGTCTTATCTTTCACTTATAAGTCCGATATTGGAATATGCGAACATTGTCTGGTCCCCTTACACGTCTACCTGCATATCAACACTGGAAAGAGTACAGCGCAAAGCAGCACGATTTATCTACAACCGGTACCGGCGCACAGATTCACCTACTGAATTATTGCGACGCGCAGGGCTCGCTACTTTATCCAGCAGATCGAAACTTCATCATCTAAAGTTTGTCTACCTACTTTTGCACAACTCATTTAGGAAAAAGCATCAGACTACATCAATATAAGTCAGTCTAGAATCACTCGAAACAAACACCCACTCACTTTTGAAGAATTCCTTTGCAACAACTACACTTTCTTTTATTCCTTTTTTTCCGTTATCCGTGCGTGAGTGGAATGCGCTAGACGCCTCAACGGTGATGCAAACGACAGTACACAAATTTTTAGAACTCGCCGAGCTGTCCACTGCAACACCGATCTAGATGCTTGACATTGTCAGATTGATTCCTGAATAAATTCCTGCTTTGTTGTTTTATCCTATGCTTGTAACAAACGACGAATCCTACTATGCTGTAACCTCAGTGAATATTGTGTAACCTATGTGTATTTATTCATCTACATTTACATTGTAACACTTCTGTATGTTTTCTGTTTATTTTCTCTAAGTGTACCCACTCCTGTAAAAACCCCATTTGGGGTTGACAGTATACTGAAAATAAATACAATGTGTCCTTGCCGTTGAGTCACCGCTTCCCACGTCCTCAACTGCGGGGTAGCAGCTCCGTGTCGGCGTTGCCGTTTTGCCTTTCGCGGGCAAGAGCGCATTCAAGATCGTTTTCATTCATGGCAGAACGAGAATGTGTGGTCTGGAACGCACTTATTCATCGTCGTCATCAGCGTCTTCGTCATGGTAATGACGTATAGTGGTTAGATTCCATGTGCTGTGCCGTGATGGCAGAAAGAGAATGTGTGGTCTGGAACTCGCTTATTCTTCATCGTCATCAGCGTCATCGTCATCGTCATGGCGTATAATAGTTACCTTGCATGTGCTGTGCCGTGATGGCGGCGTCATCGCTATCGTCATCTCGCAACGGCGGACAATGGTACAATGGGGGGGGACAGGCCTCGTTCATAAGATGCTTCGCATCTAAAAAGAGGATGACCTTATTTTAGATGTGAAGCATATTGTCACGTGGTTGTGACGTCGACGAAGGCAGCAGGCGACGTGTCCAAAATGAAACTGTTTATTAGGCCGAACTTGTGGCCAGTAAACAGAAAGTAGGATTACAGCAATACACGCTGGCACTGATAGCGGCGAACAGAGCGTCGGCCGGCGATCAACTCAACATCGTTGGAGCGCGCCGGCTTTTATGCATCACGCGTCGAACATTCTAGCCTTATCACTTGTCATCGCGCAAGCTCAGGAATAATCTCGAGTGGTCGCGTCTTGCGCGCAATCTTAACGAAACGATCTACAATAATCGCGAAGGTTCTAGAACAATAAGGCGCGGTTTGAGCTGAGCTTTGCTGACGGTCTTTGTGGGCGAAAACCGAATACAAGAAAAGTGTCAGTAAGAATAGCGCGTGGCAATATTATGCTCGGGGCTTTGTTCGTCCCGTATCCCGCGTCCCGCGTCCGGCCACTTTCATGAAGTAGGAAAGCACCCACTATTCGAACCAGAACACTGTAGTACAATAAAGCCGTCAACCACCACTACAGTCACCAGAGCCATGGCCGAGAGCAGAGAGGAGCTGCTTAACAAAGGCTAGGAAGGTGGTGTCCGTCGCCCAGGTTGACTCCATTCTTTGATCTTGCTTGCATGTGCTTGCGGGGGGCTTAGTCCATCCCTCCTTCCCGCGTCCCACACCCCCCGCAGCCCATGCGCGTCCCCTCCCCCCTCTCTCTCCTCTCCTACGCTCACCCCCCTTTCTCTCCTCTAGGAATCCTCTGCTCTACGGAGCGGTGCCCGCGTCCTACACCCCCCACAGCGCATTCACGTCCCCTCCCCCTCTCTCTCCTCTCCTATGCTCACCCCTCTCTCTCCTCTAGGAAGACTCTACGGAGCGGCTCCCTCGTCCCACATCCCCACAGCGCATGCGCGTTCCCTCCCCCTCTCCTACGGTCCCCCCTCGTTCTCTCCTCTTGGAATCCTCTACGGAGCGGCGCGCACGACAGGTGGTGCGACAGCTGCATACATTGCTGGGGGGGGGGGGGGGGGGCCACGGTAGTTCCGTGGTATGAAAATGACCGAGCGCGCGCGCCTCATTCTCTCTCCTGTGCAGCGCCCCGACGAGCGCCCGGGCCGCTGTCGCGAAACGGGAGCGGCGACGTTTCTGCCGCTCAAGCTAACCATCTCCCCGCTGCTTCGCATCACACATGGTTCCCTTTAGCGGGAGATGGGGAAGTTTTTAGGGGCGAAGCTCCTTAAGCCGTGGGTCGTGCGTCCTCGATGTATGTAGTTGTAGGTAGCCACCTCTCGTTTAGTTCTTGGAATGTCCGCTAGATGGCGGTACTTGGGTATGATGAAAAGCTGCGGCGCTCGCTCCATTCAGATGTATGAGCGCTGCTGCTTCTCACAATGTTCACTAGATGGCGCTGCGCTGTGACAGTACGTGAATTGATCACTAGATGGCGCTGCGGCGCTCGCTCCATTCCGATGCGTAGGAGACGGCTCCGCTGCGTGCTCTAGTGTGATAGGAGACCGCTGGGTGGCGCGGCGCTCTTGGCGCGCTTCCTCTTTCGCTCGGCAGTCAGCGCGCAATGAGCGACGAAGAAGGTGAGTGACGAAGAAGGCACGGAGGCGCCGGAAACGGAGCCCGACGTTCGAGCCCACGAAGCAGAAGGTGCACGGCGACGCCGAGAAGCGGATCCAGAAACTGTGAGAGCCCGAGAAGCGGCGAGGAAACGCGCGTACAGGCGGGTGGATCCCGAGGCTGCGCGAGTGTGGGAAGCTGCTGCCAAGCGCACACACTGGTTCTCACGTCTTTCATGGTGATGTAATGGGCGAATCTTCACGGAAGAGTCATGAACCTCCGGAGCTTCCCCACTCATCATCATTCACCCCGTGGATATGCTGTGATTTTTTTAGGTCTGGCGGTCCCATGCCGCCAATGTCCCACAGTGTGGGTGCCCTCACAAGTGACTATGAACTTCACTCTGCCGAGCACCACGCCGGAAGTGCGCTTGTACCAATTTAGCCAGTAGGTGCCTTGTGGCAGCAATTCTCTGCCTTCGACAGCAGTGGCGGATGCTCAACTATTTCCCCAAGGCAGTGGTGGATTAACGAGCGCCCAGGGGCCTTTGCAGAGCCTTATGGGGCCGCCTTTCGAGATGAGTACCCATAATCAACCAAGTACCATCGGCACTGGGAATCGAACCCGGTACCTACTGCGTTCGAAGCGGACGCTCTAACCATGCAGCCACCGCTGCGGTGGCTACATGGTTAGAGTATTCGGTAGGCTGCGAGCACATCCGACAGAGTATTCGAGTAATATTGTTACGTATTGCTATAGCAATTATGTGGACAGTCTCGACGGGTTTTTGCCATCGCCGTTGCCATCGCCGTCATGTCGCGTATAAGGTCCAAATTGATAAGATCGCCCAGCGGATCGTACGTTTTAACCACGGTTAATAGTGCGCGAGCGAGGGTGATGAACGCGGCTGAAGCGGAGATCAAGCGAACCGGCCCATCTCAGTCGCTCCGAGGCGCATACGATGAGACGCCTGTTAGACAGAATGTCGAATGCTCAAGCAGAGAGGAAACGCCCCGCCCGTCTTTAATGAACGTGAAAGGACGCGAGGGGGGAAAGGGGGGGGGGTCCCTTGAGCAGCAGCGACCTTTAATTTTACGAGCGTGGTCGTCGCCGGCGCGCGCGTTATCTCGCTAACTCCGCAGCCGTCAGCGGGCGGGCGGCTCGTGTACACTTCTACGTGCTGCACCCTCAACGCGAAGTGTGTCCGTGGAGCGGCCGCATTCTCTTAAACCAGCGTTTTGTAGTGTTACCTGAGATCGGATCCAAAAGAGTTAGCCAGCCTCACTTCGTATAACATTACAATTTCTTGCTTTCGCATTCATTCCTTCAACCTTGCGGTGAAATGGTGACTTTTTATGACAAAACGGTTGCTTCAGTTGTCATCTTTCGATATTTTGCATGAACATCTGAAGCGTTCAAAGGAGGACGCCCGAGAAGAAATTGGTATGCGATAACATACATCCAAATCTTCTTTTAATGTTTTACTAATTTAACTATGCATGTTCACCCGCGTTTATTTGTGTTTCTTATAGAACATTAGAGCTCAGAGGTTCAAAGCGGTGCACTGCGCCACGCAACGCCCAAGCTAAGTTTTCGTGCAAAGAATTTTGCGTGACTAAAATATCTTCCGCTGCCTTGACGGGCCGGCCACACCTTTTTCTGTACCGCTAGCTGTACCACTACCTGAATTGTTATAACAATTTTGACAAGAGGGTCATATTGCTTGCGGGTATTAAAAAAGTCGCAATTCACATCATCTATTCGTTCTCTGTATCTATACAGCAAGCTGACCCTGAACAACATGATCCGCTTTCGAATAATACTCCGGCATATGCTCTACGGCCACCAAACCACGTCGCTGGCGCAGATATACTATCAGTACACACACTTCATGAACCAGCCGCCGCAAGTAGAGATCCGCTGCTTAGACGCGTTGGAATACTATTTGCGGCCCTACTACATCGATTTTTTGCGCCGAATTCACGTATTCCAGTATGCAGACATCCATCCCATGGTGCAAGTACAGGTGAGTGTCTTTGTTAGAATTTGGCTTGTATAGACAATAAAGCCGACTCGAATCTTGATTAAGGCTCTTAAAAAAGCTTTGGCAGAGTATACAGAAGCAAATAAAGTAAATGTTGCCGTTAGCGTATTTCCTCTCTTTAAATCTTGATGTTACGAGTGAACAGACAGGGTATCGGCATTACGATCTTTCTATTCTTATGCAACTTGTGCCAGAACGAGATAACAGACAAGGAAGCGACATTCAACCGCCTTCGTGTCAGCCTGCTGAAAAGTAAAGCGTTGCGAGGCAAAGCGCATACGGTTTAGCGAAGGACCGGTGCCGTTGACCGGCGTTGACGCAACAAAAGACGCAAGAGCTTTGTCAATATGGTCTTTCATATGGACATAAAAACCTTACTGAACATGACAGGAATCATAGGTGCAGTTGATATAAATCCTGAATATGATGCCGGACAAGTGCTGGGTACCAGTACACAGTGATAATAATAGCTGTGCGCTTGTGATCTAGATGAAATTTCTGACAAAGTAGCCTACTTCTTTCGGCAGCCGCATTTCATCGGCATCTGCGAGATATAGAAAACATTTAGGGGGCTAAATAACTGAATTTGTGGTGCCAACTCTGTGAGGACACTACAGATTCTCTGCCCTTTCAAAACCCGTTTATGCAAAATACAAAAAGGACCATGTTTATGTAGAAAAAAAAAGACCAGGTGAAAGTACCTATCCCGCTAGGACCTCCTTGTAGACCGTCGTCCATTTCCGTTGTGGCGAGTGAAGCGAGCACAAACCAGCGTAAGCTCGCACATGTCTTGCTCATGCGGAACCTTTCCAGTAAACTACTTCAGTGTCAGCGCATGTGAGCGCCGAATGCGAACACACTGCGAATGCGAAAAGAAGACGACACTGAGATGCAATCGTCGTGAACCTCTGAACCTCTTGACAGCGTTACAGTGGCGTTGAGCACCCCAGAAATCGCTATTATGAACAAATTGGTGTCTTTTCGCAGCTCTAACAAGTATTAAACATATTACAATTTTCAAATTCCTCATAATCAGTGATGACAAGAAACATGTCTTCCTTTGTCCCCATTCATCCAGCGCTATTTTTCTCGTCATCAATATGTACCAACAAGCCCAAATTTCAACAGTGCTCACAATCACTACACAGTAAGCGTGCGCATTATATTCCTTATTTTCGACCAATCAAAATGAACAGCTTCAGCTGAGTGATGCGTCTCTTTCGGCAGCAGATATCGTTGATTTACGACGCGATGGTGGGAGCGGAAACGCACTTTGGAAACAAATTTTGAATATTCAACGCTATGTTTTCGCCGATATCACTGGTGCTACAGCAATCAAGACCAACAGTTGCCAAATGGCCGATAGAAATTACATGCGTAATTTGAGGTACACGGCACCTTTAGGCGTGGCAGAATCTGCAGCTACAACAGCCGAGAGAGTCGGCCTCGTGGCGCAGGTGGTACGTTCCATCCCACCGCTGCCACTAGTTCTTGTGGCCCACATTTAGCTCGATCCCGCGGCTGCCACCAGAAGTAGCAACGTCAGTGTTGCGTTGCACCCAGACTCCTTTTAGTAGGGTGACTGAGTCTTCTTGTTGAGGAACTAATGCTGCGAAGTTGGCAAAACGAAAACAAAACAAGTTCTATGACACTTTTTGCAGTTGCAACGCCGTGTTGCGTTGGACCCAGACTCCTTTTGGTAGTGTGACTGACTCTTTGGTTCAGGAACTCATGCTCAGAAGTTGGTAAACCGAAAACAAACAAGTCCAAAGACACTTATTACAGTTGCAACGTCAGTGTTGCGTTGGACCCAGACTCCTTTTGGTAGCGTGACTTAGTCTTCTCGTTGAGGAACTCATGCTCAGAAGTTGGCAAACCGAAAACAAACAAGTCCAACGGCACTTTTTACAGTTGCAACGTCAGTGTTGCGTTGGACCCAGACTCGTTTTGGTAGCGTGACTGAGTCTTCTGGTTGAGGAACTGATGCTCAGTAGTTCGCAAAACGAAAACAAATTAGTTCAATGGCACTTTTTACAGTTGCACGTGAGTGGTGCATTGGACCCAGACTCCTTTTGGTAGTGTGACTGAGTCTTCTCGTTGAGGAACTCATGCTCAGAAGTTGGCAAACCGAAAACAAACAAGTCCAACGGCACTTTTTACAGTTGCAACGTCAGTGTTGCGTTGGACCCAGACTCCTTTTGGTAGCGTGACTGAGTATTCTGGTTGAGGAACTGATCCTCAGAAGTTCGCAAAACGAAAACAAACAAGTTCAATGGCACTTTTTACAGTTGCAACGTCAGTGTTGCGTTGGACCCAGACTCCTTTTGGTAGTGTGACTGAGTCTTCTGGTTGAGGAACTGATGCTCAGTAGTTGGCAAAACGAAAACAAACATCTCCCGCTAAAGGGAACCATGTGTAGATGTGAAGCAGCGGGCGCTAACGCTTACACTGGCGGTGGCGTTGACGCTGGCGCTATCGCAGCGTTGCGCAGGAGAGAAAACTGAGGAGGCGCAAAGCACGCAGTGATGGAGCGGTGTTTCCTACTGGAACATGCCAATCGCTGCTAATGGGCAATGAGAGACAGAAGACTCCGACTGGACACAGAGACCCGCAGTCGGCTTTTAGTTAACGCGCACGCTGCGAATTTTTATTGTCCAACAACGCACAGGAGAAATCTCCCACCGGCACCACCTTGGAGGTCAAGATCCATTGCCATATATACGGGATGGACAATGAACGGTTGTGCAGCGCGAGCAGTCGGTTTTTTCAACCAAGAAACTCGCTAGCAGACGCTGCCTGCGTCGGCGTCGCGAGGCGAGAGAGGGGGGGGTAGCGTAGGAGAGGAGAGAGAGGGGGCGACGCGCATGCGCAGTGGGGGGTGTGGACGCTGTGGGCAGGGGTGCCTAGAGGAGAGAGGGGGGGAGCGTATTAGAGGAGAGAGAGGGGGACGCGCATGCGCAGTGGGAGCACGGGGAGGGATGCCTAGAGGAGAGAGGGGGGGAGCGTAGGAGGGGAGAGAGGAGGGGGAGGCGCATGCGCAGTGAGGGTGTGGTTGCCGCGGGGAGGGATGCCTAGAGGAGAGAGAGGGGGAGAGGAGGTTTTTCATTTTTTATTTTTTTTTGAAAGGTTTGCGCATGCGCAGTAAGGGTGCTCACGCCGGCACACCACCACCACCACCACCACCACCACCACCGGATTAAGCTTCGCCATAAGATGCTTCACATCTAACAAGTTCAATGGCACTTTTTACAGTTGCAACGTCAGTGTTGCGTTGGACCCAGACTTCTTTTGGTAGCGTGACTGAGTCTTCTGGTTCAGGGAACTGATTCTTAGAATTTGGCAAACCGAAAACAAATTAGTTCAATGGCACTTTTTACAGTTGCACGTGAGTGGTGCATTGGACCCAGACTCCTTTTGGTAGCGTGACTGAGTCTTCTCGTTGAGGAACTCATGCTCAGAAGTTCGCAAAACGAAAACAAACAAGTTCAATAGCACTTTTTACAGTTGCAACGCCAGTGTTGTGTTGGACCCAGACTCCTTTTGGTAGTGTGACTGAGTCTTCTGGTTGAGCAACTGATGCTCAGTAGTTGGCAAAACGAAAACAAACAAGTTCAATGGCACTTTTTACAGTTGCAACGTCAGTGTTGCGTTGGACCCAGACTCCTTTTGGTAGTGTGACTGAGTCTTCTGGTTGAGGAACTGATGCTCACAAGTTGGCAAACCGAAAACAAACAAGTTCAATGGCACTTTTTACAGTTGCACGTGAGTGGTGCATTGGACCCAGACTCCTTTTGGTAGCGTGACTGAGTCTTCTCGTTGAGGAACTCATGCTCAGAAGTTCGCAAAACGAAAACAAACAAGTTCAATAGCACTTTTTACAGTTGCAACGTCAGTGTTGTGTTGGACCCAGACTCCTTTTGGTAGTGTGACTGAGTCTTCTGGTTGAGGAACTGATGCTCAGTAGTTGGCAAAACGAAAACAAACAAGTTCAATGGCACTTTTTACAGTTGCAACGTCAGTGTTGCGTTGGACCCAGACTCCTTTTGGTAGTGTGACTGAGTCTTCTGGTTGAGGAACTGATGCTCAGAAGTTGGCAAAACGAAAACAAACAAGTTCAATGGCACTTTTCACAGTAGCAACGCCGTGTTGCGTTGAACCCAGACTCCTTTTGGTAGCGTGACTGAGTCTTCTGGTTGAGGAACTGATGCTCAGAAGTTGGCAAACCGAAAACAAACAAGTTCAATGGCACTTTTTACAGTTGCACGTGAGTGGTGCATTGGACCCAGACTATTTTTGTTAGTGTCACTGAGTCTTCTGGTTGAGGAATTGATGCTCAGATGTTGGCAAAAGCGAAAACAAACAAGTTCAATGGCACTTTTTACAAACATATTTATATAGAGAAAAAGTAAGAGTTCAGCGACAAGCGAGCTGAATGAGCCATTAACCCAGGGTCCAGAGTGTCTTGTCTCACTCAGCAACATCGTTATAACACTTAAGGCCGGCTCCTCCTTTTTGATTGCAGCCAATCACACACAAAACACCACCCACCAAGACCAACCAATCACACACTGCCACAAATGGGTCGTTCCACTTGTCGACGCAGGAAAGTTCCTGCTGTGAACGACACTCACGTGAGGTCAGGCCGGGAAAACAGGATGTCGGGAGTGTTCCTCCGCCCCTTCTCCAGATTGGGCCGAATATGATTTTCGAGGACCTGTAATTATGTACGCAACACCGTCACGGACGCTACGTACGCGGAACAATAACTCACGTCTGCAGAGATGGGTCACCGCTAGTTCCCACCTACGCGCTTTGTGCTGTTTGGCGGAGGCGTTGTTTGAAGCGCATTTTTCGCATAAGTGGTCGCCAAACGCTTTTGGCCACTAATTTTTAAGATATGAACAAATCGAGATGTCCCTATTAAGATTTTCGAACCATAAGCTCGCGCGGTCCGAGAGGTAATACCGGGGGGAAATAGTTTCGTCAGCCATCATATTTTCTGAGCGTATTTGAACGTTCACGTCCACAGGCCTGTCTTCGTAGTCATGTTCTGCAATTCCGCTGGGAATAAGGGGGTTTCGCACTTGCTGAGGTACTCCTCTGGCTGTGGCACGGCGCGCAGGTGTGCATACACTTTGCAAGGTGGCGCCATCAGTCGTGGTGTTCTTGAATAGCATACGACTGCTAAGCTGAAGGACCACATTAACGATTCAAGCAATCAGCACAATATGTAGAACGGCAGATTACAAGCGGTAATAATAATGAACAATTGTGTTAAGCAAGCAACTTGTGGTCTTTCCCAATCAGATGTCGTGTCGCTTAGAGGTATGGAGCTATCAAATTTTCAACTTCGCATCCAGTTTGAATAATGAAGTTCAAGTTCAAAATTGTCACAACCCTAGGTCGTTGCAGTTCGCATGTTTTAACAGAAAATGTCAACTTGGATGTGCTTCATTAAATTACGTAAAATTATTTTAGTCGCACTTCTTACGTTCCCATGATAAAAATGCGAACGTAAGATATCAATGTAGATGCGACAACGTTACAGCGACAGCTGTCACAACTGTAAAGATAAACTACAGTGCTACATTTTGCACGCTTTATAATTCCTTGTATGCAAATATAGTCTGTTTTATTTTAACTTTTAGTGCTCTCTCTCTCTCTCTCTCTCTCTATATATATATATATATATATATATATATATATATATATATATATATATACATATATATATATATGATGCAATCTTTGTTGTTTAAAACGTCAGTAGCCTGTTTACTTCTTTTGGACTATGGCCGTCACTGAATCATTTTGTGTGTTTCTCTACCTGTAGGCAGAAAAGGCGCTGAAGAAGCTGATTGAATATATTTCGATAGAGCTTCGACGGTCTATTCTTGATGATGATGACGTCATACAAGCAAAAACAATGGTTAGTTATTCTGCATGAGAGCGGGAACTTTCTTTTGCTTTAGCACGTGCTAAACACATCTAATATCCCATGATCCAACTTCCTTCTCAAGAGCCAATTACGAAGCCCGGTTCAAATACAATTCATATTTAAGCTCCAATACATGTGCAAGTACAGCCTGTTTTTATAACCTGATAATTAGGTAGTCAAAATCACTACGAGAGGGCGTAGTACGTGTGCATTACAGTCTCTATGGGCTTTTCGCAGGCCGTTCTTACCGCCAAACACCGCTAAAGCTGTGTGGGTGGTACACAGTGATGCCACAAACATGGCAACAGAGTTCATGATGAGAGATCACTTTTTATTGGTTTTTTCTTAAAAAGTCATTCCAGAGAAGATATGAACACCAGCCAATGTGCTCTGCATTCTGTGATGATAATTCGATGGATACAGCAGGCGTGAATAACGCATTAGCATTTTTTAATAAATTTTGAAATAGGCAGCTGGATGAAAGTTCAGTATTTGCGATGGCTAGAGAGCACCGCCGAAGCATGCGTTTCGACGTATGATGTGGAAGAAAGCATATTCACAAACAAGTCGTGTACAGCTTTGAAGATATCAAGCGTACCGCACGACAATTCGCAGGTACTTTAATGTCCGTAAATTGAAGTGAGTTAGAAAAGGGCTCCTGCTTGCTTAAATCAGGCTCGGTAACCCTTGGGCAAAAGGTTCGCCACCTGAAACTCCTATCAATGTCAAACACGTTTTCACTTCACAAAAAAAAACTGATAATATCTTGATAATTTTTTTCTGAAGTGAAAACGTGTTTGACAATGCATTTGACTGTTTGCGCATGTGTGTTTTCTGGACATATTTGCCGGCGAAGCCTCAAATAAAATTGGATTAATGTGGCGCCCGTCCTGTTTATCTCGTTCTTGTGAATGTCTTAGATTTCTCGCCCAAAATTGTGCCGTTAGCTATGCGCCATGTCCCCAAATTTTAAGTTTTGTTACATGTAAAGCACTTTACACGTGAGACCATTCACCACAGGCCAGGCCGGAACACGTGGGACCACTTTAGATAGTTCCTCATCAGACTGCGCGCATTACCTGGGGGATGGAGTTGACTCTCGAACTTGAAAACTTACATGAGCACAAGGCGACAACACTATAACAATGCGCGATGCCACTCGTATAAATGCCGACGTGTCTTACCCGCTGAAGAAATTATTGAAGATACACGACTATGCTCGCCGCTATCTTTGAAATGCGAGTGTTCCTTTTCGCGGATACAAGTTCACGCAATAAATAACCTCTTGTAAACTCTTGTGCGCTACAAGTAAATGAAACCGACCAAGAAAATGATACGGGACAACACAACACTTCGTCGATTTTGTTTACTTACTGGCCCACCCTGGCTCTTCTAGCAAGTAACCTCTTGTTCACTGCTTCGTGCTGCTTGATTCTTCACAATCGCAACGACAAGTTAACATGATTTATAGAAATGGGGCGGTTAAGTAACTGCTGTTCATAAAATATTCCACACATTGCCGTCGCCCGCATCACCGGATCGATGCTGCGTGACGTGCATAGCAGTACGTTTCTTATTACCCCGATAGATTTACTCAGCGTTCTTTGTAACAAATAGTGGGGTATTTCTTCTGCTTTTCACTTTCTAATCTTAACTGAAATATAAAGCATTGTCCCATTAGTTTGTTCGCGAGCTTGTAGAAAAAAAGAAGAAAAAACTCCCTAATAAATATAACAATATCTGGGGCTTTACATCCAAATTCACGATTTGAGTAGGAGTGACGCTGCAGGGGAGGGCTCCTGAAATTGCGACCACCTGGTACTTTTTAACGTGCACTGGCACCGCAGAATACACCCGCCTCTACCATATCACCTCCACCGAAATGCGACCACCGCGGCCGAAATCGAACCCGCGACCTTCGGGTCAGCAGCCGAGAACTCAGTAATTAGTTTACTGAAAATTCGCGTGGTGATAGTTGATCCTCCTCTTCCCTAAAATGAAATAAGCTCTCAACGCTCGAAATAGCTTTTCTTTTTGTGTATATTGCTTCGAGTACCTTGAAATTTCAATTGTTGCCACCACCTATCACCACCTTGTGGAAAAATACAAACGTTTCTTCCAGCTGCAAGAAGTTCGGTTCAAACTGGTCTACCCCTGGAAACTAGGGGACCGTGTACCTCACCCACTTGCGGACGGGCTCAATAACTTATTTGTAAGTGTAATGCGTGTATGTAAAAATGACGCGCTTTCGTCATTTATGCTGGTGCACACGAGACGGATTCGCTAGTTACTTACACCATAATTTGTTTGAACATAAGGCTACGGTACTTTTTCTCGGTCAAACTAGGATATCACCTGCAGAACTGAAATTGCCCCGTTGATTTAAAGGGACGATATACTTTCAATAATCAATTCTTCTTACTAAAACGGTAAAATTCTACCGCCTTATTGAAAATTAGGCGTTTCTTTTAACGCGACAGCGTTAAAGAGCTCGTTTCGCAGAAATTCCTTTGTCAGTGTCGGTGTCAGCATCGTTGGTTGTGAGCGAAAAATCATCTTGTCCGTGACCAAAAACTCGCCTGGTTGTTACTTTACTGTTCTAAAACGAGTACAACACACGTTAACGCGATTCCTTACCCGACATCAAGCCTGCATAGGGTCACTTTGCACCGCAGTTTCAAGCAGCGGCGTAGCGCAGTGGTAGAGTGCTGGGCTGCCACGCAGATGACCCGCGTTCGATTCCCATTCTGTCATAGGCACTTTTTATTTAGTTAGCTTTTTCTTATTTCGTGCGATAGTGGTTACGGACACCGGCGGCGGCAGCGGCGGACAACTACGGCGCAAAAACGGCCCATGTTGTGATCTCATAACAGCTTTCGCTGTAAAAATTTGGTTCAATAGAGAATCGAACCCAGGCCATCTGCGTGGCAAGGAGGTGTTCTAGCACAGAGATTTGCTATTGCTGGAAACTACTTAGAAAAAGGCACTATATGAATGTCATGTAGTGTAAGGAGTCTCCTTAACGCATGTAATAATGCGTGGCAGAAGTGTAAAATCGCGCCAAGCGCCAAAGCATGTGAATTGCGCAACGATTGAGTGTTTTATAGGCCCACCCATTGCAAAGCGCTGAGACATACTTGATCATCATCAGCTGCAATAGCATCAACAAAGTGAGCAGCTACCCAGGTTCGCCTGCTGCCTTACTTACGCGTAGTGGGCTTTTCACTGAATCGCAAAAGGAAAAATTATGGCATTGTTGGGCACTTAACAAATGTACTTGCAGGAGGAATCCTAAGACCTGTTTGAAACGGGCAATGTTACGCGCACAGTCGTTCGTCTCCTTACGGCACGGTTGAGGCATGCACTGTGAACCGAAGGTAGGCTAGCAGTTAAGAAGGCGATGCGCACGGGGCCCCGATTACGCTATCGCGCTGTACTTTTAAAGGCGAAGCTCAAGCGTCCTCTCAATTTTTTTAACAATATAAATTAGCCGGATAAACATTTCCATATTCTCAAATCCAACGAATCACATCATATCTTTATTTCTAACCAGAGTTGACGGTCCCTCAAACAGAAAGCGGTGATAAAACCTCCTGAGATTGTCTGAGGGCCAACGTACCTGGCAGCAGTTTCGAAACGAAGGTTTTAACAAATAAAAGAAAACAGAATCATTAAAGACATGTAAAAATAGAGCAATATAATGAGCAGATACATAGAAAAAATGAGTCTGTTATATATGCACGTTCATCAAATATCGTACAAGGAGCGCCAATAAGTAAGCGTAATAGAAACGAAGATAGCGATTAAAAGACTGATGTTTCATTCTGACGGTGTTAGTACGGCATACTATGAAAATACATTATACAAATGGGCAGAAAAAAAATTCACATATTTCGTTTTTTTTTTCTTTTTTTCTAAACATAGCAAATTTAATCATTCTCTCCATATTTACGGTGTAGGGATGGTAGTGTGAATCTCAAACTGCAACTCAGAGGCGAACGAGGAACAAGCCACCTCTCGGCGCTTCGGATGGGTTAATCAGTGGACTGCGTGATTGCGTTAGATAAACCTTCAATATACATTCATAATTACTACCTTGGGGAGAAATAAGTATACATAAAACGAAAATCGAACATATGTTACATATTGCCACGTTCCTCTTATATTTTTATGGAACCTATCTGTTTCACGTGCAATCATTGCCTTGCGCACGTCGCGCTGTAATGCCTGGGAAAATTCCCGATTATTATATGGTTCTGATAAACTTGAGAGCACAACGCGAACAGTGCAGCTTATTCTGGGACTAACGGGGCCACCACCGTTAAGGCTGGGACCTTCAAAGTCACATGTACATTTGGCGAAGCCAAGGTGGAAAAAGCCAAGGTGGAATTTCTTCCACCTTGACTTTCCATTTACTGGACAGAAGTTCGACCAATAAACACTTGCCTATATATATCAGACTTGCTGTAGCCTTCTACAACCACGTGAAACCTGGTTGAGATGTTGGTTTCTTTATCTTACGGACGCCCAGAGAAAGGCCAGATCAAAGCCCACAGCTTGAAGACTAAGGCCACCGAAGCCGTCCTGCAACAACGAGCTAGCCGCAGGCTGCAAGTTTTCCAGCCGGAGTATGAACTCCTACCTATTAAGACATCCACGACAACAAAGGCAAGTGCTACGATGACTGCGGTGTCACCGGCTACAGTCATAAAGCAGCTGCCCAGGGAACCACGGACTTTCCGTGGATTATTGTTTGAAGAACCTGAAAGCCGGCTGGAGACGTGCGACCGAATTGGGCGAGTCCCGGACGACCACTCGAGCCACACCTACCGCCTCTGGCAGTATCACGACGTGTGACCACGTGACACCGCTGTAAACGCGCTGCGTTGACAGAGCGGTGAACCAGCACGCGACATCACGTACTATCTGGCAAGACTGCAGTGGCCATCCCGACGACCTACCCGTCGTCCATCACCAGGCCGCTACACCTCACCGCAACGCCGCACTACACCGCCACTTCCCGCGACCGATCCGTGAGCCCGTATCCGGCAAGCTAAAAGCAGCAACAGATGGTGGTGGTGGTTGTAAAAAGCGTTCGTTATAATATTTAGAGGTGTGAGCCACACAATCAGGCTCTACATGCTGGGTGGTTTCCCTAGTCCGAGACTTCAGTTGTCGCCAGCCTTGCTATCTCTAGTCCTTCAGGGCTTAATTAAGGTCGAAGCGCCTAGTTAGGACCGCCTCCCAATCTTCTCGGGTAGCGTTAGGGCTCGCGGTTAGGGCTGGATTACGCTGACAGGCCCAAACCACGTGGTAGGTATCAGCTACTTCCGCTCAGTACTGGCACCTGCCATTGGCCATAGGGTCAACATGTTTAACGATAGCCGCGCCGAGCATCGTATTAGTAAAAAGTCTGAGGAGGACGCTTTCGCTCGGCTTTCACAAACCTTTAGCTGGCGTGCGATATAGCTAATGAGTGACATTATAATAATCTACAATATATGTAAAGTTAAGAAGATGAGGTGCGGTTGCTGTCCATCGCAATAAGGAAGATCCTCCGCCGCCATCGACGATGCCGCGATGAGATCTTCTTCAGAACACGCCGCCGGTACGACGCCTTATCGATCATGCAGTACAGCCAGACGAGTCAACGAAGGACAACCGCATACCACTCACGTGAATTTTGCATCATCACGTGGTTGGCCGACGGGTGATCATTTTGGTCATCACGATGATTTTTAGGGGTGAAGCTCCTTAGGACCTAGCCTTGTCTTCCGTTGTGGTCACGGTATAGAAACGTTTCTATAGTCGAAAAATATGTGACACACAAAAAAAAGATTTTATAATAGACTTCAACGTGGACTTAGGCTAATTCTAAAGTAAGAGATCGCTGTTCCCGGCGAAAATAACTTATCGAGAAGAGTATTGCTAAGTTGGTCTCTACCAAAATGTGCCTAATGTTATGGCTTCTCAAGCTAACCAGTAAGACAAAGGCACACGTGGATCACTATGTGTCCCACGAAAATGCCCATATTAAAATGGTATCTTGCCACCGGTAAGATGCCGGGTTCTTGGATTCACTTTCGATGCATATCCTCCACTCCAGCAATTTTCTAAATCCTCCTTGAATTGCCTAAGACGACTGGAAGGCGAAATAAATTTACATTTCTGTATACACTTTATGCCACTCAATTTCCAACGCTCGTGTAACGTACGGTTACTCGCCGATACGATGCCCAGAGCTTCGCCCACTCGTCATAATTCACTTCGTGGAGATGCGTGGGCTTTTGTACCACTCGTGTTGACGCTGCCGACGGGGGACACCCACGTGGGACGCCAGTCAAGTTTAGGGTTTGATGAGGCACCTAATGCTTTCGCCTTAATTCAACATGACACGACCAGGTCAAATGAGCGACAAAAGTCACACGCAGAACCTTACGTACTTCCATTATTTCCGCACGTATTCCCACAATCGTTAATAACTGGCTCTTAATGATTAGTGATTATTGCTTCGTTTATGTATATTAATGGAAATATATTATGTATAAGGGAAAGTAGCTGTATAATTATTTTCTTCGGTGCTTACAGAACGTCGACTGCTGCACATAAGAAGCTAGCTTTATTTACTGTCTTCGCTGCAACAATTATATGCTATGAAAATGTAAACGTACGTCACAAAACACCTATCCCGCTCCCAACCTTTGCCTTTTCAATGTACACCCATGAGAAAAAAGAAAATCGCAGCATATCCACGGAGTGAATGATGATGAGTGGGCGAAGCTCTGGAGGTTCATCGGTAAACCGTGAATCATCCGTGAATTTTTGTCCAGTACATCATCAAAGACGTGACAAACACAGTGTGTATATATACAAGAAATTTTATTTATTCGTAAATGGTAGCCAGACGTGGCTTCCGGTCCCCCCTTCATTATAACGCCTTTATGGTCGGTGAAGTGGAGGGATAGGGGTTCTTATATGGCTCCATAGAGGATTCCTAGAGAGGAGAGAGGGGGTGAGCATAGAGGAGAGAGAGGAGGAGAGGAAGCACATCCGCTGTGGGGATGTGGAACGCGGACGCCACTCCGTAGAGTAGAGGATTCCTAGAGGAGAGAAAGGGGGTGACCGTAGGATAGGAGAGAGAGGGGACGCGCGCGCCGCTCCGTACAGTAGAGGATTCCTAGAGGAGAGAAAGGGGGGTGAGCGTTGGAGAGGAGAGAGAGGCGGAGGGGACGCGCATGCTCTGGAGGGGTGCAGGGCGCGGGAAGGAGGAATGGACTAAGCCCCCGCAAGCACATCCAAGCAAGATCAAGGAATGGAGCCAACCTGGGCGACAGACACCACCTGCCTAGCCATTGCTAAGCTGCCCCTCTGTGCTCTCGGCCATCACTCTAGTGACTGTAGTGGTGGTGGACGGCCTTATAGTACTACAGTGTTCTGCTTGACATAGATGGCCACACCGCCTGCGGGACGCTCTGCTTCCTCGGTGCACACGATTGGAACCGCCTGCGGGACGCTCTGCTTCCTCGGTGCACACGATTGGAACTAGAGGTGGTCTTCATGGTCATAAGCGTCATCGTCATCATTATCATGAGATACGCCTGACGCGGGACAAGGTTAGACTAAGAGGAGCTTCGCCCCTAAAAGCGCGCGGATTATGGAAACGCATTGCCAAATTGCTGTCTCCACCGCCTAGTGGCGATTCGCCTGCTCTCGCGAGAATCGCTCTGGAGAATGCGCGGCCAGAGCCCTGCTCTCCACAGCAGACGACTCGCCACTAGGCTGCGCAGACGGCAATATCGCCACGCGCTCCCGTGAACCGTGCCCACTGGCGTACGTAATCGTTTCGTAAAGCTTCAGTGAGGATATTAACTTGAAATTTTCTTTGCTGTCACCTCAATTGGTTTCAGAGATGCCAAGTAGTTTTGCAATCTCAGAGTAACAATAATCTCGTTCAATCATGTGTATCTTATGTTTTTGGAAACAACATTTTTATTACCATTATTATTATCATTCCTTGTGAACTATTCTAAAAATCATCCAACGCGTCCTAGGAATGCACAGGCAAGATGATCAAAGAATCACTAGCTTGCTAATCTTTTTAAACAATAAATGAAAATTTTTAGTCGTGGTATCAGCCACTGGACGATATTCGAGCTGTGGAACTATGGGCTTTATTACCATGAATAAATAAGGATTATTGACTTGCTGCTCTTAATTAAAATAACAAGTTAAGCCATTGCCAAATTAGGCAACCTTGGTATTCCGGAATCTGAATGGAAAGCTGTGAAAGAGAGACAAAAAATTAATATTAGCAGTTAAATAATGCTGCTGAATCTTTTTGTTGAGTCCATTTATATTATGTAAACATCTTGCTGCTCGGCACTCAAAAATGTTAAACGTCACGGACGTTTGAGCTTCGCCTGCAAGGGTAGAACGCAGCAGCGTATACGGCCCCGTGCGCATGACCTTAACCCATGCCACAAGTAAAAGAATGTTCGTGCGCGTAACATTGGCCGCTTCAAACTACGATAGAATGCCTATAATACGTTTCACCACTACCGTCCAGTACTACCAAGGCTACGGGGTGTACGCAAACTACACGCTTGCGCAGCAGAACATAGTTCTAGATGTATTACCTCACAATCGACGGGGTCGACACATTTGCGCTTGTTTGACAGGTGTTGCGTTATATCTATGCGTGATATATTTATTCTTTATCGCACTGATATTGTATGCCTTTAGTTGCGGTAGCAGTAACCGAATCAGTAACCAACGAGCTGCGGTTGCAAATAAACATGGCAGCGCCCATAGAGACCCGACCGCCCGCTTCGATCCGAACTTGCCACTCGGCCACTGAGCTGGCAGCAACAAATAAATGATGCAATTGAGCCATCGCTTTGTGCCATCTCACGCTGAGGACAAAGCATCGGATACATTTTCTCGTCATTTGCGAGATAAGCTGTTCGTTTATCCTCGCCTGCTAAGCCTAACGCACCGAGAATTTGATAATGGTTCTTGAAATTAGCGCCATATTGTCACGAATACATCGCTGTCAAAGCATCAGCACATTAACCTCAAGCAAATACAAGCGTCAGTTTGTAATTTACGGGTCACACGGCGCACAATGACGACTTCATAAATTCGAAGCGGATGGCACCAGCTGCGTTGGGTGCAGCCATTTTTTTTTCGGTGGTGCCGTCTGTCCGCTTTACTCGCCCTACGCGTGCGAGCAGACGCCGAGCAGACGACGCGACGAGGATGAATAAATGTGGAGGGCATAAACGCCCTTCCTATTGGCCAAGGGACCAACCATGTAGCCTTCACAGTGCTGAAAGGAACTTCTGAAACAGAGTATCGTGAATGTACAGTTGCGAAGTGGCTATTACATCATAATTTTTCCTTTAGCGAATAGGCGAAATACGTACTACCAGTCCGGTGACGTGACACGCGCACCAGCGCAGCTTTGTAATGGTGGGCAGCTTTAAACCACACATTAATTGCGCAATGGAGAGTTTTGGACGCCTGGTGTGATTTGATGATCCTGCCACGCAATATTACATGCGTTAAAGGACACCTGACAGCGAGAATTTTGTTTGTTAATTTTTTACTGTTATTTGTAGCCTTGTGTCTGGTAACGCTGAAATCTAATCGTAAATACCCTGACGTATCGCATAATTAAGGCTGGCGTCCTTAATTACGACCAATTTTAGCGTCACTACGAAACAGGTGCCTTAAAAAGTAATAAACTAGCGCCCCACAGCGAAGGAGCGCTCAAGACCACGTGCGCTCAAGCTTCGGTGACGTTTACAGGACACTTTTCAAATCGGCGCCCCTCGCGCAGTAAAGAATGAAACGATGTGGGTGCTTCAGTACGAACATTGTGGCAAAACAGCGGAGGCGACGGGACGAAGAATATACAGGACACAGAGCCGGAAAAAAAAAGAGCAGCGCTGTGTCCTGCATATTCTTCGTCCCATAGTCTGCGCTGCTTTTCCACAATTGTTCATGAACCAACTAACCCACCTAAAAACCCTTCAGTATGAGTTATGCCTCTCAAGTGCGTGTCCCTAAAGGAAAAAGAAAAGCATTCCTGCATAAGCAGCCGAAACCACCTTGAGAGCAGCCCTACAACAGAGTGAGAGGGGCGAGGGTCAATGGACCTCGCTGTGCGCCAGTCGTGGTATTATTGCGCGTACCCTGCAAATCTTCCGCGATGTCGACGGTAGTCGCTTTTTTCTTGTGGAATGTCACAAGGGAGGCCTATGTCTACGTCATACCAGGGCGATGTCGCGAGATGCTGAAAACTGAGAAGGCTTCCTTTAAAACCAAATTAAAATGCCTTAAAGCAGCGTTTGCCACGAACAATCTGCCAGAAGAGGCCCATGTAAACAGGACAATCATACAACACACACTTCTTGAGGTTTCTGTTTTTGGTGCCAGGGGCCCTTTAAGGAGACTCGACCCATTGCATGACATTCTTAAAACGCTTTTTACGAAGCAGCTTCAAGTACTGGCGCCGCTCCATGGTAGAACACCTGCTTCCCAAGCAGAAAGTCTGGGATTGATTCCCGCTTGGACCAAACATTTTATTTATTTATTTGTTAGCATCTGTCTCCAATATTCGCTCACGATTGACGCCAAATTTTCACTCCCAACCAATTACACGCACACCAGAATTTTTGCGGAGCGAGCTTTCTAACGACGATGCGTTAAATATGCCTAGGCGGGGCAATCTTATCTAAAACAGTTTTTCTGGGAACATTACGACTGACGTGAATGTCTCACTCAAAAATTTCATCTTAATACGACTTTGACGTCTTCTAATATCGGGCTCTGAGAGCTGCCGCAATTTTAGACAACGAATGCAATTTTCCCAACACAAGCATTTCCCCACGCTCTAACACTATCACTGGAGTGGTTTTGGATGCGAAACTGTAATAATGCTGCCGACGCGGACGAGGATCGATACCGCGATCGCGCGCTCTGCAGCATAGCGTCGTAGGGCGGTTGTACGCCAGTGGCCGCCAACCACAAAATATATTTACCTGCGGCGATATTAAGTGTCGCCGTCGTTATAATATCTTGCAGGTTACTTCAGGCGAGAATGCGTTTGAATCATTCAGGAAACTTGTCAATCTAGGATTCCTGGACCTGTTTACGTACCGTTCCAAGTGAGTATTACCAAAAGATACGCGGGAGCTCTCGAATGATGGGCCTTCAAGGGTATCGCATACTATCTTGGACAATGAAACGATTAACCTGATCGAATGTGTAGCCGAGCAGCCACACAAAATGACACAAGTTGCAGGAGGACGCAGTACGGTGAACTACGTGGAAACCATGCACCAATCAAATGTGTTTTTGTTTGCTTGCTTGTTTGTTTGTTTTGGGGTGGGGAACGGGCGATTTATCGGGCTTCACATGTCATAGCTTAGAAATTAGGAAACATTGAGTAAGAACATGGTCGACGTTAATAGTAGCAACGACAGAAGCGGATAAAAGG
The DNA here is from genome assembly GCA_030522465.1 of Rhipicephalus appendiculatus. NCBI lineage: Eukaryota > Metazoa > Arthropoda > Arachnida > Ixodida > Ixodidae > Rhipicephalus > Rhipicephalus appendiculatus. The sequence goes on along the minus strand of JALIZH010016526.1, from coordinate 14,670 downwards.
ATCTTCTAACCAGTGTGTGCTTAGTAGTAGCATGCAATTATCTTGTGAAGTGATGGTCATCAGGATGTTTCCGAAAAGCTCTGAAGCCACGCCCAGAAAGTGGTTCCCCGATATTGACATCCAGAAATGGAGGTTCTGACGACGTGCCGGGCGCCGCATAACACTGCCCCGCGGGCCGCAGCTTGTTGACCCATGGTGTAAATGATGTCTATATGAAATATTATGTTCATCAGCCGCAAGAAACTAGCGCGCACTTATTACGCTGCTGAAAAAGGCGCGGTTCAGGTATCACTTAAACATGCCTAGACTGTTATTTGATTATTGTTAGTGTTATTTGGTTATTAACAGAACACTTATAGTTCGCAAATTAAGTTAATAAGCCTTGCTACTGAAAAAAATTGTTGTGGCTACTCCAGTGTACTGCGAACAATATGTGCCAGCTTAACTTCGCGTAACTGCGTTCCTCAAGATGGCAAGTTGCGCTAGTTGGTTGACGTTCATCTTTGAAAATTTGGTTGAAGCGCACCGAAAAACACACACACAAGAAGCAGACAGAACAGATAAGCGCTGTCCTGTCTGCTTCTTCTTGTGTGTGTCGTTTTCGGTGCGCTTCAACCAAATCTTCAAACGTGAACTGCGTTCCTCTCTTTAAATCCTGGTACACGATTCCTAGGACATCCTGCATACAAGCAAATATTCTGTAAGAGAAGTCGTGTTATTTTACAGGACCAATTGTTAAAGGTTGAGGAGTGGAGCACAATGTGGGACATGAAAATTAACCTGGCAGAAAAACTTTTTTTATTCCTACATGCTTTGTAACCAAGAAATAACACACGTTGTGTTTCACAAGTACTTCGGCATTACTCTTGAAAGTTATCCAAGTCGGCTTGTGTCTCCACTATATGTGCATCATCCTTTAGAATCTTGCGTTTTCTAAGCAGGCAACTAAAGAAAGCTCCAGCTAAGGTAGCTCTATTAGCACACTATACTTTGATAACACGGAAGCCTTTTAATTGAAAATAACTAGCGCGTTACAAAAAAATTCTGTAACGCTTTTACATTACGAGTAAGAAATCTAATATGAACTAGAGGTTGAAGATGGTGGCTCAAGTGTAACGCAAAAAGGGAAAATCGTGAACTTATTCTTCAACAGGAACAAGAAGCAGTCTAGCATCACTCCTCTTCAGTATAAAAAGATTACGTATGATACCCCATTAGAGATTGCTGACGCTTTTAGTAACTACTTTTTTTCCCGCCGACGTCATCCCCATTCCTGGCTATCATCTTCCCCTTCCTCGTCTGCCACAATCTTTCTTCTTATTTCCAACCACATCTCTTGAAGTCTATGATGTCATTCGCTAACTGAACACAAGTGGTGGTATCCTGAACCCCGTGCAAAGATGGCACCAACAACACACATAAAATTGTCAGTTTCGCCTAAAAGGCGAAGCAGTGTATGCTACGGCAACAAATTGGTATCTCTTGCGAAAAACGGCAAGCATATCGAAACTTCCGTCGGGCTGCTCAAGCACAAATGACGCACGAAAAGACGCACGAACTGTCACAGCTTGACACTTCAAGCGCGCTGTTCAAACACAAATGAAGCACGAAATGAACGCATAAGTAAACTCAGGAGGTGTTATTTCTTTGTGCTTGAGCAGCGCGCTAGTTTGGTAAATTCGGCCGCTGCAGCGAGCCACGTGACCTTCGTGTGCTCTGGAACTTGAACGCAAACTTTTCCAGTGAAAGCACAAGACGTACAAACCACCCCCCATCACGAGATAAGCGTGCGCACACGGGCGACTATGCTCTGTAGGCCCTAAGTACAGGCTGTGGAGGTAGGAAGCGCACGCTCATCGCAACGACCGGGGTGACGAACTTTAAAGCGCACCCTTTGCACCATCTCGCTCGTGCGAGAACGCGCTAAAGTGCCTCCAAGCTTTGCCTACTGCCAGTGGTAAGTGGTGTATATAAATAGACCGCCATTAGTATGCTAAAAAAGTGCGCCCTGTGGCCGAGTCGTTTACGGCCGCGGGCGGGGGGGCCGTGAGTTCGATTTCCGGTCACGAAACTTTTCTTGTATAGTCGGTGACAACCAAAGAATAAAAAGCAAACTGTACCACTGTCCATTTCTATCATGCGCATCAAACTGCAGCCGCTCTTTACGAGGACGTAACGGTTAAGGCCAACCAAAGAAAATTGCAACATGGCGCCGTTCGTGACGAGAGGCGAGGTAACGCTGAACCAAGACTGAGAGCCGTCAATTAGGCTTTCCTGTGGTGTTTATTCCTTCCAGAGGAAGCTCTTTTCTACTGTTATCCGCACGTACTCAGCATCATCCTCGCTGGTCGTCATTCGATGCAGTAGAAGTTTGTGATTGCGCCGCGTTTGAAGCGCACTGAAGCGGCGGCAGTTCGGAGTGATTTGCAACGCTTTATCGCGATCCGTCGTTTCGGCAGTGTCAAGTTGCAAAACGGCGTTTTCCCTCCGTCATTCGGATACACCAAGCATACGCCTGAGGGTCACCAAATCGGCGATTTTTCTCGCGTTCATTCGTGTGCAGTGAGGTGAAGGTGATGTCGGAATCTGCGTGTCTGTGTACGATTTACCGCCCGCAAAAGCCATGGCATTAGCGTTGCCACATGTGCGTGTGTGTGTGTGTGTGTGTGTGTGTGTGTGTGTGTGTGTGTGTGTGTGTGTGTGTGTGTGTGTGTGTGTGTGTGTGTGTGTGTGTGTGTGTGTGTGTGTGTGTGTGTGTGTGTAACCTGGAGCTCGCAGCATGGGAATCTTGATGAGCTATTGTAATATGCTTCGTGCTGTGTGCCTATGTGAGCGACATACGTGCGGACGAAGCGTGAGAGAAAGAAAGCGACCAACATATCCCGTTAGCGCGACACAGTGCTAATGTAAACAAACCAGGTGGGGAGAATATGCAGTGGTGTGTGCATTATAAGAGGATAATTGTGGTCATATGGTGCGCGTGTGATTATGTGACGCGTGCCTATTGGCGTAGTTGCGTCGTCCTAACGGAATTAAGTTCCACCAGCCCAGAATGATGTGCTAGGTTGAAGTGCCCGTCGCGTAAGTTTCATGCTGGATGGACGGACGCCTTGCATGAAAAATGCCGTGCGAGGTTATCGTTGTATTTACACCACGAAATGATGCGCGCTACAATATACAATATCCCTGTGATACAGGAACTTTCGATTGCAGGGATAGTGAATGTAACTTTGTCACGGATCTCCGGACACCGGTCGACGAGAAAGAATGGACGAGGCGGGAGCGTTAAACACACACATATTTAATTGCACACTAAATGAACGCACACAATAACCCTAGAATAACTGCAAACATATAGAAAAAACTGGCACCCTAAATAAAACTAGCTCTAAACAACATTATCATACAAACAAGTAAACGAAAGAAGCAGCTAGAGTACGAAGCGTTCGTCGCTTACACATGGCGTCGTGTGCCGGTTCATGATGAGGCGAGGCATTGCGGGGGGGCACTTGCGTTAACGTCGACGTCCCAGTTGTGTCGCCGTCTTTCTCGGGTGAGGAACGCGAACTGGCGTTGTTGTAGAGGCAGGGCTTGGAGGTGACTGACCTGCGCGTCGCAGGTGCTTGCGCTGGCCAGCGTCTCCTTGGAACAGGACTGGCTCACGTGAGGCCTACGGTGCGGTGCCGTAGGACGTAGCGCTCGGTGCACAGGCCGATGGCGCTCCCAGGCCGCTGCGGGTCCTCGTGCTTCTCCTCCGGTCCTTTGGCCAGCCGGAGTCTACGGTGCGTTGCCGCAGAACGAGAGCTGGAGCGCCCGGAACACAGGCCGGCGACGCTCGTGCCCAGCTCACGCGCTCACGATGGAATACCCAGGGCCCTTCTGTCCACGTCACCTTCGCTTTTATATCGCCCACTTCGTCTTTCTCTTCGTCTGGTGTCGCGCTCCTACGTCACCTCATGTTCGTCGTCTTCCTCTTTTTCTGCCACATTTCTCCTTGTCACTTCCTAAATGTGACAATGGCCCCTCTCTTCAAGAGTTTTCTCTGGAAGAAAACTGCTCAAGGCCTCCGATGTTTTCACCCTAGGACTAATCCAATGTTCTCCACGATTAGTCTTCAGCCAACACACCACCACCTCGACACACATCATCCGGTGCCACCCTTGTCTCGAATGCATTTAAACTACACGACTGACACAAAATAACCGCTATTGTCCACAATAAACAATTATTCATATCACAACTGTCACTGTCAATGTCCTTGCACAGTATCGGGAACGCTATACACCCCACTGCATGTACTCAATCTTCACATTTTCCCAAATGTCTTTTGTATAACACACTTTTGTAAATCACAACCCAATTACTTTCCTACTTTCGTTCAATGCACAGACCTATTAGTTCATCACACTAACAAATGTAAGCGTTCAAGCTTACGTCTTCTCTTTTTCACCGTGTGCGCCTTACACGACCTTCTTCCGCGTTTTCTTTCTGCGCGGCGTTGCGAACACCCTGTACCACCTCTGCCTTTACTTCTGCGAACAATCATCAAACGCCTCATCCACACTACTCGTCTAGGGCGCTTCCTGACAACAAATCCACTGCTGATCTTTTGGACACCTCTCTCTTCAGCCGGGTATCTGTGCTTAACTTTCGGGGTTGTTTTCTTTCGTCTTTGCTTTGATTGAGCAACATCGTGAATCTCTTCAAAGCCAATGAATCTCCCCCTCTCTATTAGTACAGTCTTTTGCAATCGCCCTGTGCTTTTCTCTTCAAGATCTGTTTCTTTCACTGAAGTGCTCTCGATTCCTGCGATAGCACTCAAAACCGCGACCGTTTCCTCAGCTCCCTCATCAACACCGTCAGCACATCTCTCATTACTGACTGAATTGCAACAACTAAATGCCGAATCCTTGTCCGCCTCATTTTGCGCACAAATCTCGAGCTTGCTATCTTTTATAAAACTCTCATGGTCGCTAGCCATTTCTTCTATCGAATCACAGCTGTGCACATCAGGCCCTCCGGATTCCCGCAGTAAATCCATCCCTGGAATTCCTACGTGCGGTCTAATGTCTGAGGTTTTTGTCAACCTTAGTTTGTGCTCGCAACCTTGACCTAAGTCTATCTGCTGAGACCGGTGCGAGTCTGCATTCAGATCCTCTCTTTTGTCTTGAAAAGGAGCCATCAACTCTCTGGGACAGACTCGCGTCGGCCTTGGAGGTTTTGTCTCTACTATAGAGTCCCTGTTCTCTCTGCTCCTCTCACTACCTCCCTCCAAAGTTCGCTGTTTCCGCAACAGACACTCCTTCTCACGTTCGATTCTCCTTATCTCGCGTTCCTCCTCTTCGCGCCTTTCCTCGCATGCCCGCGCTCGCTCATCTCGCCCCCTCTTTACTTCACGCTCATAGAGGGTTACCGCTTCTTCACCCGATAATCCAAGCTTCACGGCCAACTCTAATATCTTCACCAGGTCCATCCTCCCCGCCGAACAGAAATCCTAGAGACCCACAACAAAAAATAAGAAAAAGGAATCCTGGCAGGCTCGCCACTTATTTTTGTCACGGATCTCCGGACACCGGTCGACGAGAAAGAATGGACGAGGCGGGAGCGTTAAACACACACATATTTAATTGCACACTAAATGAACGCACACAATAACCCTAGAATAACTGCAAACATATAGAAAAAACTGGCACCCTAAATAAAACTAGCTCTAAACAACATTATCATACAAACAAGTAAACGAAAGAAGCAGCTAGAGTACGAAGCGTTCGTCGCTTACACATGGCGTCGTGTGCCGGTTCATGATGAGGCGAGGCATTGCGGGGGGCACTTGCGTTAACGTCGACGTCCCAGTTGTGTCGCCGTCTTTCTCGGGTGAGGAACGCGAACTGGCGTTGTTGTAGAGGCAGGGCTTGGAGGTGACTGACCTGCGCGTCGCAGGTGCTTGCGCTGGCCAGCGTCTCCTTGGAACAGGACTGGCTCACGTGAGGCCTACGGTGCGGTGCCGTAGGACGTAGCGCTCGGTGCACAGGCCGATGGCGCTCCCAGGCCGCTGCGGGTCCTCGTGCTTCTCCTCCGGTCCTTTGGCCAGCCGGAGTCTACGGTGCGTTGCCGCAGAACGAGAGCTGGAGCGCCCGGAACACAGGCCGGCGACGCTCGTGCCCAGCTCACGCGCTCACGATGGAATACCCAGGGCCCTTCTGTCCACGTCACCTTCGCTTTTATATCGCCCACTTCGTCTTTCTCTTCGTCTGGTGTCGCGCTCCTACGTCACCTCATGTTCGTCGTCTTCCTCTTTTTCTGCCACATTTCTCCTTGTCACTTCCTAAATGTGACAAACTTACAGGACTCCGCTAGAACTACTATTCAGTAAACAAAAAAAAAAAAGCTTTTGTTTTGAACGGCGTGGCATCATTGTTCACGATATCATATTAGAAATTGTTACTTTTCTTCAACGTGCGTTCTTTGGATTCCACGTTCATTGTGATTACGGAGTGATGATTTGTTTCTATTAAGCTACAGTAGACTCCCGTGAAGCTTATAGTCCGTACACCCTTTTTCAAACGCTTATTCCTTGTTAAGCCTCACCTCGTCACTATGCTTCGCGAACAAATGAAGAGGGGGGGGCACCGGAGAGGTGGGGCTTCACAGTGGACGAAAGGAATGTAGCTACTGATTGCGTCCACCGGGATTATCTATATTTTCAATTATATGTTTTCCTTTTTCCCTCGAGGATGCATGTCTTTTTTGTATGTCTGAATATACGTTCTGTGTTCTAACTCATTTTTTTTTTCATTTTTACATTTTTTAACTTGTTCTCTCTCTCGCTCCTCGGAGGTCCATGCCATAAAAGCGTATCGAAGCCTTGTAAATGTTGCCTTGATAAACATGGGCCTCCGATCGAAACTTTGACGAATAAACTGTTTTTTAGAAGCGTACGCCTTTTTCCTATTTGTCTTACGGCAACGGAAGAGAGCCTCTCCACAATCTACGTATATATATATATATATATATATATATATATATATATATATATATATATATATATATATATATATATATATATATATATATATATATATATATATATATATATATATATATATATATATATAATACATATATGCCTTCGCCGAAATATACACATACATGGAAGGTAGGGGCCCTTCTGATGCCCACTGGGAGGATGCAGGTATGTCATAAATAAATAAATAAACCCGTTGAAGATGTTCAAGGGCTGAAGAAGTCATGGCAGTGCCAGTGCAAGTTGTCGCAGCGAGCAACAATGCCACGTAAAGCTTTTAGTCACCACCTCTTTAGCCGCGTACATTGGCCTTGGCGTGAACGTAACGGCAACGTATGCAATGACCCCTACTGATAAACACTGGAGATTTTATTTGGTTGAAACAAGGCGTCAAATCAATCCTTGGCGTTTACCTCAATCACTATGACAAGCACGGTGACTCGAGACACATATATGGTGTTTACGGTAACACGAGTCGAAATTCTCAAAAGCAATCTCAGACTACTTCGCCATGCTTCGTTTTGAATCGCAGTTGCCATAGTTACAGCATTCAGTGAAGATAACTGGCAATGACAGTTTCGTAAAGAAAATTAAAAACGACCTTCTTAAACGTGATTAATGTCCCTGTTTCGTTTTGTGAAACAATAAAAAATGATTCCTTTATTTTAAATTAACTCTGGCATTCTTTGTTTTAAAACCATAATAGGTACTGCACAGAAACATCACCTTTGAGATGTACATTGCTTCTTCATAGACTCCGAGATGACCGCGACGGGGGTTGCAATTTAAACAGCAGGTGTATTGTTAAGCTCACGCTGAACTCCGTGCCTTCATAATTTGTTTTGTTTAGCTGCACTTTCATTACTTCAATATAAATGCAGTATTGCAAACTAGTGTTTATATGCTTAGAAATTATTGCCGTTGTTTAGGAACTACTTCATATTTAGCACGGAGGCATGCAAAATCTGAGCAATGCGGCCTCGTGGGATGAGCTTATATTTATTCTTAGGCGGTCACCAGCTATAGTTTTTTTTTTGTCACCTGTTACTGTACTCTTTACAACGTCATATCCGTGACGGAAATACGTCAGTGAGGTTTTGGTGGACCCCGGCATAAAATCCGATCATGTTAAAAAAATCCAGCCAGTTCCACTCCGTGAAAACTGTGCAAACTACGAAGCAAAGCTGACGATTCGCCTGCCTCTGTTGACGCTTGGCTTGTGTTCGTCTGAGCAAAAAGCTACGGTATTGTCTCTCTCTACTGGCGCTTGGCTTGCGTCTCAGTTTTCCGAAGCTTGCATATGCTGGCGTTTCACGTCCGCTTCTCTCTTCCGTAGATCTGCGTTTAATCCCGTTACTGGCGTTTCGCTGGCTTCGCTGGCTCGGACAGACGAATTAGGTCTTCAGCGACGCTGGCGTTCCAAACGCGCAGCTGCTCGTCGTTGATGGCTGGAAAGGAAACCTTCATTTGTGATGCAGTGGTGCCCTCTCTTGGCCTATTGCGCCCTAGTTTACTTGACCTGTAGCACCCTCTCTTCAAGTACTTTGGTGTTGACGACCTGAAGCGTGCTCTTTTGGCATATTTTGGTATTGATTTCACCTTTACGGCGCTCCTTTGAAAGACCTTAGCAGCTTGAGCTTGACGCCAAGCGAGGACAAGAGACGACAGTCCAGTACCCTAAAGTGCTCCCTGTGGCATAATCGTTCTCGTGCTATCTTGTTTACTTCTTTTCATGCCACCCATACCGGGGCGGTGCCCTGCGCATGCGCGTCGTACAGGCACGTGTATGTATATTACAGAGCAAATGAAGAAATGACGCGTCTTTTCCCGCTCGTGTTCAATGCGGTGTCGTTCGTCGCGGAAACACGACAGGTTGTCAGAAGTGCTCTTCAGAAGTTGGTCGGAAGCACGAACGATGTAAGCAGACACACGACGGCCGGCCTCCATCTTTGTCGTCCTCGGCTAGGACAGGAGAATGGGATAACAGCTTCGCGCTGTGGTGCCAGCTCTTTCCGGTACAACCATCAACGCGCTTCAACTTTGACAAGGCGTCACAGTGGCTGCCGTGTGTGCAAGAATTTCATGATTATCGATTTGCTTCCGGCCTTAACGAGCGAACGCAGGAGACCCAGGTACGTACACTGCTGTATAGGATGAGGCGACAGGCTCGCAATGCATCGACTTCGCAAATGTATCTCAATGTATCGACCTTCGACTTATCGGAAGAATAGTCATAGCATATTGAAGTGGTGAAGAAACGCTTTGACGCATAGCTGATTTGCCACACAGAGTTTGGTCTGCAAAAGTACGTGCTTCCATCGTCGCCACCAAGCTGCAGGTGAATTGGTGGACCAGTATGTAACGACGCTACATACGGATTGCTGGTAAACGTTACCACGACGTGATAAAAGAGAGCATTACCCTCGACCATTCTGTCGTCCGACTACGCAATACAAAACTGTCCTTGGCTGTTCAAATGGACGCCGCATTGACTCTGAAAACTGCAATGATTAAGGAAAGAATGAAGGAAGTGCTACAGCAACAACAGGAACTTTATAGCAGTCCGTACTTGCAACCAACCGGCTTGGAGGTCGGCGAAATTTATCGACGAGAAGCTCGGGGGCGTTCAGAGAACCAAATGGCCAACGAAGATGTCCGAAAGTGTGCGGCATGTGGCAGGGCCCGTCATTGGGCGCCATTGTACCCTGCAAAAGAGGCAATCTTCTACAAGTGCCAACGACGGGGACATTTCGCCGCTATGTGCCCACAAAATCAGGACTTCATAATTTCAGAAGCAGGGACATCCGAGGTAGGCCTGTGCAGTGTTCACCGGAGCTACACTGCGGGTGAGCAATTAGACTGAAAATGTGTAACCTACATTGTTGACACTTTAGCTGATATATTTGCAAGAGCTCGCTTTGTTCAAGTCGCTATTAATGTGGAAATGGTGTCTGCCATACTTGACACGGGAGCAGAGTTGAACGTTCTTCCATCATCTTTCCCAGCTGTACCCAGAAATCAAGAGCATCTTAAAGTAATTTTGTAGAGGCCAAGCAGTGGAGTGTTCGATTCGCTGCAAACATTCTGTGGAAACGATGTTTGGTTAAGCAGGACGTTTTTGTCGTTGACTCGGCGAGAAATGTTATTTTAGGATTGCCAGCAATTAAAGCTTTGGGAATTGCGAAATTAGTAGGCGATGCTTCGGTCCATCAAGCTTCACAAACGCGCTTACCTTCTTTGTTCCGCGGTGTTGGCGCCATGAAAGGAGAATACTGCATTAGTCTCATAGCAGTCGCGGTGCCCATTGCCATTCACACCGCTCCTCGTATACCCATCTCGCCGAGGAACGGCGTAAAATGCGAGCTAGAAGAAATGGAAAGAAACGGAGTCATCCGAAAATTGAAGGGCCAACCGAGTGGGGTGCTGGCATAGTGCCCCTCTTGAAGCCCGCCGGGCAAGTTGGAATCTGTGTTGATCTCACGCCATTGAATAAAAGTGAAACGTGAGTGGTGTGCTCCTCACTGTTGATGAAACACTTGTTCTGCTTAGCGGAGCAAGACTGTTTTCTAAACAAGAGGTGAACTCGGGAATCGATCAGCGTGCCACGAACTATACGTGGCACGCTGTACGATTCAAGATGGCGCCCAAAGGAGGAGGGTCAACCCGTTTGTTAGCATAGCAACAGATAGGACGTGCGAACGTACGGCCCGTGCCACTTTCACCGGATCAAGTCCATGAGCTGCACTGAAATGTATATGAGACCAAAATACTTTCCCAAACCATCGAAGCTCGCCACCTACTTATTTGCCACGAAGTGAAAGGTTATATTTCAACTCTGTTACTGTTACGGTTTTGCTGTTACTCAAGCGTTGCCAGCGCGAAGTCGGCGACGGGAATGACAGCGGGTTCGGTCGTTCCGTACGCAAGTAGAAACAGTGAAGAGATCGGAGAAGTGTTTGGACAAACAACAGCTTTAATTGAGCTATTGCGGCACAAGCGCTCTAACTACAACACTTCAAACTAACTAACAATGAGCAAATAGAAGCAAACAATGAGCTTACAACAATACACAAAATCAATTAACGCTAAAACTAACCATGGAATGAAATAAAACCGAAGAAACGCGAAAGTTCGATGATATAAACAGGTGAAGCATACGTGTGATGACCGGCAGCGTTGCGTCCACGACGATCGGATGCGAGAAGTCCCGAAGATATCTGGCACGACTCCAATGTCGGTGGGTCCGAGTTGCAAGCGCCGATGTTTCCGGGAGTTAGCGCTTGAAGGAGATCTCGGGCAGGTTGAGCTAACCCGAGATTGAAGTCCCGATGCCTACGTTGCAGACGTGTCTCAAGCTAGGCGAACGGCTAAGTTTAGGTGGCCAGCCGATACAAAGAGCACACTAAAAACTTCTGGAGATACTCGTTGATCTACTTCTACTCCATGCTTGTCAAGCAGCTAGACTGATTAGCAGGGCGATATCCTGCGCTTAAATGCCCTTCGTGTCCCCTCACTCTTCCTGGGGGAAAAGGGACCATCAACATAGGTCCAATCATGCGCATTCAATTGTCGCAAACTCCGCCCTCAAAATATTTACTACGCCCCTTTTTAATTAGGGGAGGGTTCTCCAATAATCACGATGGACAACCTGTTTGCGGTGACTGCGTAGGCGGCTCGTGCACGTGCAGCTCTTTCCGTGGGAACGCATCTTGCCTCCATTCTCATGCCGAGCGTTTGCAGCCAAAACTTCGGGGCACACTGCGGCTTTCCATATACCTGCCGTAGCCTCGGTATTCAACAAAGAGCCAACGGTAGCGACACTCCCTTCCGCTGCTCTTCGCGGCTCTACGAAACAACTTTTCACGCCCAAGCCGGCGCGCCGGTCAGCAGGGGTGGGTGCGGTGCGCGTAATCGGCGTGACGAGGGGTCGAAAACGTGGCATTCCGTGACGGTTACCGTGCATGAACGATGCTTTGCGAAATCCTGTGCGTGCTGCCGAAAACTGCATGAACTAGAAATGACGTACGGACTGAAAGGCATTCCGAGGTAGTATGTACCGAGCCTGCCTGGCGGATTTGCCGCAATAGCAGGCCGCTAGCGAGTAGCGTCATCGCTGCTGCACGGGACCGAATGTTTAACGTGGTGATGGTTTGCAAACCAAATTACGCCGTGGTCATTACTCGCGACTCAGGAACGGGGAGTTGCTTCTTCAACGGAACACAAACATTTAACATTCCATACAGCCACAGCACTGCTCAGACTAGCCGTGAGAAAATTACTGCGCTCGGATGTTGCAGGTTCGATCAGTACGATCGAAACATGAATATCGAAAAAAATGCACACGTATGCTTTTAACGAAGTCGAATTCTGCGAAAATTCGTCGAACGACAATGCTGTTCGGAAGCTACTGTTTGAAGCACAGGAGAAGTTAGCCGATCAAGAGGCGGGGATTGTGGCAGTGACTGCACGTTTCATCGCTCAAACCATTTCGCTTCGCTGTTCGACCTCAAGCGTATTCGCGGCATGCGGCGCTCCATCCACAATAATTGCGCTACATGCAATGCACAAGAAAAACTATGCGTTAATTTTGATCTCGCTGAAGGATATTATACACTAAATACAATAAAAGTGACTTACGAGCTTTAAAAAACATACCGCACGACCCCTACTTGAAGAGGCAACTCCCTCCTCGTGAGTAAGCAGCTGATCGTCCATCGTCGCTGTCACTCTCGGTGCTTTCACGGCCTTCTACGTCCAGTGAAAAATCGTCGTCGTCAAGACGGCTTCTTTCAACAATCTTGACGGAAGCAATCTGAAGAATTTCCTCCGCCGAGCGACTTCGACCACTCCACGTCACTACGTTCTCCGCGCGGAGAACATTTTTATCCCAAACCGGTCAAAGAGCAAATCACTAAATTCGCTTGCAGTGCGCTGCCTCCTATCAACAAACGTACAAAAACAAGTGGTGCAGCTCTCGCCTTTTTGAGATTGCTCGCAAGCTAGCACGACTTGTTATGTTATGGGATTCATGCACTACTAAAGCACCGGCGAATGCTATATTCAAGTAAAACGAGGTGACTTGCAACTGGAAAGGTCAGACGATAAAATTTAACTCGCGATTCACCAGAAAACCTCGCAAAGCTGATATGTGTACGCTGTGGGATATCATTGAAAGCGTGATTTGCCACGCATTTACTTCGCGTCTCGCCAGAACGAATCAGATTTATCGTGTCACCGAGCGCCCGGTTTGTTCACTGATGCAGGAAACATGCGAAGTCGTAGTGTTCGTTTTCTGCTAACGCGCTAACACTGAGGCTAGCACAGCCGAACAAGGGAGCGACTGCGTAGAGCTACCATTGTTTCGTCTATTTAACATCCTTGAGATGACGCTCCTGAATTCTCCTTGGTGGCGCGACAGTCTATGGTCATTGCGAATTGCTCTGAGCGTCTGCCGTTTGGCATAACCTCTGCTGCTGAATATTTTCAAAGGCAAAAGTGGGAAACTCTCGATAGAATCCCGGGGGTCCGTAAACATAATGGACGATGTACTGGTCTTTGGCTCTTCTCAGAAAGAGCATGAGTGACTGTTCTACATTTTAAACCGCTTAGCAGAAGTCGGCGTAATCTTCGATCGAGAAAAATGTCAGTTCAGAGCGAAAGAGCTTTGTTTTTTGGGATGCCGAGTGAGCGAAGATAGCATACGGCTGGACCCAGCAAAAGTTAGAGCGATCACTGGTTGAAGCCATCGGAAAATGTCGGTGACATGCGCTGATGCCTTGGTCTCGCAAATCATTGCTCATGGTTTATTCCATACTTACCAGATAAGACCACGCCGTTACGTCAGTTGCTGCAAAGGAACAAGGAGTGGACTTGGGCTACGCCTCAGCAGATGACTATTGACAGTGTAAAACACGCTACCTGCTGTGATAGGTGTATGGGAAAATTTGATCCACGTAATCAAATCATTATTTCTGCAGACTTATCTTCGTATGGTTTGGGGCCAGTTCTGCTTGAGGTACAACCAAACAAAGAAGGACGACAGTTGTGCTTGTTTCCAGATCGTTGACACCAACAGAAATGCGCTATGCGCACCTTGAAAAGGAGACTCTTGATCTAACCTGGGCGGCCGAACATCTTGAAAGTTACGTGCGTGGGCTGCACATAACGCTAGAAACAGATCAGAAACCGTTATTGACCTTGCTAGGAAAGACCTCGCTAGATTTGCTACCACCGTGCATTCAGTGATTCCGAATGCGTCTGATGCGATTCAGTTTTGAGGCAGAATATGTTCCGGGGAAAATTTCTGAATTGCTGACGCACTTTCTGGAGCACCAACTCGAGAGCAAGAAATGGACTTTCTTTCCATTGATGAAATCAACTCGTTTGTTTCTGGTGTGTTGTCAGAGTTGGGAGATTCGGATCACTTTCGACTGGCAGCCGAAGAGCAGGTGGAGGACGACACCTGCCGTACGTTGTGCTGTTACCATCGCGAAGGATGGCCGAGCCCAGCTTAGCTATCAAGTGTAATTAGGCCTATTGGCAGCATCTTGCAACATTGAGCGTGTGTAAGGGGTGCTCATGCATGATACTCGCCTCGTTGTGCCGCACTCGCTCCAGAATGGGATGTTGAGGCTGCTTCACGAAGG
>JALIZH010016525.1:0-36357 GCA_030522465.1 Rhipicephalus appendiculatus | reverse complement strand
ACAGCAGTTAATGTCTGTGGCCGTTGCGCAGTGGATAGCGTGCTCGGCACTTGTGGCGGCGGAGCGAGAGCTCATCGGTTCGATGCCCGTTGACGGAACTTTTTTCTTTGACATGTGATTGCGTACATTTTTTCGACGTCGTTTCCGGTGACGGAAATACGTCACTGCATTCTTAGTGGACCGCGGCATACAACAATTTCGTGTTAAAATTCGGCAGATCCCATGGTCTGTGGGAATCGGTTTCATGCGAAGCAGTGAGCGAGTACCTGTCTATGCCGCATTTCTTATTTTCTTTCAAACAGGTGTCACGGGATACATCGACGTGCTTTTGTAAATGGAGCAGTAGTGTGCAAATCGTGCGCTCACTAGGCACGTCGAATACACTGGCGTTTAGAGATAAATTTATGACCTGACGCAACGTCAGCACTGACGTTAGGGCATGGACGTAAAGTTTATGGAAATGAAGCGCACGCTATGGTGCGATGATGTGAATACCATTCGTTAGCACATTCCTTCGTTGCTGAGCAACGCTTGATCATAGCTTGCTGAGTCATGTGAGTGCATATATAGTGTTTGAGATGGTTATAAAAGCGGAGCTGGCACTGAAGCCACAATTAATGTTAATCCGACATGGCGCCTGTATAATAGGAGTACATATGCAATGTTTATCACATATTTATAAATTTAGATAGCTAGCACGGTAACAACCATGGACGTCACACCGACTTAATGTCTGCATAGTACCTTTTCCAAAGCAGATTAAAGGCCTTGCGTGGTTCTATGGTTGAATACATGACTGCCACACGAAATGCTTGGGTACGATTCCTGCTCGGATCCTGATTTTTATTCTTTGCATTCGTCGGATCAACGCGGCCGATGCCGGATTTTTTTAAGCCTCTCGCGCTTAAATGATCGATGTCTGTTGTCTCCGTTCGTGGGTAGATACAAACTTTAAGGGGAGATGCGGGTCGAAAAACGCGAGTTTTCTAAAAAATTATCGATTTTTTGTTTTCACCTGTTTTGTTAAGATTAGTACCTCTACTGTTCTGAAAAAAAAAATCTATGTCGAGACTCAACTGGAAATGGTTTAAAATTGCGTCTAAAGAGCACAAGGTGGCTATCAAAAGGCCGAAAGTGTGTCATCTTCGAGCACCTTGCCGCTGATAATGCGCCGCTGCTCGCCATTGTCGACCGCATGGGGCGAAGAGCCGAGCCTCACTCTTCAAATAACGACGGTTTCCCGCGCTGCTGCAGCGCAATAAATAATAAAGAGAAGCACGCTTTTGCCGCGCTTTTCGAGCGCCGCGACTGGCTTTTAAATCACGTGGTACGGATCGGGGGGCCGCCATTGGCCGCTGCGCGCCTGTGTGTGCTGTGAAGTCTACATGCAGGATCCGTGTCTCGTCGAGCAGCGCAGTTGAACAACGATTTTCTCGAGTGCTTATCCGTTATGGATGAAGAAAACCGTGGTAAGCGCGGTCACCGGCCTGTGAAGTTTCACTCGGCGCACAAATTTCGAGGACGCCGGCGCAAATCAAAGCCAAACACTCAAACCACGAAAAGATCGTCTGCTGCCGCAAGGTGTAGTGGCAGTGACGCCGATGCGTCCGACGAGTTTGCCGTGGCATTCGAATATGTGAGTGCCTCCCGGAAAAAGATCGGACTCTTCGAATACGAAGAAAAATCACAGGACGACGAGTCTTCGTTGATCCGAAGAGCCGCGAGGGCCAAACCTATGGTGCTGGCGCATTTTAATGGCAGTGGCCTCTACAAGGAGGATTGTTCTTTCTTGTGTATAAATTTCATCGCACTTAATGAAATCTTTGATAAATAAACCTGCCATTTTGACTTTAAAACTCATTTTTCTCAAAACACAAATTTTGTCATTTTTTTCAATGTGCCCCTCCTTTTTCGGGTACTTCTGGTGCTCAGATCTGCATGAAATTTTGCCCAAACATTTTCCAATGTATGATAAATACAATTATCTTGTTTAAGTTTCAATATTCTTATTATATAATTAAAAACATTATGTAAACTTTTACTCGGGTAGGAGAAATATGAACTTCCCACGTAAAAATTTTTCATGTCTAGTACATATTTTGTATGGACTTCCTAGTTAGTTATTTGCATTCTACACTTTATTTGAAACATTATGAACTATCTATGGTAAAAAATTATTGAAGTTTAGTTATGAAAAGAGGGGGGGGGCAAAAAGCTTAAGTTTTTCATTTTGTCATGTTGCAAAACTAAAAGTATGCAACTTGCAAGAAATCTAATTATATATTTGAAATCAGCATAAAAAGTTCTATAAGCAGCTCAAGTTTCATTGCTCTAGGGCGAATATTAAAAAAAAAGTGTCTTCGAGTCGCATCTCCCCTTAAGGCTCACACCGGCATACCGCAGCCCGTGGTATACGGGTATGTGACACACATTACTGAAGGAAAGTTTCATGACGTACACGACATGGTTTTCACGTTATTTATGTCGTGACCAGACACTTATGTACGTCATACCCTCATGCTCTCCTATGCCAATTTTGGTCTATACTGAGGAAATGAGGCAACTACGAGAGCACCCAGACGTAGGGGGGCCAGATAGGTAGATGTACAGAAACGCTCAAAGTACCTTTGGTTCCCCTAAGGATTGCTTCGCATTTAAAAAATTGGGGGGACCTTTAATCTTCGCCTTTAAGAGTTGAACGCGATAGCGATATCCCTGTCCCGAGTGCCTACTTAACCGAGTATGCGCTCGCATACTTGCTATGCACCCACTACGTGGTGTTAAGGGAATATGCGCAGTAAGGTGTGTGCCGTTTGTAATGGGTGGCCGGCTTCAAACTACGAAATCGTTTTGATAGTCACATATTCTGACGTCCGATGGCAATGTACGCTTGTACCACGCAATATTCCTGGGATATTACACGTTATATTGCAACGCCTATATAAACGACGCTTGCGTTTGCGAAGCGTGAAAGTTATTTTCACTGCATTTCCAAGCAGAGGAAGTTATTTTCCCTGTATTTCCAAGCAGAAGAGTGGCTGTGTGGTAGAACACCTGCTTGCCACGGAGGAAGGCCTGGGTTCGATCCTCACTCGGACCCGGAAATTTTTATCATTTATTTTATTTGCATCTTTCTCGATTTTTCGGTCACGGACAAGATGATGATTTTTCGCTCACAACCAACGACGCCGACGCCGGAATATCTGCGAAACGAGCTCTTTAACACTATCGCGTTAAAACTCATATTTTAATGTGCTGCTTTTAGTCATTTCTTCCACCACCTTGTGGGATTCCTCTTACTGATTTACAATACACTATAACACTCCATTAACAAAATTTCATTTAATAATACAAATATATACTACTGAGGAGGCCGCCATCGACATAATTGTATTCATCGGGAAAGTTGTGAGGTACAGCATAAAAAGCGTGGTGTGTAATACTATTACATGCATAACACGCATATATGTGTTGTAGTCCCAGTGCATGCTGCTTAAAACTGACTGTCCCCTTTTTATAATATTATGAAACACTATTTAACAAATGCTCTGTGTGTGAAAGATAACATCAAAGTGTGATTGTCTATGAAGTTATATATCTCTCTCTCGCGTGGTATATATATATATATATATATATGTATATATATATATATATATATATATATCACTGCCGGCAAGTGAGGTAGGTTTGCCCCCCCCACTGGTGAAAGAGTTGGTACGCCACTGCCTCGGCGTTCTTTGCGTGCGATCTTTACGCACTGGCTAATCACAAAGAGATTGTCCTCTAGTCGGCGTCCTTGCCGGAACCCGTTTTGGAGTTCGGTGAGGTGTCCGTTAACCTCCGCCCAGCCGCCTATGCATGTCTTCAAGACTTGCGTAAAAACCCTGTACATGACACTTGTAAATGTGAGGGGGGCGATAGTCACGCGCAGCAGACCGCAATCCCCACCTTTCTTTGGAATAAGCGTAATTCTCGACCTGAGCCAAGCTGTCGGTATTGCCTGCCCCGCCAGGACGCCACTGTATATATCTGCAGCGGACATTACATAGTTGTCCGGCAACCTTAGGGCTGCGTCCCCTTCAGAGTGTTCTTACAATAAACCGGCACTTGCATATGAGACGCTACAGGTGCCGCAGCGTCGTGTGGTCTCTCGTGTCTGGGTGCGTCTGTTCCTACAGCATGGCATAGGCCCAGCGTCGGTTACATGGTGTCAGAAGTGCACGGTCTAAACGCTTCTTCAAGCCATGGAAGGACTACGGCCTCCGGACCATCTCGTGTTTTCCCGGAATATCGCTGAGAACTGGCGTAAGTTTCGTCAGCGTTTTGAACTGTACCTAGAAGCATCCTGCCAATCTCAGAGGCCATGCTAGAAGCCACGGAAAGCGAGAAGGAACGCAGTCAGAAGCAGAAAGCGGCGTTGCCACTCCATGTCGCAGGGCCAGAAGCTATCGAGGTGTTCGACACTTTCGGTTGCACGACGACAGAGAAGGAGAGCTATATGACACGCTTCTTCAAAAGTTCGAAAGCTATTGCCAGCCTCGCATAAATGAGACATTCGAACGGTACTTGTTTCGGAAGCGCGTCCAGGCGGATGGCGAACCTTTTGAAAGCTTCTTGAGAGATCTGCAGTTAAAAACAGAGGTGCAAGTTCGGAACTTTGCGGGAATCCATGATACGGGATCAAATTGTGTTCCGAACAGCTGATGACCAGCTTCGAGAGCGCCTACTCAGAGAAGACTCGCGATCGCTGGAAAGTGCCTTCAAAGCAGCACAATCCGCAGAAATAGCAGCAAATCAGAAAGAGTGTGGCAAGCTCCGGAAACAAGAGCTGTTGAAGCCATCAGCAAAGAAAAAGTGTCAAGCAAGGACAAGACGCCGAACCAAAGAGCCTGCAACAAGTGCAAGAGGTCGCATGAACCGAAAAAATGCCCTGCGTACAGTCAACGATGCAGGAAGTGCGGCCGAAAGAATCATTTTGCAGCTGCCTGCCGAACGAAGAAAGCGGTCGACGATGTTGAAGAGACGCGCAGCAACTTGTCGAACGCGCAGTATGGAGTGTTGCAAGTTTGTTCCAGCAAGAGTTCGGAATGGATGATAAATGCAACCGTGAAAAACAGTAAACTGAAGCTCAAAGTAGACACAGGATCACAGGTAAACTTAATTCCTGTGCGTTGGCTCAAGAATTTCGGAGAGCGCAAGTACGAGCTTCAGGAGAGCAAGACGACGTTACGCAGTTACAGCGGTCAAACCATCAAGCATCTAGGAACAGTCGTGATGCCAGTTACTTACCAAGGCAAGACTGTGAGCCTGAAATTTTTTGTGGTAAAAAGATGTGCCCTACTCGGACTTTCTGCGTGTGAGGACTTTGACCTCGTGCGTCGCAACGCGGAGGTATCGGCAGTGCTGTCTCAAGTTGGACCGGGACAGGCAACGCTTCGGGAAACGCGTCATGAAAGACTACCCGAACTTGTTTCGCGGCTTGGGATGCATTCGAACGCCGTACAGGATACTGCTTCGACAAGGAACGCGTCCAGTTATTCAACACCTGCGTCGAATGCCTCACCTCCTCAAGCAACCACTAAAGGATGAGTTGCAGCGTATGAGCGACGCCGGCATCATCGCAAGGGTCGATGAACCGAATGAATGGGTGAGTCCCTTGGTTATAGTTCGAAAAAAAAAGTGGCACTCTGAGAATTTGTATGGATCCACGGAACATAAATGAATGCCTCAAGCGTGAGCACTTTGAAATGCCCAAGCGTAAAGAAATTGAAGCTGAGCTGACAGGCGCCCGTGTCTTGTCAAGGTTAGACGCCAACTCTGGTTTTTATCAGATTCCGTTAGACGAAGAGAGCTCTCGCATTTGTACGTTCAGCACGCCATTCGGGCGTTTCAGATTTTTTCGCATGCCATTCGGTTTAGCGTCTGCACCAGAGGTGTACCAGAAGGCCATGTCGCAAGTATTTGATGGCCTCTCGGGTGTGAGAGTGGATGTCGATGATGTTCTCATATGGGGCTCGAATGAAGAGGAGCATGAAGAGCGTTTGAGGGCTGCGCTGGACGCGGCTCAGAAACATGGAATCACGTTAAACGCTGAGAAGTGTGAAATGGGCATGAAAGAAATAATTTTTCTAGGGGATAAGATAAGTGAGATACAGCCATCGCCCGAACTCGTCAGCAGCGTCTTGCAAATGCCAGAGCCAAGCACAAAGCAAGAGCTTCAGCGCGTCCTAGGCGTGGTAACATATTTCGGAAAATACGTGCCACATCTCTCAGATAGGACTACTCTTCTCCGTGAACTCTTTAAGCACAATAGAGACATCGCATGGGGACCCGAGCACACAAAAGAATTACAAGCCATTAAGGAGGCCATAACTAGCTCACCTGTGCTTGCTGTCTACGATCCCAAAAGAGAATGTAAAGTGTCTACTGACGCCTCAGGATTCGGGCTTGGCGCAGCATTCTTCCAAAAGCGTGGTTCAGATTGGCGACCAGTGGCATAGGCGCCTCACAGAGTGCGAAAAAAGATACTCACAAATTGAAAAGGAGACTAGCAGTAGTTCAAAAGGGTGCGTCTGTTCCTACAGCATGGCTTAGGCCCAGCGTCGGTTACAATATCCGCCAGTTGTCTCCGAGTCTACGCCAAGGCACTTCACTAGTCCAGCCGGGATACCATCAAAACCACTTGCTGTGCGCGCACTAATGCGCCTAATGGCCCTATCCAGCACACGTGGTGTGACCTCCCATTTCAGCTGTTCCGGCGAACACGGTGATACTTCTGTATCATCAATGTCCGGGAGAGGGGTGTCTGCCTCCGATTTCGCATACAACCGTTGAAAGTGGTCTGTCAGCAGGCTCCTCAGGTCACTCGTCTCTCTTGTGCATTCATCGCGGATTTCGGGCTCTGGTGCCCTACCATCCATAGAAGAGACCAAGACGGCTTCGGTAGTGCTCATCCCAAAGCCAGGCAAACCTCTAGGGCCGGAGAACATGCGACCCATCTCACTTACGTCCTGCGTGGGCAAAGTGGCCGAACACGCGATTCACCGTCGGGTATCCCAGTACATAGAAAGCAAAGAGCTATTTCCACACAATATGGTAGGATTCAGACCTGCACTATAAACACGTACAGGACGTCATGCTCCTTATCAAGAGGCAAATTATCGACAACATGTAGCACCAGAGAAACTAGAGGCATTCCAGCTCTAGAGCTGTCCAAAGCTTTTGATAGTATCTCGCACAAGTTTGTGCTTGAGGCGATTTCGGATATGGGTCTAGGACAACGCTTCCCCGAATACGTTAGCTCCTTTCTCAGGGATCGCAGGGCTACCATCCAGATCGGTCAAATGAAATCGGAGGAATTTACCTTGGGAGCGAGAGGGACCCCACATGGGGCAGTTATCTCTCCTCTACTCTTCAATATTGCCATGAAGGGCCTCTCGGAGCGACTTCGCTACGGCGCCCGGGGTTAACCATGCTCTCTACGCGGACGATATCACCGTGTGGTGCATGGGAGGCTTCTACGGGTAGAGCAGGCGCTTCAACTGGCACTAAGCATGACGGAGAACTTTCTGGTCGGTTCGGGCCTGAGTCTGTCATCGGCCAAGTCTGAGCTGCTACTGTACCGACCCACCCGAAAAGAGCTGAGGAACTTGACTCCTTTATAGCAGATTCCCATAGCTTTATACACACGGGATGGGCGAAAAATTACCAGGGTGGACTCGATCAGGGTCCTTGGACTTCACTTGGAGTCTAAGGGTGGCAACTCACGGACTATAGCATGCATCACCTCCAAGACAGAGAACATGCTTAGGCTCATACTCAGGGTCTCGAACCGCAGAGGTGGGCTGAGCGAGAGCAATCTCCTTCGACTCTATCATTCATTTCTCACGAGTCACACTAATTATGACGCTTCGGCGTTACACTGGTCCAAAAGGGAAGAGGCAAAAATTGACACACTAATGCGCAAAAGCATAAAGCGAGTTCTAGGCCTCCCTATCCACACCAGCACCGAGAAGCTCCTACAATTGGGCATGCATAACTCCCTCTCGGAGGTGATCGAGGCCCAGCAGATGGCTCAGGTCGTGCGACTATCGTCGTCGCGGGCTGGTAGGCACATCCTGGAATCCATAGGCTGCGGCACTACGGAGACTAACCAGTGTAAAGTTACTCTACCACCCTCGATCAGAGGCACGTTTGCGGTAGCTCCACTTCCTACAAATGTCCACCCACAATACAATGTAGGGCGCCGCATAGCTCGGGCCCGTTCTTTATTGAAATCGGTTGCCAACAGTCCGGATCTCGCGACATTTGTAGATGCAGCACAGTACGGCCGTTCCGATCGCTTCGCAGTGGTCTCGGTTGATCACAGTGGCAGACTGCTATGCTCTGCCTCGGTTAGACAGGTTTCGGCAACGGTGGCTGAGCAAATCGCCATCGCGATAGCAATGAAGGATCCATCGCGTCCAAATGTCTTTACAGACTCGCGTACCGCAGCTAGGGCTTTAGCCTTCGGGCTCGATCTCGCGGGAGGCAGCGGCCATCCTCGGCTGTGAGGGGGGCTGTCGGGTTTCACACTGTAACATGGTTCCCGGCCCACACGAGGGCCAACGTACATCCCGATGTCCCCAACGCCAGTGAGTTTGCCCATGACCGTGCGCGAGGTGTCGTTCACCGCGGCGGTTCCGGCGGATTCGCAGGCGGGGACGCCGGAAGGTACAGGGATTCGCTACTCACTTTCCACGAGGTCATGACACATTATCATCTCTCACGGAGTTCCTTTCCACTTCTTCATCCTAAACTTACTCGACCGCAATCATCGGCCTTCAGGATGCTCCAAACGGCGTCTTTCCCTTCGCGGGGCAGGTTCAGTCATTTCTTGCCCAATATGGAACCACATTGTCCGGACTGCGGAGAGGCGTATTGCTCATTAAATCATATGCTCTGGCAATGTCCTGTGTTACGTGACGCAGAGTTTAACAAAGAAGAGGACTGGAAGGAAGCCCTAAACAGCGGCGACCTCTCGGTTCAACTTCGGGATGTCCAGAGGGCCTGCGAGAGGGCGGAAGGCCACGGCCTTCCGGTCCCTACGTGGGAGCGGCCCGCGACTGCTACGGATTTCCCCTAAAAGGGGGTGTCACGACACAGTTCCTCAGGACCTCAATAAAGTTCTCTGGTCTGTCCCTGCGGCTCCCTTAACTGCCGACGTAATCTCTTTGAGAGCTCGTGGATCAGCCTCGGCAATCTTGCGCTGCGTCACAGCTTGCATTTGGTGCTTCTTATCTAGATACTCTTCCAAGCTGCCTGGGCCTCGTCGGCAGTCAGTCTTTTCACAGCATGACGATGCCGACGGTTGGCCAACTTTTGAGCCTGGTGCGCAGTTCGGACCTCACCGTCCCACCATGATTTTCTGGAGTGCCCCCCCTCTCGAAACGACCGTGATCTCGCGGTTCCGCATGACCTTGTGAAGCTCCGCCACATACTGATGGTAAGTTGTGACCTCCAAGCGCCTTGCACTGTTTTCAGAGTCTAGGGCGACATAGGCGGAGAGTTTTCATTTTCCCGGAGGGGGGCGGGCCCGAATTGCTCTTCCACAATCTTATCTCTCTCTCTCTCTCCCTCTCTCTCTCTCTCTCTCTCTATATATATATATATATATATATATATATATATATAGAAGGAAAGAAGTGTAAACTTAAGGGCTCGTTTGCTTTGTTAAACACAGTATTAATGAGAACTAACAGACAAAGATGCCAAGGAAAGTATAGGGGAAGCTATTACAAGTAATTGTAATGTAAATGTGAAGAAAGAAAAGTGGACGAAAAGATGACTTGCCACCGGCAGGGACCGGTGGCAAGTCATCTTTTCGTGGGACCGGTGGCAAGTCATCTTTTCGTCCACTTTTCTTTCTTCACATTTACATTACAATTACTTGTAATAGCTTCCCCTATACTTTCCTTGGCATCTTTGTCTGTTAGTTCTCATTAATACTGTGTTTAACAAAGCAAACGAGCCCTTAAGTTTACACTTCTTTCCTTCATTCATTACGAGGGTCTCGTTCTGGCAGACTTGATGCCTTCAGGTAGTATGCGAGGGATTATTGGTCATCTGCCCGCTCATAATAAGATCACGTACTACGTGACGCCTACCGGCAAAAAAAGAGTGTTCCACACTCGCCGTAATGGCAACAGGCGGCGCTGACTGACGCTCCCACGTTTAAAATACACATATATACCCTATAAAGTGGACGGGAGGATGACCGCCACCGTAGCTCAGTGGTAGAGCATCGGACGCGTTATTCGAAGGTCGCAGGTTCGGTCCCTGCCGGTGGCAAGTCATCTTTTCGTCCACTTTTCTTTCTTCACATTTACATTACAATTACTTGTAATAGCTTCCCCTATACTTTCCTTGGCATCTTTGTCTGTTAGTTCTCATTAATACTGTATATATATATATATATATATATATATATATATATATGTTTAAGACAGAGAGAGAGTGCGACACCCAAATTAAAGAACGTATTATAACCTCCGTCTCTTAGGAGCCGACACCGCGATGTCATTATGAATATCTCTAGTGGGAGACTGCAGACTCATTTTTCAATTTACGGAAACATCGATCTACATTGTAACGCTTGGCTCAAAGCGAAAAAGGACGCATAGGCTGCTACTTGCTGACTGCGACACATATAATCGATCCCAATATAGCGTTGAATTTGCCGCATTTTTTCATTGACATGCTTTAGTTACTTGGTTAAACCCCGCACCATGGATATGAGAGAGGGGGGCTAATGCTGGCACAGGAAGCTTTAATTACGCCCGTGAATTCAATTTAGGACGGACAGTAATAATTTTCACATAGTAGAAAATGCTGTAGAGCTTTTGCGAAGCTGGAGTTACGAATTTTGCCGCCGAAGGTTTTTTTCTGGGGCTGATTTTCGGTCACCGGTGCCAGTTGGCAGTAAATCCGTTTGCTGAAAATTGAAAAAAAATGCGTACCACCTTTTTCGGTACTTTATAGGCAGTCATATCGAAGGCTACGAATTTGTAGATAAGCAATATTGTTCTGCGCGCCATGCATGACGACGCAACTTCGGGTCACCTGGGAATGACGCGAACACTCCATCGTACGCAGGAGCGCTTTTACTGGCCACGCATGCGCCAGTCAGTTGAGCAGTACGTGGCCAGTTGTACCCAATGCCAGGCGCACAAATCAGTCACGACAGCTCCGGCCGGACTCCTACAGCCTGTGACGCCTCCCAGTGTTCCATTTGAGCAAGTTGGCATCGACCTCGTGGGCCCTTTCCCGCGCTCGTCGAAAGGCAACCGATGGATTGTAGTTTGCGCCGATTATCTCACCCGTTACTGCGAGACGGCAGCCCTGCCATCTGCGACTGCTGGCCAAGTTTCTTCCTTCCTCTTGCACTCAATTATACTGCGCCACGGACCTCCTCGCGTCATAATAAGTGACCGCGGACGGCAGTTTACGGCAGATGTTGTCGAGGAACTCCTCCGTATGTGTGGCTCGGAACTACGACATTCGACGCCTTACCATCCACAGACGAATGGCCTTACCGAACGAACAAACCGGACACTGGTTAATATGCTGTCAATGTACGTGGCGTCCAACCATAAGAACTGGGACGACGTCTTACCGTTCATTCACGTATGCCTTCAATACTGCCCAACACGAGACCACCGGCCACAGCCCTTTCTTTCTTCTTTATATTCCGACCTCCTCGTTATACCCTGGATACCATCTTTTCGTTCTCGGATAATGACGATCTTTCTTTAGCCGAAACCCTCTGTCTCGCTGAGGAAGCTCGCCGTCTTGCTCGCCTGCGCACCATAGCATCACAAGACCGATCAAAGCTCCGCTACGACAGCAAGCACCGACACGTCACCTACGAACCAGGAGACCTTGTGCTGGTATGGAAGCCTTTGCGCAAGCGTGGCTTGTGCCAAAAACTCCTCGCCCACTACACCGGCCCATTCGTGGTCCTTGAGCGCCTCAGTGCAGTGGACTATAGAATAGCACGACTGACAACTAGTGGGAGACGATCTGCAAAGACCGAGGTCACCCATGTGGCTCGCCTAAAACCTTTTAGACGGCGGGACGATGCATAAAACGCGCGGTGCGCTTCGTCTGCGAGGGGGGGGAAATATTACGCCGTGTATGTGCCGGACTGAGATGAGGGAGAAGAAGTGTGGAGGTAGAAAAGAAGAAGATCTCTGGGCAGCTTTGTCCTGTGCGGTCTTGCCGTCCAAGCCTTCTGTGAATAAACCCCTACTGTGGACGTAACAATATATTACTCCCCGGTAAGCAAGTCTGTGCGAAATGAAGTATTCCCAGACTGATTGCGTAGGGATTGCTTTGTGTTCACAGTAGCATATCTTTGTGTTCTGAAAACCAGTCGCCACGCGGTTCAAGACAAGCTTGTCATAGCTTATGACAGGTGTATCAAACTCATATCAACTAGCGGGCCGCATTCCTGAAATTTAATTCGACAGGGGCCGGTACAGTGAAAAATAGCTTCTATAAGCGCGCAAGACACGAAAGAAGGATACAGGAAGAACACGGGCGCTGGTCCTGTGTTCAGAAGCTATGGATCAGTAGCAATTAGCCCGATCTCAGTGCCTTCACAGTGAAAAAATCGGAGGGGGTGGTCATAGGCGTGCACAGAGATCCCCTTCAGGGGGGGGGGGGGGGCGAAGGTTCGTCCCAGCGCAGGGTGTCGGAACGAAATGTTTTTCGTTACGGTTTCAGTTTCGTTCCACCGCCAAAAGTTCCGTTCCGTTTCTGTTCCGGAACGAAAAAAAAAAGTTCCGTAACGGTTCGTAACGTTATTTAATTGTATGCAAAATTTTGAAGTTAGAGTAACGATAAAAATACACTAAAAGCTCGTTAATTCGAACTCGGTTAATGCGTACTTACAGTTCATTCGAACTGACACAGCCTTATGTATTTCTGTGGTGGAAAACTCCCGATAATTCGAACGCGTCGGTATCTACAGCGGTTAATTCGAACTTGGAGCCCCCCCGGCTTTCGTTCCTATTCGCAGAAATCGGCCCAGAATGATCACCCAAATTACTCATTACTTTCACCCGTGTAAAATAAGTGTAGTGACTGGTTTCCATGTATGCTTTTATGGTTGTAAATGTCGTCTGTCTGCTGCTATTGCTGTATGGGTGGCTCGGCCCAGTCAGGCAATGTTTGCCTTTAGCCGTGCCCCCTTGGACAATTTCAGTATTGTTCTAAATACACTAAGAAAGAGAGACTTTAAATTTGGATTGCGTTAACTACGCCATGTAAATGAACGTGTTGTGGAGTACAAGTAGCTTCGTATATTTTGGCATTAAGGCTCACTGCTCACGTGAATGCGAGTCGCTGCTTGTTTCTGGCGCATCACTGACTGATCAATAAATTCTGTTCGCTGTTAGAGCATGAACTTAATTTACGAAATTGCCTGCCATAAACGAGTACTATTGCCTAATTTGCAGGAACGAGTCCAGAGGTGGCTTCCCTGGGTTCTCTCCGCACAGTGTGGCGCGATGTCTGTTCATTCTAGCGCCTGCCCGCTAATTCGAACTCCGCTTGATTCAAACAATTTTATAGTCCTATTAGAGTTCGAATTAACGAGCTTTTACTCTGTTGGATTTGTCGTATAATTACTCACGCTCCTTTTAAGAGAGTGCGACAGGGATAGAACATGTTCTTGCCACGTCCTTAAGAGGAGCACAACTAAGCGTACCACGAATTACTACAAATCATCGCAAACCAGTGCCCTTCTAACTTATAGCAAGACTTTCTGAAAATTGAATTACGAATATTTTGAGCATGCTCAATGCTTTGCGTCAAGGGAGTGAGTATGATCTCAGAAGCAGACCGTCATCGATTGTATCTCTCATATGCGAGACCGCTGTTCATATAAAACAAACTTGCGCGCCGAGAATGCCCTCTCCACGCTGTATGTGTCGCAGGCACAGGAAAGTCCACTTGAGTTAATATAAACGTCTCTGGTTGCCACTCTTTTCGTTTTTCGCACTATTTTAACTCATCTTTACTTTGGAATTCTTGCCTGGGGTATGCGCTAGTTCTGTACTCCGAGATGTGCATTATTGCTCACGTTGCATGACCTCGGTTGTTCCAGACTGTCAAGTTTCCGGGTGAAACGAAAAACGATAAAAAAAATTTCGGTTTCACTCCGGAACGAAATAATAGATAACGTTTCGGTTACGTTTTCGTTCCGGTCAAAAATATCGTTTTTTTTTCGTTTTTCGTTTTCGGTTTTCGTTCCGTTCCGATACACTGTCCCAGCGCCCCCCCCCTCCCTATTATGTCAATGTATGAGGCTGACTTTGCGCCCCCCCCCCCCCCCGAGTCGCAGCGCCCCCCTCCCCCTATTATGTCAATGTATGGGGCTGACTTTGCGCCCCCCCCCCCCTCTTAGGTGACTAGGGGGGGCGGCCGCCCCCACTGCCCCCCCCTCGTGCGCACGCCTATGGGGGGTGGTTGTTGAAGAAAACGTCACCTAACTACCTAACGTTGACATTTGAAGGAATGCCTTTTCCCATATATACCATATGGGTCATATCTGCCAGGGTATTTCACGTAGGTTTCGAGAAATATATCGAATCGATACGATCTGCAGAATGGCTGAAATTATAAAATAGAATTCTTGTTCTATGGTGATGTTTCAAAACATAGTGACCGCATGGGGCGCCTCAAATTTTTTTATGAGGCACCCCATGTGGTCACTATGTTCCTTTCTCCGAAGCTACCCCGAAGAAAGCGTTATTTATCTGAATAAGCAAGAAAATAATGTGAATACCATTTGGCAAAGTCACAAAAGTTTATTCCTTGTGATGCCGTGGGCCGCTAGCGAAAGGTCGGCGGGCCGCGTGTTTGAGAACCCTGGCTTAAGAGGTCGCTTCAGTTGTTTGTTAACACACTGAAACGGCAAAAACAGCGCAGTAAAAACGACGACGGAGGAAGGAACGAACACACACACGAGGCGCTGACTAACAACTGAAGTTTATTCGGGTGAAAATGGATATAAATGCATTCGTAAGAGCATCTCGTCACGGACAAAACACACCAAAAGCAAGAAAACAAAGATACCATGAAAAGCACAGACAAAAAGCACAGACGAAAAAGCAATGGTCATTATCACATGATGCTGCGCGAAGCCCTGACAAGTGGATCAATTTAGACAGTTAACCGAGAGATAAGACACTTCTTTGTCAGACAATGAAACAGATGGTATGCTAACACATTTTTCTTTTAACAATGAGATATGAAACGCCTCGATGATTTCTCGTGTCAATTGATTATGGTTCTTTGCCATGACATCACAGTTTTCAAAGTCAGGGTGACAACCACAATGCTTACAATGAATGCCGAGATGGCCACTGACAGAACTGGTCACATATAATTGTGCTCACGGAGCCTATCGTTTAAACATCGGCCAGTCTGGCCGATGTAGAATCTGCCGCATGACAAGGGGATGCGATAAACGACATTCTTGACACAGGCCACGAATGGCGACTTGTGTTGCTTACTACAGGTGACACTGTCAACGGGAGACCTGTTGACGATGTTGCACAATCTTGACAACTTATTTGGCGCGCTCAAAACTACACTAACATTAGCCCGCTGACCAATACGCTTCAAATTATGAGAGACCTTATGCAAGTAAGGTACAACAGTGACTTTGCGTCGAACTTGCGCTTGACTACCATTAGTGTTACTTCCGCGAGCCGATGGCTTACCAAAATTCATTTCCTTCAGAAGCTTCTGTGCTACAGAAGCCAGCACGTGGTGAGGGTACCCGGCTCCTATCAGCCTAGTCACCTGGGTGTGAAAGCTATCACTCTTACAGTGCAAACACGATTTCTTGAGCGCGTTGGACAAGCCACAGTTTGGCGATTCCTCTTTTTATCAGCTTAGAATGGGCGCTGTGAAACGACAGAATGGGCTTGCTGCGTGGTTCAAAACTCCAACATACGCCTTCGGAACACCATTTCAAACGAAGGTCTAAAAACCTAATCGAATTCTCATTTGGCATCTCACACGTTAAGTCAAGGGGGGTTAGCACATGATCTGAAAATTTCAATTATACTAGATGCGGATTCTTCAAAAAGACCCGGGTCACAGTCTAGGCACACAAGAAAATCGTCAACAAAACGAAACACTTTTGAAACCCACATGAATCGGCAATACTTGAAGAAATCTTGCGGTCGACACTAGCCAAGAAAATGTCACTGAGTATCGGTGCAATACACGACCCTATACTGATTCCTTGCCTTTGTAGATACGTACACCCTTCCCAAGATGAAAATAATGATTTTAGATAAAATGACAGCAGTTCAAGGAAGTTAGAAACAGCCAAGCCTGTTGAATTTTGAAACGCTATAGCGCCAACGTCATCTATACATTTATCCACACACAAGAGCAATTCTTCTTGGGGAATGGAATAGTATAAATCTTTTAAGTCTATGGAAAAGGCGGCAAATTTCTTTGGGCGTCGACGCTCTAGAAACTCTATAACGTCCCCAGAACGTTTGCCCTTGAAAGGATCATAAGGAGCGAGCAACGAAAGCTTTTCCTTTAAGAACACTGACACACATTTTTGTCAAGTGCTACTTTCAGAGACGATCACCCTAAAAGGGGAGCCAATCTTATGAGTTTTTACTGTAAAAAACATCTTTAGAGCTTCTGAATTGCAACGGATTTGTATGTGCAGATATATGTTGTTAACACAACATATATCTGCACATACAAATCCGTTTGAGGGGCATATTTAACTGAATGTTTTACTTGTCACTGCTCCACATTGGTCGGCAATAAAAGTGGAGCTCACGCAGACTCACCCAAGAAATATATTAAGCGCTTAGGCTCACTCGGACTCAGACGCAGCAATATTTTTCTCAACCGGAATCACTCAGACTCAAATTCACTAAACTTCTCCTCAATCAGACTCACTCGGACTGAAATTCGCCAAAATATTACTCACCCGGACTCACTCAGACCCGTACTCACTCACGGCCCCTTCTGAGTCTGAGTGAGCCGACTCATGAGTGAGTTGCCGGTCCATGATTCCAATTTTATAAGCCTGAAGTGAAACAGATGCTGGTACAAACAGCCTCATGTGAAATAGCTGCCAGACAGGATGGCCATCAGCCCGTTGTCAATGTATGAGGACCTAAGCCAAGCTCTTAAAAAATATCCTGGGCCGGCGCCAGGGGGGGGCTCAGCCCCCCCATGAAGGCCTCCGGAGGGGGCCCGAGCCCCCCCAGCCCCCCCCCGTACTCTCCGCCTATGTAGGGCGACATCTTCATGGGCTCGGGTAGGCAGGTATCATTTTCGGGGCTCTCGTTGCCTCTTCGGAGCTTTACGCCACGGCGAAGGTGCAAACTCCAACCTAATCCGCTTGTGATCGCTGGCCAGGGTATGTAGGCCCTCTTCATCGATGTGCACAGTTTGTAAGATAGGGATGAGACCCTGAGATATCATTGCATAGTTAATGCACGTACGACTTCCACGCGCACACCAGGTGAAGGAGCCTTGGCGAATCGTTCCGCAAATTGGTCATTTCAAGCAACACGTCGTCAGCGAGTGCTTGAACGAGCTCACCATTGTGGTCAGTGAACCCGTCTAATTGCTGCATGTGCCCGTTGAAGTCGCCCAGCACCACTATCTCTTTGCCAGTGCCCCATCGTTCGGCATCTTCCTTGACACAGCGCATTATGGCCGAATCCGTCTCACGATGTTCCGGCGCGACCCCCAAATAGACCACACACGCCACGACCGGAATGCACAGGATGTGACCAACCACCCATGTGTGCTCCGCGCACGGGTCTGTCAGCAGTGTCCACGAACTGTCTTTGAGCCATAAAAAGCCCACACCACCACCCCTTCTGGACTCACTTTCCCGGTTCCGGCCCGCCCAACTCCACTCAAAATTTGCGGGGGGTTCCTCCATGTCGCGTAAATGCGTCTCAGCCAGCCCGTATAGCGCCATGGCCTCGTCGTGCATCGCCCTGTAGAGCTCCTCCCACTTGGCGAGCTTACTGCCGCCATGCATATTTAGGAACCCAATTACTACATCGGTTGCCCTTTTTTGTGGAGCTCGTCGTCTCGTCGATTTACGCAACGACGGCTCTAGAGCAGTCGCCCTCGTGAACTGTACAGCTCGTCACTCCAGTTGGGATACGCACAGGTCCCCTTGCCTGCGCTGGAGTAATTTGTTGGGACTGCATTGTTTGCATATTCTGAGAGGCTGTTAACACAATGTGTGTCCAGAAAGTGAGGTTGTCTCTCCTTGGCTTTGCCTGCATGTGCCGCGTTCACTTACCTGGCTTGTTTCGCGTTGTCTGACTCGAGGGACGGGGAGGGCTGCGCTTCATCTGGTCCTGTTTTCCTGCCACCTGCAGCACCGCCTGGCCAAGAGCTGTCATAAGCGGTGCCAGGGGGTGCGAGTACTTGCTTGTCGGCGGCCGTCATGTTGCGAGGCCAGTAGAGGGGAGTCCTAAAAAAATCCCTAACCTGTGTCCCAGGCGTGTGCCGAGCTCCTCGGCAGCGCTGACCTTGTAGAGCAAGTTGTGTATCCCACCTGTTGGTGCGCGTGCAGTGCTTACGAACTCCACATATTGGCCCAGTTTTTCACAGACTTTTCTCAGCCTTCCATTCCACAACTTGCATTTCTCATGTATTGGCAAGTTTCTCCTGGACGTTACGCAAGAAATACCGCAAGAAGGTACTATCCGGTTTCTTGACCTTCGTCTGTTTTGTTCAGTAGGACACGCTTGCTGGTGCTATGAACCGCGGTCAGAAAAGTCGCTCCTGCAGTACAATTCAGCGCATTCAAAGCTAATTAAACGAAAGATTGCCAGGCTGTGCTTTAGGAATGCCTTGTTAAAGTCATGCCATCACACTATAGCCGCTAGTTTTCGCAGGACAAAGCAAGAGACTATCCCTGGCAGGCTATCCAGTGTTGCTGCAGGTGTCAGTGGCTGAGTGCTTGTTGCATGGTTCACGTAAGCGGGGACGTCCGCAGAAGAATGGTGCGCCCGATGCTGGAAAAACCAGTGTCATACCGTATGTGCATAAAGTATCACACCATTTGAAAAAGACAGCCCTGAGAGAAAACGTCCGCGTAGTGTTCTCTGCTCCAGAGAAACTAAGTCGATTATGCAAGCTGACGAATCCTAAGAAGGAGTCGCAACCCGCCTGTGGAAAGAGGCATGTGACTAGGTTTGTTGAATGTTCCCTAGCTGTCGTATATATGTTCCCTCTGTCGTGCGACGCGGTTTACATAGGACAGACGGGTAGGTGCATCAATGACCGTTTGCGCGAGCATTGTTACAATGTAAAAAACAAGGTTTCTTCAGGTAGTTTCCTGGCTATGCATTGTAAGACGTGTGGATGCACTCCATTGTTTGACCGTTGCGTCGTTTTGGGCCGCAGTCGTAACCAGTTGACACGTGAAATCATTGAGGCGAATTCAATTGCGAAATGTGTTAAACTGTGTGTAAGTACGCCATCTATAGCCTTATCCGGAAAAGAGATCGATTTTCTTGAGCGCGTGCGGTGAAGTGCAGACGTAGATTTGTTAACGGGATGTCTGCGTAAACTGAGTTTTCTGGTCACGTGTGCTGCGCCACATGCTTAGTTTTTTGGTCAGGTTTGCGATGTCACATGGGTGAGGTGAGCCATATAATGTGCTGTAGGGTCATGCAATAAACAAAAGTTGGAAGTTTAGCGCTCATCCTGTTGTCTGTGTTTCCTTCTACGCTGTTGACTCTTTTCCTCATGCTCAAACTGAGCTGCGCTATACCAGTACGATATGGCTCATGTAATGCGTCAGTACATTGCTCAGGTTCAGGAACGCCATATACAATGAAGCGATGACCCTTGGCTCTCGCCTGCCACATCTGTATCTTTGCCTTGAGCTCCTGTACTGGACCATCTGCATGGTGAAGCATCACTGTCTTCGATGTCGCTGAGGCCGGCACGAACAACCACAATAGCCTCTGGAGCACTCCAAATGTCCACCGCAGCATCCATTTCAGCCAACACCTTCTGGGGGGGTGGCATCCTTCCACGTGCGGTACTGAACAGTCGATGAGGGTGGCGATTTGGGCTTGTTGGTATGGCTGCATGATAATTGATGGTAGCGCAAGCTAAAGACGAGGACAAAAGAAGGCACATTCGAGACACCACAGCGCTAACTTTCAACAACTATTTTATTATTCGCTGATCCCGCTAGTATATGTACTCTCTCAACGTCATACGTCACATGTGCATAGCTCTCACAACCATAAATTGTAACCTACGCGCAACAATCACAACCATGACAACACTGTATCAAACGTATTTTTCATATAGTGCTTAGCCAAAATCAGTTTATCGCGAATACATGTAATCTAGTTCCTTATTTGACAACACGACCGACGGACTGCTCACACAAGCGTCACCAAACGCTGAAATCCCGCTGGCCTCCATTATCAACCGCGTCATTTCGCACCTGCTTCTACTCATGATGGCTGTTTCTTTAAATCTAGGTCTGCACTTACATGTGTGGCAATGAAGGGAAAGAAAACCGTCAGGAGCAACGCTACTTACTTTGTTATTATGCTCGCGCAACCTATCATTTATGCATCTACCGGTCTGTCCGATGTAGGACTTTCCACATGTAAGAGGAATCCGGTAGACGACACACGTGGTGCATTCAACAAATTTGTTTCTATGCTTCTTTTCGCATACCGTCTCTGTTATCTTGTCTGGTCTTGTGCTTCTGCAGAGGCTCACCAATTTATTAGGGGCTGAAAAAACTACCTTTGTGTCACATTTTTCCGCGATCTTCTTTATCCTGTGAGAGAACTTATGTATGTACGGAATGACAGCAAAGTTTCGCCTGCTTGGGCTCGCCCTATCCTGCACCTCGGAACCTTTCTTTAGCGCTTCTCTATGCAATCCTTCTGCAACTGACACGACGAGGTTCTTAGGATATCCGGCATCGCTTAACCGCGAGACCTGCTGTCTGAAGCTATCATGCATTAGGCACTGGCATGACTTCTTGAGTGCCTCACTCAAGCACACCTTCGCGATTCCCGTCTACACCTTCCCCGAAGGTGTAGACGCCTTGAAACTGTGTAAGCCTCCTTGCCGTAAGTTGCCTCTAAAACGTGTGGAAACGTACTTGACGCAGCATGCTTTGAGTGTACTTCCAGTTGATAAAGAAGGAGGGTTTGCCGTATTTTCACATGAAGAATTTAAAGAAAAGGCTCAAAATGCCGTTACGGCAGTTTTTAGCGAAAAGGATGATATTTCTATTGCAAAAGTGAGAGCAAAAGCAATAGAATTGTGTAAGAAGATGAATCTAGAAGGTGTCCTTAGCTGTATGAGAAAAAGTAAGAATGATAGCTCGGATGCATTCTTTAGCGCTAAAACGCATAAGGAAGGTGTACCATTCAGAGTGATAGTATCTGAGAAAGACACGTGGCAAAAAGCTGTTGCTGTGTACCTGCAAAGGACATTAAATTTGCTTGACATAAATGATCCTTTCCTGACGAAAAGCTCGGAGCAAGTGTTAAGTTTTGTAAGGGATCGAAAAAACCTAGGGTTAAAAGCGTTTTCTGCTGATATTAAAGATCTCTATTATTCTCTGCCGCAATCAGCAGTATTGGCATGTATTGGTAAATGTATCGATGAGTACGGTGCCGTTAGATTTAGCACACAAGCAGGTACATCTGTGGATAATTTTTTAGAATTGCTTAGATTTTACTTGTCGTCAACGTTTATAAAGAACAATGGTACCCTGTACCTGCAAAAACAAGGAGTATGCATTGGCTCTTGCTTAGCACCAGTTTTAAGTAATCTGCTCCTAGCGGAACTGGACAGGGACCTAAAAGAGCGCCTGCAAGAATATAATGTTGTGAATGTATTTAGGTACGTCGATGATTTCTTAGTTTTTATCGATGACACATGTGCAGATTTTACCAATCAATGTACTAACGTGTGTAGGGTTTTTCGTGACTGTCTTAACCCACTTGAAGTGACTTTTGAAATGCCATGCGACGGAAGAATTAGATTTCTTGACATTAACTTTGAGTTCTCTAATGAAAAGACTTGCTGGCGTTACGAACCTAGAGCAAATAAGCCGCTGTTGCAGTTTCATTCCGCGCACACTAAACTTGTCAAGCGGGGAATCGCGAAGATGTGCTTGAGTGAGGCACTCAAGAAGTCATGCCAGTGCCTAATGCATGATAGCTTCAGACAGCAGGTCTCGCGGTTAAGCGATGCCGGATATCCTAAGAACCTCGTCGTGTCAGTTGCAGAAGGATTGCATAGAGAAGCGCTAAAGAAAGGTTCCGAGGTGCAGGATAGGGCGAGCCCAAGCAGGCGAAACTTTGCTGTCATTCCGTACATACGTAAGTTCTCTCACAGGATAAAGAAGATCGCGGAAAAATGTGACACAAAGGTAGTTTTTTCAGCCCCTAATAAATTGGTGAGCCTCTGCAGAAGCACAAGACCAGACAAGATAACAGAGACGGTATGCGAAAAGAAGCATAGAAACAAATTTGTTGAATGCACCACGTGTGTCGTCTACCGGATTCCTCTTACATGTGGAAAGTCCTACATCGGACAGACCGGTAGATGCATAAATGATAGGTTGCGCGAGCATAATAACAAAGTAAGTAGCGTTGCTCCTGACGGTTTTCTTTCCCTTCATTGCCACACATGTAAGTGCAGACCTAGATTTAAAGAAACAGCCATCATGAGTAGAAGCAGGTGCGAAATGACGCGGTTGATAATGGAGGCCAGCGGGATTTCAGCGTTTGGTGACGCTTGTGTGAGCAGTCCGTCGGTCGTGTTGTCAAATAAGGAACTAGATTACATGTATTCGCGATAAACTGATTTTGGGTAAGCACTATATGAAAAATACGTTTGATACAGTGTTGTCATGGTTGTGATTGTTGCGCGTAGGTTACAATTTATGGTTGTGAGAGCTATGCACATGTGACGTATGACGTTGAGAGAGTACATATACTAGCGGGATCAGCGAATAATAAAATAGTTGTTGAAAGTTAGCGCTGTGGCGTCTCGAATGTGCCTTCTTTTGTCCTCGTCTTTAGCTTGCGCTACCATCAATTATCATGTACTGAACAGGTCTGTTCCACCTCATAGTGCGTAGAGTGGTGTACAATTCTCAAAGCATTCCTGCCTCCACATATGAAAGCACATCGACTGTTGTTCGGAGGCTCTCTGAGGCATTCCTGTTGATTGGACTCCTTGTTGGACGATCGCGTTCCTCTCGACCGCTTGCCCATGTTTCTGAGCTCCCCCCCCCCCCCCCCCCAAACGGGTTTCAACCCGTGGACCTCCAAGGCACATTCTCCATCCAAGTTGGATGCACTCTTCCCTTCTCGGTTTGAGTGGCTCTGAGCAGCTCCCTTTGCCTGGTTAGGCCCTTTATCATGTGCGCGAGGTTCTTTGCTTTCCATCCGCAGCAAATGTGACGTCCCGTTGTCCGTTGCAGCACGATGCGACCCTTCAAGCTTTTCGGTCAGGGACACTTCCGCCGCGCTCTTCAGGTCATCAAGCTGTGTCGGCAGCTGAGAAACCCACGCCTGGAGTTCTTCGCGCATGCGGGTCTCCTGACCCAGTGGCCTAAGAGCGTCGTTCAGCCTTGTCTCTGTGTTCTCTAGCTTCAACACACTCTCCTGTTTATTCTGCCGCAGCAACTGCGCGAACTCCTCTCGCAGGACGTTCAGCCGAACACACTGCTTGCAGTCATAATGTGCTACCGCGCTTGCCTCCTCGACAGACTCAAAAGGCGAGTCCTCAATGTCTATCCACACATCGCAAATTGTACACGCCACCCAGCTATCTCTCTTGTTTCTGGCTTCAGCGGACGAGCTACGTTTGGCTCGTGTTCTGCCCATGCTGAATTCGATTCTTGTTGACTTTGGCGTTCAAATATTCCGCCTCCGCGCACCGCCACAGTACGAGCACGGCCGCTAAATAAAAAAGAAGGTGCGGCCTGTTGCGTCGCGGCGCCGTCAATGGGCGAGCGCGTCTCGGCTGAAACGGCCGCATTTTTAGTGAGGGCGCCCCAACTCCAGTCCATGAAGCAGACGACACCTCGTGTTCCAATGGGGTTGCCTCAGGATTTATGCGTGTCCGTGTGCTTTTTTCGTGTGCTCCTTCGTGCTTTTATTGGTGTGTGATCGTGTGTGGGGCCAGCTTGCCTCATGTTTCTTGTGCTTGAGAACGGTTCTTCGGTGCGCACGTGTGTGGCAGACTGTTGTGGGCCACTGAGGAGCTCGAACGCGATTAGAGACGCCACTGTGAATTACCAAGTATTCCCCTGCGCTATACAGTGTCGGGAAGCGTATTATTCGTAATAGGACACTTCTTTTTGTCACAAATGAGCGCCAAATCAGACGCGCGCCGCCGCTTCCAGACGACAGCATCAAATCACCGCTGCGCCGACGGTCGCGCGCAACCAGAAAAGAAATAAAGTCTAATAGGATGAACTTGTTGGCTAGTTGGTTTAACATTTTCAATGAGGAAACAGCGCAGTAAAAACACGAAGACGGAGCAAGGAACGAGCAACACACCACACGAAGCGCTGACTATCAACTGAAATTTATTCTGGTGAAACAACGTATATAAATACATACGTAGGAACACCTCGTCACAAACAAAAATGAGAACAAACCAAGAAAAGTACATAGAACCAAAATGGGTAAAGGGAGGGTCATCATCACAATGATGCTGCGTGTACAAGGCATGAGCGGAAAAATCATGCCAAGTTAGCCGAGAGATATGAAATTTCTTTGTCAGATAGTAAAATCGATGGTGTGCTAACACAGTTTTCTTTTAACATTGAGATCTTATGCGCCTCTATGATTTCCCTGGTCAACTGATTACGGCTCCTTGCTATCACGTCATATTTTTCAAAATCAGGGCGACACCCACATTGCTTGCAGTGTACACCCAGATGACCACAAACGGCTCGGGATACGTTATAGTTGTGCTCACGAAGCCTGTCGTTTAAACATCGGCCAGTCTGGCCGATGTAACTTTTACCGCATGACAAGGGGACGCGGTATACTACGTTCTCGACACATGACACGAATGGCGACTTTTGTTGCTTGCTACAGGCGAAACCTACCTCGGGAGTACTGTTGACACGATGACATAATTTGGACAGTTTATTTGGCGCACTTAAAACAACACTGACATTAACCCGCTGGCCAATGCTCTTCAAGTTATGTGACACTTATGCAAGTATGGTAAAACAGTGCATCTGTGGGCTTGCACTTTCCTAACATTAGAGTTACTCCCCCGTTCCGTGGTCTTACACGAGTTCATCCCTTTCAAAACCTTTTGGGCTACAGAAGCCAGCACGTGAAGTGGGTAACCAGCTACTGTCAATCTAGTCACCTGGGCTTGAAAGCTATCACACTTACAGTGCACGCACGATTTTTTTCAGGATAAAACATTCAGAGGACGTCATCCAGTTTTTAGAGCGTCACCACCCGAAGGAGTTTGCCGCCTTTTCCATAGACTTAAAAGATCTATACTATTCCATTCCCCAAGATGATTTGCTTTTTGTGCGTGGAAGAGTGCATTGATGATGTTGGGGCTGTCGCTTTTCAAAATGCAACAGGCTTAGCCAGTTGCAGATTTTTTCTTGAACTGCTGTCATTTTATTTGAAATCACTATATTCACCATGGGAATGGTGTACCTATCTACAAAAGCAAGGTATTAGTATAGGCTCATGTATAGCGCCAATACTCAGCGACGTTTTCCTGGCTAGTGTTGACCGCAAGATTTCCACGTGTATCGCAAATTCTTGTGTTTCAAAAGTGTTCCGTTTTGTTGACGATTTTCTTGTGTGTCTTGATTGTGAGCCAGGCTCCTTTGAGAAATCCGCTTCTAGTGTAATAGATATTTTTAGCTCTTGCGTAAAACCCCTCGAATTGACTTGCGAAGTGCTTACCGATAATTCCATTAGGTTTCTAGACCTACGTTTGAAATGGAGTTCCCCTGGGCGTTTGTTGGTGTTCTAAACCGCGTAGCATGAAACCTATCCTTTCGTTTCACAGTGCCCATTTCAAGTTGATAAAACGTGGAATCGCCAGCTTGTGCAAGTCTAACGCGCTCAAAAAATCGTGCGTGCACTGTAAGTGTGATAGCTTTCAAGCCCAGGTGACTTCCAGTACGTTTAGACGTGAATAAACCACGTGGCATATCTGACAAAGAAATTTCATATCTCTCGGCTAACTTGGCATGATTGTTCCGCTCATGCCTTGCACACGCAGCATCATTGTGATGATGACCCTC
This sequence comes from Rhipicephalus appendiculatus, assembly GCA_030522465.1. Taxonomy (NCBI): domain Eukaryota; kingdom Metazoa; phylum Arthropoda; class Arachnida; order Ixodida; family Ixodidae; genus Rhipicephalus; species Rhipicephalus appendiculatus. The sequence continues at coordinate 9,998 of JALIZH010016525.1, read as the reverse complement.
CCTTTACCCATTTTGGTTCTATGTACTTTTCTTGGTTTGTTCTCTTTTTGTTTGTGACGAGGTGTTCCTACGTATGTATTTATATACGTTGTTTCACCAGACTAAATTTCAGTTGATAGTCAGCGCTTCGTATGGTGTGTTGCTCGTTCCTTGCTCCGTCTTCGTGTTTTTACTGCGCTGTTTCCTCATTGAGAAAAGAAAACAATCATCAAAAGGCGTCCAGCCTCTCTACACCGAAGACGCCGTCGCGACAGCCTAAGGGTACGCGCACGCTCGAGTGGAAAGCTTGCCGCGGCGGCGCGTGCCGCCAGGCGGCAACACCGCTCGGCAAGCAGCGGCACGCTGTCCACATTGGCGGCGCCGCGAGTAGCGAGACAAGAGGGACATGTCGAGGCGGGCGCGCCCACGGGCTCGCTGCCGGCTTGCGGCCCCTCCGTGACAGAAGGAGAGAGGTAGGGCGGGGGAGCAGACGATGCCCGTGTGAGGAGGAAAAGCAGGCGCATTGGTGGTTTGCTTGCGCGGTGGTCGGCGGCAGCGGCAGAAATAGCGCACAGAGCGATATGGTCGGCGGCAGAAATTCACTGCGCTCCGCGGGAGAAAGGGAGAAAAACGGGTTCTTGCGAGCGGCAAGCGGCGCGCGGGAGAGTGCCGCGCCGCCAGTGTGTTCGTACCTTAACGCCCGCGCAGATCGAAAGAATTCGAGACATCGTATGGGCATGGCCACTGGATGAAAAAAAGTCACAGTTTCACCGCAAGGGTGAAGCAATGAATGCGATAGCAACAAAGTGTAATGTTATACGAAGTGAGGCTGGAAGCTAACTCTTTTGGATCCGATCTCACGCAACTCTAGCAAACGCTCTTTTAAGAGAATACGGCCGCTCCAGGGACACTCTTCACACCACATTCTCTTCGCGTTGAGAGCGCAGCAAGTAGAAGGGTATAGCGGCCGCCCGCTGTCGGCTGCCGAGATAGGAGATAAGGCGCGCGCCCGCGACGACCGCGCTCGTAAAATCGAAGGTCGCTCGAGGGAACCCCCCCCCCCCCCCGCTCGCCTCTTTTCACACTCGTGAACGACGGGCGGGGCCGGTCGAACAGTTGGGGGGGATCTTATCGGATGCGCCTGCCGGCTCGTTTGTTCTCCGCTTCAGCCGCGTTCATCGCTCCCGCTCGCGCGCTATTACCCGCTGGTAGAATGCACGATGCGCAGGGGGCTCTTATCAACTTGGACTTCATATGCGACATGACGGCGGCGGCGACGGCAACGGCAAAAACCCGTCGAGACTGTCCATATAATTGCTATCGCAATAAAAGCGCACGGTATTGGGGCCTCTTTTGGGGGGCCGACCGCCGCAGACGGACCGACGAGACGAATCCCTTTCCCCTAGCTGTTGCTGTGGTACGAGCCGAACAGTAACTTGGAATGTTCGCGAAGCCGGGAAGGATCCAAACGAGAGGTGACGGAGGGTAGTGCGGGGTTATCGAAGGAGTTATGTTGTTCGGGTGAGTCGTGTAGTGCGGTCAGTCGATCTTGAAGAATCGAGTGATGACGCCGTGGGAGCTCTCGTTTGAAAAGTGTCGCCGAGACGACGATCAGTGCTGGAGTTCGTTTGAGTGTTTCCTGGAAGAGAAATATTCGAGAAACGTTCGAAGAATTGTGGACTGCACACGTTTGGTGAATATTCAAGGCCTTTCAGTGTTCTTAATTGGATAGTTTCCAATGGATGAGATTGCACTTGTAGCGCGGTAAGTTTGTTCCCGTTGTTTTAAACACCATCTAAGTGATGTTGTGAGTTTTGATACCAGCCGAGTGTGCAAGTTTGTGTGATGCTTGTACTGCCTTACCTGAGAATACATAATACATTTTGTTTGTGCTGTCAACTCTTGGCTCTAACTCGGTCTTTCGACCGCAGCCGGTCTTCGCTGGTGCACTAGAAGGACCTACATTTAAATTGTCTGTGATTTCGTGGTGCGCTTCGGTGGGCCGATACGTCAGCCCTTGGAATCTGCCCGGCAATTGCCTCCCCATTAACGGGATCAGTGACACTTTTCGCTGCAGGTGATTCAAGCGGGCAGCCTTCATGTAGGGTATTGATGCCCACTCTACGAAAGATTGGCACTCCCAGGGCAAACTTCTCACATATGCGGTGTAATGGGCCCTTCTAATAACGACTGCAATATTCAAGCTGTGATGTGCAACTGCAAAACGCGTTATTTACGGCCTGATTAGAGTCACTGTTGCGCGTACCAATGCATGTGGAAGCGCTTCTCCGTGGGACGAGCTGAGGCACCAGAGCGGACGCGAGGTGAACTAGGTCCGAGACGCCGCTTCGGCGGCACGCAACAGGCCGCACCTTCTTTTTTATCCAGCGGCAGTGGTACGAGTCACGCAGCTAGCGCCACCTTCTTGTCTGCCTCGGGAAATATCCTGCTGCCGACGGGCCAGTTGGTTAAGCCTTCCCCTTCGCCAACATGGTACGTTGCACACTTAACGACGGGGACAGCAGACAGAACCTCAAGGGACGCATCTCGCACGCAGTCCAACACACAGCACAGCACTTCACACACGAATCGCCGGCGAAATCACACACACATGGTTCAAGTCAAGAACGTACACAACGCAAATGCTCGCACTTGTGCTAATGATTCTGCATCTACTAATGGTTGGATGGATGCTATGAGCGTCCCCTTTATAACGGGGCGGTGACATGTCTGCCACCAAACTCCAAAAAAAACTTTCTTTTTATGTTGGCCTAATGCCTTATCTATACATTGATTAAATCTATGTTATTATAGCAAAGAAAAATATAAATTCACGGCCTATCTCTCTGCCTCTTAAGGCAGAATGACCTTATTTTTCCCCATTCTTCATTTTTGTCCTTTATCTCTACTTTTCTGCCACCAATACTCTAACCGTCTCTTACTTATTTCTATCGCGGACGTGTTCAGCTTTCCATTGTTGTCCCTAAAACCCAAGGCTTCATGTAGACTCGTGCCCACGCGTATATCTGGGTGGATATCGCCACATTCAATCAGTACATGTTCCATCGTTTCCTTAGTTCCCCCCACAGCATGTACATCGTTCTTCTTCGTCACAGAATCTCGCTTTATAGCTACGCGTTCTAAGGCAACCCGACCTTGCTTCAAACAGTAAAGCGCTTCCCCCTTGAATTATCATAAAACCTCTCCCTCCTTATTTCCTTTTTTTCCCTTTCGGTAGTCACTGAGAGCCGGCTTCTTTTCCATCGCTGTCATCCAATAAGTAATCTCCGCCTCTCTGACTTTTCGCTTAATGCTCCTTGTTGCCATGTCGCCCGCACTGCTAGCCGTATATTTACTGGTGAGCCTCCTAGTTATTTTTCTCCACTGCGTGTCGACGCTTTTTCTATACAAATACCTGAAAACCTTCCCTGCCCATCTACTCCTTCATTTTCCTCAGCCTCTCTTCAAATCTAATTTTGCTCTGAGCTTCCCTCACTTCAAAACCTGTCCATCCCATATCACCCTTTACAGCCTCATTTGTCGTCTTCCCGTGAGCGCCCAACGCGAGGCGTCCCACCGTCCTTTGATTTACATCCATTCCTGATTGCACCTCTGACTTCATGCACACCACTGAGTTCCCAAATGTAAGCCCCGGAACCATCACACCCTTCCACAGCCCTCTCGAAGCACCTCGTACCTATTGTATCCCCATAACGCTCTGTGCTTCATGATTGCAGCATTCCTCTTTCCCTTTGTTACCGATGCTTTTTCTTGTACCTCCATATATCTATCCCCCCTCATTTACCCACACTCCGAGGTACTTGTACTCGCTTACCCTCGGTATTTCTTGGCCCTGTATTAAGACCGCATGGTCTTCGTGATCATTGAATACCATCAATCCACATTTTGTTGCACTAAAACCTAGTCCTAGAGCCTCGCCTTCCCTTCCGCATATATCTGCCAGCCGCTGTATATCATCTTGACTGTCCGCAAATAAGACAATATTGTCAGCATAAAATAGACCTGGAAGCTTCTGCTCAACCATCGCGCCGGCCTGTTTGTGTGACAGATTAAATCCAATGTTGCTACCTTCTAGCGCTTTTTCCATCCTCACCATGTACAGCATGAATAACAGCGGGGACAAAGGACATCCCTGTCTCAGCCCCTTGCTAATGTCAACGCTGTCCTTGCTGCTTATTCCTTCCCATTCTACACAAACTGTATTTTCTCGGTATATCTCCCTCAAAAGCTGTATACAGTCGTCACCTATGCCCACTTCCTTCAATATATCCCACAAAATTTCCTGATTAACGTTGTCATATGCCCCGGTGATGTCTAGATAAGCTACGTATAAGGGCCTGTTTTCTATTTTTGATATTTCTATACACTGTGTAAGAACAAACAGGTTATCGTCTACCCGCCTGTCGATTCGGAATCCATTCTGGAGTTCTCCCAAGATATCATTTTGCTCTACCCACGTTTCTATTTTTAATTTTACTGCCTGCATCGCCAACCGGTACAGCACCGATGTAATGGTTAGCGGTCTATACGAGCGAATGTTATCCTTTTCTCCCCTGCCTTTATAGATTAAGTTCATTCTACTTTTTCGCCAACTGTCTGGTATTTCCCTCTCCTGTAAACACTTTTCTACGGCTTTCAGCAGTGCTTCTTAAGTGCTATGTCCTAGTTCGTTAATGAGGCTGACGGGAACCCCATCTAAGCCCGGAGTAGTGCGCTTAGGAATTTTGCCTTCGGCCTTCTTCCAATTGAAATTCTCAAGTACTACATCTTCCTCGGTTGTACTCTTCTGCATACTTTTACTCACCGGGGGAATCCCCTGGGCGACCTTTTTAAACGAATCGGCTGTTACCTTTCGGATGTAACCTAGCGCTTCATGCCCTTCCAATTGATTTCCTTCTTCATCTACCACATGTTGTTGCATTGTGACAGACTTCCTACCTAGCGCTTTTAGGTGGCTCCAAAATATCCTAGGCGCGGCCTTCTTCTTTTCGCGAATCTCTGTCATCCAGCGTTCACTTTCGCCTTTAATTTTTTGCCTCGACTAATTTCTGCACAATGGATTTTTGCTCTAAATATATTTTCCATACTTGGTTGACCTCATCCTGTGGCCGCTTCTTAGCCTGGATAGGTGGTGCCATCTAGCGGGGCCCAGTTGAACCCGGCTATTAGCCCCGAGAACGAACACTGGCATCGCTGCTGTCACGGCGATGTGACGTCACGACAAGGACTCACCTGCTTCGCCGCTGCTTTTCGCCCTTTTCTGCGCCCGTTGTGTGCCCGCTCTTTAGCGATGCGGTGGTGATTACTCCTCAATTTCGCGATGCAAATCTTTCAAGGTACCAGTTGGGAGGTTCCATAACTATTGAAAGTTATTGAAACCCACAACAGGCTCAAATTTTGAGCCTGTTGTGGGTTTCCTGTGTGTGCAAGGACACTCCGCACGAAGGGTCGGACACAGCAAACGTTTAGAATATATATTAATTCACTTCCAAAATGCTCATTCTCCCGATCGATGGCCATCGCTAGCGCATAAAAACTGACGTAGATCTATAGGAAGGACAACGAAAGTTGTAGTGACGTCGCACCATATTTGTAGTGACGTGGGTGACCTCCGGAACGTACTTACTGCGACCGGCTGTGGAGAATTCGCAACGGCCTGTATACAGCGCTCCCGCCGTTCCTGATTCACGCGACACCTACGGAAATCGGTAAAACTGAAGTCCTTTACGTCCGTGGCAATTCGCAACGGAACAGTAGCGTCGACTGAGGCCTTTCTTCGTGGCACGCGGAGCTGTTGCGTCTGCTCTTGTTTTCGCCGTCGTTCTGGCGAGTGATCCAGCAAGCACCACAAGCACTTCATGGAGGTTTGGTTTGGTTGCCCGTCCGACTAGCGGAGAGAAATAGCTCTTTTTCTCAGTGTTCAATGCGCAAACACACCGATTATTTAGCTCAATCGTTGTTTCGCAATCGCTAGTTGCAGCTGGTTGCACAGACTACTGTGCAAGAGAGTCGGACTTTGCACTATCCAAAACTGCTCCGACAGGTGGCGCTACGTGTCTGCAAAACTTCAGAGTCTGACGTCTATCGCGGCCATAATCTCAGTGGCCGCGGCGTTGCTTTAACAGCAAGTAGCCGCCACCTGAGATCACGGTTGCTTCATTGTTACTACAAGATTACATATTTTTTACGAATGCTTTCACGCACAGTTTATCGTACTCGCGAATAAAATATGGACATATTGGTTGCTCAAGATCGCATGACATTTTGCGTATATAAGACGCACCTTTGTGTAAGACGCACCAATGAAAATTTCTGAGATAAGGGGCGTCTTATACACCGGAAAATACGGTAATGCCTTCCGCATGTGAAAGAAACATTGTATTCGACATGCCTTTTGCCGCTGACAAACTTGGTGCCATGTTTAATGCCGCACCCATACATGATACCTGGCTTCAGTTCTTTCTTTGTTTGCCAATCTTTGCACTGCAGGGCATATCTTTGCCAATTTGTTTTTGCCTGACAATAGTACAGGCACTCCATACCTTGACGCCCTGTAAAATAACTTGTTGGGCTAGTTGGTATATCATTTCTAAAAACTTAATTAGAGCGCAAACACACGACACACTCACGCACACACACACCCACACACTCAGGCATCAAAAGCGCTGTGCGTGTTTGATGCCTGGGTGTGTGTGTGCGTGAGTGTGTCGTGTGTTTGCACTCTAAGTTTTTAGAAATACCTTGACGCCACCTTCTTCAATCTATGTGACGTACGTGTTATGCATGTATGGACGTGTATGTACGTGTATGCATGCATGTACGTGTTATACATGCATACATGCATGTATGCTTTGATGAAAGATAGGTTGAACAAGGTAGCGTCGAGGTATGGAGTGCGTGCACTATTCTCAGGCAAAAACAAATTGGCAAAGATATGCACTGCAGTGTAAAGATTGGCAAAAAAAGAAAGAATTGAAGCCAGGCATGGGTGCGGCATCATGGCACCAAGTTTGTTAGCTACAAAAGGCATGTCGTATACAATGTTCCTTTCACATGCGGAAGCACTACATTGGTCAAACGAGCCGATGCCTAAATTTACGCCTTTGCGAACACGAAAGTCCGTTGAAACGGGCGCCGTACTCGCATCTTGCAATGCACTGCAAATCATGCAAGTGCCAACCTCAGTTTGATAAAACTGCAATCCACAATTTCACACGCATATCGACCGATCTGCCAGGGAGATCATCGAGGCCTTCAGTATCAGCATAGGCGTGCGCACGAGGGGGGGGCAGAGGGGGCGGCCGCCCCCCCCCCCCCTAATCACCTAAGGGGGGGGGGCGCAAAGTCTGCCCCATACATTGACTTGATAGGGAAGGGGGGGCGCTGCGACGACCCTTCGCCCCCCCCTGAAGGGGAACCCTGCGCACGCCTATGAGTATCAGGAAAAGTGACAGGGGTAGCCAACCATCCATTTTGCTCTCTGATTGTGAGGTTGGTTATTTAGAGGGAACGTGAAGAGAAGTGTTTTTTTTTGTTTTCGTTCGCTCATATGAGGGCATGAGCGGTTTAGATCTCTTGTTTGTTAGTTTCTTTTGTAATCACGTGGTTCATTCTCGTTTTTTTTAACAATGACGTACATTTATTTCATGTACAAGAGGGCGTTGTTTTCTAAATAAAACTTTCAGTTGCTAGTAGCGCCTTGTCCCGTTAATTCTCCGTTCCTTTTGTGCTTCACCATCATGCACATATACCAACACGCCCCACTCTCGGTTCTGCGCATACGTTTAGCTTCGAAATAAACCACAGCAGCCGAAGGAAATCCTCGAGTCGTACCAGCACGGCGCGACATTGACTGGCACACCCAGTTAAGCTTCAAGAGCTTCCATTACGCCAGACATTCACTGGTAACGAGATTGGCCCAGGTCGACAAACATGCTTAGCCGGGGAAGCACAGCGCAAAAAAGGACGAGGACGCAGGAAAACAGTACACTGGACGGTATTCCTGCGTCCTTGTCCTTTCTTGCGCTGTGTTTCCTCAGGTAAGCATTCACCAACTCACCCAAATCCAAAGTCTTGCTCGACAAACATTTTACAATTAGAGATCTTTTATACTGCTTTTAATGATTTTGAAGATGTAAGGGGGGATGAGGTGCAACTTGTAATAAATAGCATTCATCGGTTCGTCAAGCTATGGCGGTCCTCTCGGCAACGCGCAGCTTGGCCGAACGGCTCCGTGGGTTGTGCTCCGTCTCAATTCTGGACGGAAGCTGGAGTGGACCCAGGGGCTGCCAATGGTGCTGCCGCTCAGACACCATCTCCTCTGCGCTGTGCCACACGGCTGCATTACGGAGGCGCTGGGCAATGTCCACTGGCTCGCTCATGTCCACACCCTGCACACACGACTCGCCGTCAGTGGGTCTTGCAAGGCTGAACTACAATAAAGGTTCTGTTGGGCCTCTACTCCATCTTTAGAAGAGTAGAGGTTTGGGCCAGTTGGTGATGCATACTTGGTAAAAAATTAAGCGCTTCGTCCTGTGTGTCTCTACTTTTGTTGTCCCGTTTATTGCGCTTAGTGTTTTACCAACTACTCCATCTCAGACGTTCCCTTCAGCACTGTGGAGGCTAGACGGCCCCTTAGCCGATAGGAAGGGCGATTAGCCCCTCCAAATGTATTCATCCGCGCTGCATCGTCTGCTAAGCGTCCCCATGGCGCCTGCACGCACACGTTCAGCGAACAGACGGCAGCGCCGAAAAAAAAAATTCAACATGGCTACAGTAAGGTCCCTCTATTTTTCAAAGCTAGCGCGAACTCCTCCTCTCAGCGCCACTTCCTGCTCGCCCGTCACTGTCGGCCGCCATTATTGGGCGAGACTCGCAAGGCGCGCCCGACCCGTATGCGGTACGTCGAAGCGTTTGCTTGTATTTGCTTGGAAACGCGACAGTTCTGGCCGCAGATTCACATAACTGTTCGCATGTAAGATGTGTAGTAAAAATAGTTTGTGGTTGGTCGGTACCTTAGCTATCATTTCATGTTTTATAGGCAACAAATCGCACACTGGTGCCATCCAATTGCGGCACGTTACGCGCGAACAGCTTTCTGGACCTGGGACCTGTATTGACAACGTGAAAAACCTAGTATTTCGGCATTTTATTTTAGTTCGTAAGTGTGGGATGCGTCGCTCACACAAGGAAAACACGAGGCAGAACATGTTAAACGCAATCCTAGGAAGTCTTTACAGCTGCCGTTTTTCTTTTCGGATGCTGTGGTGTTTGTTTTCAAGACGCATTTAGGAAAATCAGACGCTACGGCAAATTATGAACACACAGCACAGCGGAGGCACCTATTTGCTAAATACCCCTCGCGTGAATTCATTTAAATTTCGAACTGCGTTCACGCGCTTCTATTCCCACCTCAGGTAAATATCTTTTTCGTTCCATCTCGCAGGCCTCGTGCACCTCGCTCTTTAACTGGAGACTCTTCCCTTGTGCTCAGTTAATGAGAAGCTATGCTAGTATTTATATTGCTAAGAGACGCTCTTTTCCTCACAGGAGAGCATGGATATTTTTCTTCGTTAGTTGGCCTACGGTAAGCTCGCGAGCGCATCTTCCCGCATTCGTCAACTGGGTGAGAACAGCGGACAAGTCCCTCCCTCAGTAACCAAGCCTCCAAATACAAATAACTATTTTTCAATCTCCATTGATCACACATTTATAACTATTTGAACCGCTCACACATTTATAACCATTGCACTGTCTCCAATTTGCCTAACGAACTACGACCGAAGTATGCTGCAAAACATTTTGCTTCTTGCGTAAACAAAAATGCAAACGGCGACGAAAACAGAAGCAAAACTGCAATACGGCCTAGTTGGAACAAATTCATCGTTCGCTGACTCGCGCAAGCACACAGGGACAAGAAGAGACTTAATTACAAGGACAGGCGCGATCTAACAACTGGTTTATTATTCGGAATACACACATATTTAACAACCCAAAGA
>JALIZH010016523.1:0-37348 GCA_030522465.1 Rhipicephalus appendiculatus | reverse complement strand
AACGGGATAAGGGTTTAAATAAATCCGAAGAAAATGACTTTTGGCAGTACTTTTAGGAATGTGGGCCGGGCTGCAGGAGATTGAGCATGAGTTACTCCCCACTCACTGCAACTTTTGCAGTCATGTCTGCCTATACGACCATATTTGATGACTTTGTCGAAGCGCACCGAGACACACACAAGTAGTAGCAGACAGGACAGCGCTTACACTCACAACGTTTCCTGTTTTCTGTTTAATAAAACATCAGTTGTGAGTGTAAGCGCTGTCCTGTCTGCTACTACTTGTGTGTGTCTCGGTGCGCTTCGACAAAGTCATCAAATATGAACGTAAACCAACTGGCCCAACTTGCCATCTTGCTGCCTATACGACATGGTGTGAGCCTAAAAAAAAGCACTAGCAACGATGAAATAGAAGAGGCCACAAAAAAGGTGGGGAGCCGACATTTCTATCTTACATGTGTAGGAACAACAAGGATCCATGAAAAGAACACGAACGATGGCTTCAACAAAATATTCCCCTGGCTGAGGACCCGAGCGGCCCTTCACTTTTGTTTTCCTTAAAAAAATGCATCGTCATCAGCGCCGCACGCCAACTGTTAGATGCCAGAAAGCTCACAGGTGACAATAGCCCTCTCAATGTTTCCCTGGTGCGAGAGCACGCGGCGCCTTTGAATCGGAAGTGCTCGAACAGTCCTCAGACCACGAAAACGCGGAAGAAGGCAATGGATGCTGCCCGAGAAAGCCAAACCGTTTATGGTTTTCGTACATGAAAGAAGAAAGAACTAGTGGTTGACAATGATGCTAGGGTCACTTGCTTCGTGATCGCACCAAGATGCTTTATTTAACGTTGAAAGCATGGTAATAACGATTTGAAAACGTTAACTTTGCGTAGGAAGAGCTTGGAAGGAACGAAGCGAAATAGCAACTTTTTTAGCCACAGCAGTATCATCAAACAGCAACTACATAAGCGAGACGCGGAAGATGACGATATTTGATGTTTCAAAGTTACCTGCAGCTCCTGCGTTATTCTTTTTCGAGCAGTTGCAAGTTCCTGTAAGATAAATTTTCGAAATAAGAAAGCAGTGTTTTTGACAATATGAGAAAAAAGGTCACAAAGCGACATAGGTGCTAATATGACAGTTCGGATAATTTCCTGCTTTGGGAAACTCAATTCTGTCAGAAGCACGCTTTGGGATTGGAGTAAAAATGAACTGATAATTTGCTTGGACATGTCTGAAGGCAAACTCGCCTCAACTTCGACGCAATAACTGAACCACGTTTATGTTCCCTCCCGCAACACCTGCGCTGATCTGTTCCCTACCTGCGGATTGAAACCTCGTCGAGTTGAGAGTTTGCGTCAACATGATAGAGTTGAAACACAGTCGTTTAGGTAGACTTTCGTTCAAATTGTGGTTACGTCTGCATAAACAAGCAAGAAAATTCCATTGTTGTTTATTGTTTTAGTGGCGATTGAACGGAGGCTCTGAAAAAATTTCGGCAACGTTCTGAGTTTCAAAGTGGCCTTGAGATTCATAATTCTGAAGCGAATTAAGATAGCGTGAATATTTCTGTGGATACGCGAATCAATTAGCGTGCAGGTGTTAGCCGGGATGGTAGCTCACCCTGCAAGGTTAATGCCATCCTTCCTCACATCAAATCTCGATTTCGTGCATTCAAACGTGCAATATTGCGGGGTAGATTGTTAGGAGGGAGAATTCGGTAAGCGCACAATCACCGAATATAGGGAGCTTAAGAGACGTTGCCCTACTCAACGGCAGCCGCGGCTATCGTAAAGGCTGACTACTGAGGGTACACCTAATGCGAAGATAACCGCTTTACTGAGGAGTGGGAAGAATATCCCCCGTAGGAGGAGGAGGAAGGAAAGGAATGAAAGGCAGGGAGCTCAACCAGACGCGCGTCCACTTTGCTTGCTACACAGGGGGGGAAGGGATTAAGGCAAGGAAATATAGAAAGAAAGAAGAGCGATGAAAGGCACCGTCAGCGTACATAGGCGCCTGTCAATCGCTACAAGAATGCAGACGCCAGTCGATGGCTACGTGTCTCATTGTAGAATGGGAGCAATAAGAAGCGGACTATCACTACACGCAACGTGGTTCACGCACGCCGTTTTCCCCTGCGCCCGAAGTTGTAAGTCCCGGAGTCAGAACTGCAGGGACATGGGCAGAAACTAGGAACCATTCTCAGAGCTATTCCCCAAAGTCATGGGTTCCTCATCACGCCAAGTCCTTGACAGCAGGTGCTTTTAGTCGCCAAGTGAAATATGATTTTGTTTTCTTGTGCCCTGTGGCACCGTGCTTTTTTATTTTTTTAGTCAGCAAATGTGTGCCTCCTATAGTAATATTACGAACTTCAACTCACGTTAGAAGAGTTTCTTGTGCGGCTTGTATACTCATCTCGGTAAAATTGTCAGAGCGCGATTCGTCAGACTCGCATGCAAGCACATTACCACGCACACAAACTTAGCGTATAGTGATGCAATAATTTCGTTTCTTGATCAGTGCATCGCCTTTTGTGGGGTCTTTGCTAAATTCTTAATCTGATATCGCTATAAAGGCTGCCAAAGGCAGAAGTTCCCAGGGACATATAACAAGCTGGCAGTTCCTCCGCAAAGCAAACGTTTAAGTACTTAACATAACTCTTAAAAGCTGTCAGAGGACAATGAGCAAGTAAATATAAAAGAGGTAAATGCCAAAAAAAGAGACCAGAAAAAAATGAATGAAGGCTTTTTGGAGTATTACACAGAAACAGGAATTAAATATACTAATGCTGATTCACAGAAGCGCAAGGCTTCAACGCATATAGGCGTTAAAATTTTGTCTACTGTCAAGGAAATGCAGTATAAAAATGACTAAATTTATTCTGATGCACTTCGGCAAAACTGCTTTAGTTCATTGTTAAATTTTGGTAATACGGGGCACTGGCTTTGTCGTTTAGCGAAGTGTATTAAATATACCGAGGGGAGAGTAAGGGGGGGCATGATCTCGGTGCACAGGTTTCCCCTGACTACGCCTCTGACGTCAGTGGTTCAGGTACTTCACGGATTTTGTGCAAAGCGAATTAAAGCTATGGTATTTTATTCTATGATGTTTCTTTTTCTTTTATTTAATATTGACAGGAAACTACAATTCCAGATAAAATCTACACCCGATCAATTGCGGTGCGGCCACACGATCGTGAAACTGGTGGCGACGCATTTCACATCTGCCACTACATTTGTCTGATGTAAACGTAAGCTAATATTGGAAGGCTAGGAAGAATTTTATAATTATATTTCATGAACTAGCAAATTTAGTTGGCAAAATCTGCTGTGTCCGCCTCAATACGGCCTCACCCGGGCGATGTACTCTTTTTTCTCCAATCTCTTGTGTTCATCTACTCCGATTCTCTGCTATTATCACGCAAATATGTACCAAGCATAATGCAAAGTAAATGTATGTTTACCTTGTACAGTAAGAGCCGTTCCCAACAGCACTGCGATTCCGGTTAAAATGCCGATTAAAATTGGTTGTGTGAGCTCTCATTGCGAAATCAATCGTCGTTGAATTTGGGCGTACTCGCGTAACAGGTAAAAAAAGGTACCTGCATGCCAGACCTTTTTATGCTCGCGTGTAGGCGTGGGTGCAAACTGTGTCATGAACATTAAACGAAATTTTGGCCTTGTACGCAAGGCCACACGCCAGTGGTATTTGCAGTGCTGTTCAACAAACATGTGCGCTACGCATGTTGAAGGAGGCCTGCAACCCGTGCTTTGTGTATCACATTTTCTATCAGCTGTTTGCTATGCACCGAAAATGAGGACGGCCGTGTGCAAAGAGATTCAGCATTTGAGCTGAACCTCCGGACGCGTGCCATTGCTGCTCTTCTTATCAATGAGAATAACTCGTCTACTTTGCGGAACTGCGCAGTTCGAGGTCAGGCACGCAAGTATGTTCTTGACACCGATTTACAAGACCACGCCACGCTCTGTTGAACTATTTGTTACGTTTCTGCATGGTTCCATTTCCTGAAAAATATTGTCGCAGATGTTCATTCATTCACCGCTTATATTTTCCTACTCTCATAGCTTGTCTCAGAATACAAATGAGCATAAAGTTATAAAGTTAGCGCAGTAACCTTAAAATATTTAGAAGTGGTTACTCTAGCGAAATGCTGTGTATCACTCTGTATCTGCAAACACATACATTCGAGTCCCATTGTAATGATAAGTATAGAAGGAACAGAGGAATTAAACTAAAGTTGTGGAAAAAAATGTGTGGAGCATTTCCTGCGAAGCGTAAAACAACAGCGTTAAGCTTGCTAGTGACTGTGGTAACATTGAGGAGAGCGCTAAAAACAAGACGTACGTGACGCGGGTTTACATGCAACAGACAAAATATATCAATAAAGACATTGTGCATACTATATTGACCATGACTAAAATACAGAGAAAAAGGCGACTAAACACAAGCGAATATTAATAAAAAATGTTGATGAACCCTCTTTCAACATGATGGTGATTCTAAACAGAAAAAGTCCATCAGGACCAATGCACAGTGGTAATGATGGCATGCGATGAGCACAGGGACGAGCTCGATATGGCGAATTATTTCACCTTTGTACAAGCGCTACCAGGGGAGCTAGCGGTAGACATAGCCTCAACGCTCACGTTCGGTCGCACGCGCCACATTCATTGGCGAGAGAAGCACGTTCCGGCGGGCTGACGTACGTAGAGGGAGCGTGCCTTAGCGCCTCACTGCGAAACCGAGAGACACTAGACTATAGGTAGTCTCTAACGTGAAAGTCATAGCAGTGCATATGTCATATTTCCTAAACTGAAATCAGAATAGATAGCGCGGCAGAAGTTAGACAGTACTAGCCTAAATTGAGCAAAACTAGCCGATGCTTACTTAGTATCAAGGCTAGCTGTTATTACTAGAGACCGGATTATAGGCAAATGCCAATTTTTTCCCTTGCGTTCCTATCGCGCCACTTTGATATATGAGCATGAATTAGGGGTAAAGGAGGGCTTTTATAGTGTTTTTATAGTGCCTATAAATGCCTATTTTTGGGGTTTGTGCCTAAATGTCTATAAGTGCTCATAAATGCCTATTTTCAAAATTGGTGCCTATATGAACGCTATTTAGCCTCAAATTTTGCTTTCGAGTACAGTTTGAGACCGTAATTAATGTTACCGGGCAAAATTGACGTTTCGGAACTTTATGGGGTGCAACAATTCCCTAGTTCAACAAACATCCGGGAAGCAACCGGTAGCAGCAGTGAAATGGGACGCGCCGGCCACCTTACCCCACCGCACTGACATGGCGCGAGCGGTTGAGCAGGGGAGAGGAAAAGACGCTATTTCTGCAACCCTAAATGGGAGCACGTCCCAGCGTGTACAGTGGAATGGGGAGAGGAAAATAAAGGCGGGAAGAGGAGAGGGGAAGAAGAGGAGAGTGGCGTCCATGGCAGAGGCCGTTGCGGGCGGCATTTACAGCCGGTTTCCCAGTCCAGTGTTCTCAAGGAATCCAAGCACCTCCTTGAAGACCTGGGTGTGGTGAAGGGCAGGGAACAGGAGGTGCCTCTGTGCAGCAGCAGGAAGATGGAGAACAAATGCGAAACCATGGAGTGCCGTCAGGAGAAAGTAGAGTATAGGTTAAAAAAAATCCCACATGTGCACGTGGCTTTTGTTTCGTTTGTAATTTACTTCTTAAAGGGCGCTTCACCAGGTCACATGAGAAATTTTAGTCAGATACTGGAAGTATTCGCGTGCCTAATGAAGAGCTTTGTACCACAAGAACTTTTTAATTGGTTCATTACGAGCCGCGAAAGCATGATGCCGGTAGGGTGAGCTTGAAACCTTTGCCACTCCCAAGCCAAATTCCTTCCCTGCCCCCTTCGGTATCAGGGAAACTCGGAGCCGGAAGATCACACGACGTTGACGCATCAACACGCCATGCGCACGCAAGATTACACTATGTGCACATGACATGCCCAAGCCATGTCGTGCGCACAAGCGGTGTTGTATCGGTTCGGCGTTCGCTCTATTGTGTACTGCCTGTTTCTGTGGGATGGATCCGTCTATGCGTTTGGAGAGGCTGGCAGGGATCCTGTATCCTTACCACGACACAGCGCGTCGCACAGCTGGGGCTGCTGTAAGGGACGATGCACCAAAAACATGCTAAGCGTTGTCAGGGCTGGCGCCGGCACGACGCGGGAACGGCGAGAACACGAACACAAAAGAAATATAGGCAGCTAAGTCTCGCATCGCTCTCGATTCGAAGAAAAAAAACTAAAGAAAAAACGTGCACACATTCCGTTTGTATGTTTTAATATTTCTATTAACTTTCATTCCTCTATTCAAGCAACAGATTGCACAAATTACACATGTAGCCTCGAATAATTCTCGCAGTTTCATGTACTACTGTGACATACACAGGACCATTCCTTGTTGAACTTCACCTCCCCCACATTGGTGCGCGCGCCTGTGAGATAAAGGGACACGAGGCATTCAGTCTGACATTTCACCTCCTTTCCGGGGAGCGTAGCGTTGCGAATCTTGGCAGACGTGATCGTTAGCACAGTGCATGCATTACACTTCTAGCTCGAAATGCTCAAACCTGGTAAGGGGCCCTTTATAGGTGTTCACACAAAGAGGAGAAATTGACCCTGCGCTATTAGACCCGGCCAATACGACGCTAACAGACCATTCTGACCTTTTAGCGGTCTGGCTATTGAATCCTGCGCTGCCCTTCCTAGCCATGCCGAAAAGAAGCAGAGCCAGGAGCGTGTTTATTCGATGGTGGACACTTAACTTACCATTCTGGACAATAAAAGAGAGACCGTGTTCTGGAAACCGTGCCCGAAAAGAGACCATTGCATGGCTGTTAAATCATTAACGCCTTTGTACAATCATAAAATATAACATTTGTTTGCTTTCCTGTCGTAGACCAGGTCGCGTACGTCCTTATTCGAAAATTTGAGTTTTTGTAAAAATTTATTGTGCCTATATTTACGATTTTGGGGGCCTAAAACTGTGTTTTTCCCGCCTGTTTTTGGCGCCTAAAACACAATTTTTATTGCCTAAAAATCCGGCCTCTAGTTAACCCAGCGTTGGACAACGCTGACAGTTAAGCAATACTTTGCAGAGCTAGGTAAGAGATAGCCACCACCAAAGTAAGCCACCACTAAAACGAGACGACATCGTTGAATAGTTAACCACCTCGAGCGAGCATTATAAAGCATTATTTAGAACTAGCCATCACTCAACCAACAGTAGCCAGTGGTAGTCACAGTAGGAGAAAATTGTGAGACCCTTAAGCTTCGCCTTTAAGTGTTGAACGCGATAGCAATACCCTGTCCCTAGTGCGTACTCAGAAAAAACCGTCAGGCCTGCGCAGAAGGCGCAGCACAGCCACAGCGAAAGCTGGGAGAGTGGCCTTTAGCCTTTTTTGAACACTCTTGGGGCAACTACTACAAGCCCACTTGCATGGTACCCACTACGCTATAAATCATCATAATTGTTGTGTAGTGGGGAAGCGTCTACTATGCCATTCTTCGTCATTCTTCAGAAAAGCGCGGTGCCCGCTACACTCTTGTAACGAAATATGTGCACTTTGTTGATGCTGTGGCTGACGACGATGAAGAATTATGCCACAGGCTTTTGTAATGGGTTGGAGCATTGAACGACCCACTCGTTACGCAATTCACATTGTGTGACGCCTGGTTCATACTTTCACTGCTCTAAAACGCTTCACAACACACGTTAACGCGATTCCTTACCCGATATGAAGCCTGCCTAGGGTCAGTTTGCACCGCAGTTTCAAGCAGTGGCGTAGCTCAGTGGTAGAGTGCTGGGCTGCCACGCAGAGGACCCGGGTTCGATTCCCATTCTGTCACAGGTGTTTTTTATTTGTTTAGGTTTTTTTCTTATTTCGTGCGATATTGGTTACGGACACCGGCGGCGGCGGCGGCGGTGGACAACTACGGCGCAGAAACGACCCTTGTTGTGATCTCATAACAGCTTTCGCTGTAAAATCACTTAGTGCATACTATGTAATGGGTAACATGCTTTAAACCACGAGCCATTATGCGCGGGAAATGCGGCGCGGGAAATGTTTTCGAACTCGCCATGTACCCACTACGTCGTCTTAAGCCAATACGCGCAGTACCTTGTGTGCCTTTTGTAATGGGTGGACGGCTTTGAACCACAATGTCGTTATGATATTCACATATTCTGGACGCCCGATGGCAATGTACGCTTGTACCACGCAATATTACTGCGATATTGCATGTTTTATGGTGACGCCTGTATACAGAACACGTGTGTTTTTGAAGGAACGAGTTATTTGACTGTATTTCCAAGCAGTGGAAGTTATTTTCAGTGTAGTCCCAAGCAGAAGCGTTGGCCGTGGGTTAGAACACGTGCTTTGATGCAGACGGCCTGGGTTCGATCCTCACTCGAACCCGGAAATTTTTATTATTATTTATTTTATTTGCATCTTTCTCGATTTTTTCATTCACGGACAAGACGATGAGTTTTCGCTCACAACCAAAGATGCCGACAGCGACGCCGACGCCGGAATTTCAGGGAAACTAGCTCTTTAACGCTGTCGCGTTAATACAAGAAATTGACATAAAAATTTTGAGTCCCACAAGTATATAGCTCGAAGCAACAAGAAAATCCATACAAATTTCTCTAGACGGAAAGATTACTTGACAGAAAATTGCGGCAGACCCCACGCATAGTGGGAATTGCTTTCATGCGAAGAATTCGTTGGGTAGCTAGTTATGGTACGCTTTGAGCCAAGTCTTGACATGGTGGATTCGTTAGTATGTTACATTATTACCGCCAGCTATTGCATGCGCTACGTCTCTGTGTTGATAATTCCTCGCAAAGTCCCTCTTATTGTGTAACGTTCTCCGTATCTAATTCTGCAGTCCTCTATCAATACTGGGTCGTGGTATCTGAGTTTGCGCCATACATGTCTGTGGGAAATGTTTGCATGAAGTACAAGGTAACCATGTCTTGTTATTTACGCATCAGTATTATTTGTCACACACTCATACTAGCCCATGAGAATCTTGGTATGTACAAAGTTTGAGAGACCACAACAGCCACCTGACGTAGGCTGCTAGATAGAGAGATAGGCGGAAATAGCTGGCCGACGTGCCTTCGGTTGCCAGAGAAGTCTATCATATTCAAAATGTTATCCTAGTCCTGGGTTTGAATTTTCTACGGACGCCAAAAACAAGGCGGTTGTTCAGCCAGCTGAACTAACCAGGGCACGTCATTCCCGGATTCGAACACCGGACCATGGCAAAATTTCATAAAATAAGCTGCAGTTTTTCCTCTCTGAGAATGCTGTATGCATTTCCTCGTAGCAGTTTTCTAGAAGTAGTTCGTTGCCAGTTTTCGTTTTGGTAACCTTTCCACCCCTCCAGCTTGTTAGATTCCGCAAAACGGGTTTTAAACACTAGGCAGCGGTAGACAGCATTAGCCACCACTAACTGATTGCCAACATTGTACAGTTTTTGTAAATACAGAGACAAAATTAGCAAGCACCCGCCACAGGTAGCTGCCGCTAATGAAAATTATACAGCGGTATGCAATAAGCCTCCACATAGCCATCAATAGCCAAAACTAGGCCACGCATGCCAAAAGCTGACAACTACTAGGAAACATTGGCAAGCACTAGCCAACATGAACCTGTAGCAGCCACTCTTAGCCGAAATTACACCAACAATACTTAACAGTTAGCTAACACTATTCAAAACGAAATAATTAGAAGCCCTCCTGTAAATCGGTGTAACCAAAGCTTGGCATGTGCATGTTTGACCTTCTATTCATTCACTCTTTCCTTCTTTCTTTCTTTCTTTCTTTCTTTCTTTCTTTCTTTCTTTCTTTCTTTCTTTCTTTCTTTCTTTCTTTCTTTCTTTCTTTCTTTCTTTCTTTTTTTTTCCTTTCTGTAGTTCTTCCTTCCTTTTTTTTCTTTCTTTCGCATTGCGCAATGCTCCATCTTAATTTTTTTCCTTCTTCCATGACGGTAAATGGTCATTCACCCACGTGCACAGCAGCCCAGCAGTTGGGCAGCTCAGGCAACAACGGCGGCGATGCGCAAGAAACAATGAAATGCAACAGCGAAAGGACAAAATGAGATTTGAGAATGTTACCTGGTCAGTGACTTGGTGAAAGATCAAAGTTACATTTTAGAAACGGCTGATCGTCGACAAGCCCACATTCAAAAGCGCGTCAGTCATTGAACAAGAGCTCATACGAATACACATGTATACATGAATATGAATCGTATCAATACGAATCGAATAGAGTGCTATTCTATTCGTAATTCGAAATTTTAGAGTATTCGCATAAACCCTACACATCAGTGTGATTTACTGTACAGTATATTCTCCTAAAGCCGGCTTACTGTTTGGGTAGGTTATTGTCAAGTGTTTCTCTTGTAAAGATCAAGATTACCTCCTTAAATACTTTGTATATTGCGTAAAATAAGCTATGGTACCATAATTGTT
The DNA here is from genome assembly GCA_030522465.1 of Rhipicephalus appendiculatus. Taxonomy (NCBI): domain Eukaryota; kingdom Metazoa; phylum Arthropoda; class Arachnida; order Ixodida; family Ixodidae; genus Rhipicephalus; species Rhipicephalus appendiculatus. The sequence goes on along the minus strand of JALIZH010016523.1, from coordinate 26,822 downwards.
CAAGTCTTTTTAGGTATCTTTTCTTGTGCATTAATATAACGCCTGAAATTTTTTCGCGTTCAATGGATCGATCGCCATATCGACACATTGTGTGTAAAATGTAGCAAGCGTTTTTTATATAATATTGCCTCTATCTTTAAGTCAAATCGGCTGTTGTTCTGTCATTTCCGGTCGCGGGGTATACCATGTACACCCCTGCTGAATAGGTTATAAACCTGTTGCAATGTATCATGAAGGAGACGTATGTCTCCTTGATGCCTGTGAGCGCTTCATCCATCATGTCTTCCGTCCTTTACGCGCTCTTTTTTCAGCGCTGAAACTTTCTGGAGCAAGCGAAGTTACCTTCGAGGCAGTAATGGCTTCTACGCAAACATTGCGATGAACGAGACAAGCGCATGGGCACACGTGGCCCCATCCTGAAGGTGGAAGTACAGAGCCGAAGGCGGCAAACCGCGTTTCCGGCCAGAGCAGGTGGGAAATGTGGCCAAACCGTAGGGTAACCACTCCACTTGTAGGACATTTTCCGAATTTTTGCGGCAGCGTGGGACAGTATAAGGCTGTAATGGCACGTCTTTTTTTTTTTGTGCGAAACATAGGGTAATTCCCTCTTTTCACTCGTCATCGATCAGCGATAAATGCAGACCATCGACACAACATCTCCGAAGGTGACATTCCGAAACAGATCCAAAAATTAAAAATTTGTATGCATCACAGCAGGGCGAGTTTTTTTCCCTAGGCTACTGTCTCATTCAACGGAACTTCGCCACAGATCATATAGCGAGGAAATCTGATAAATAAATAAAATTTAAGGCGCCACGTTTACAACATCCTGCGCTATGATTTGAATTGAGTTTATAAGGACGATCATATTATAAACAGATCATATATATATATATATATATATATATATATATATATATATATATATATATATATATATATATATATATATATATATATATATATATATACATATATAACACCCTAATTTTTAAAGCCACGTTAATCTCTTCGAAGCTAGAGCTCCATTACTGTGCCGTGACTGGGGGGTTCAATACATTTCTGTCATTGTGCTTGTCGGGTTGTCGTAATTGACGTCAAAATATGCCATGTCCTCAATGCATGTAATTTCACCTGGCATTCTGTGTTTTGTCAGTTCCACTAAAGAGCCACGCTTTTTTTTTGCTCTTTGGAATGCCAGTCGTAAAAAGCAATTCAGTAACGTCAATATATTCATGATTGCCCTTTTTTAATCTCGAAATGATCAGGCATTTTCTTGTGTCTTTACGTTACTGCAGTGTGATGGCTATTTGTCTCTCCAAAGAATGCATTTGTACCAAGGGAGTTATGGTTTTAAAAAATGAATGAGTCAGAATACGGAAAACAGCACGCAAAACAGAAGTTATTATTGTTGTTGTCTACCTCCAGCTGCCCAATTATCATTATGTTACTGTCTTCGGGCATGCTTCAAAACTCTTGAAGAATTGACCGCTCCAAGATTCTCACAAAGCGGTCATCTTTGCTGCCGAGTTCACCATCATTCTTAATTGTTACTCACGAAATGGAAGCATTTGTACCCAATTAGGAAGGGTTGCTGTAGAAGCACTGACATGAAAATATGAGACACTCTGAAAACAAATCCGGTACAACAATATATGTGCTTTTCTTTCGTATGTCAAGAAAGAGAAAGCTCGAATTAGCGCTCGGACTAAAGGGTCCAGCTAGAGTAATTGCAGTGTAAAGGTATAGCAAGGCTTAATACCAGTTATTACATTTTGCATTGCCCTCGCGAAGCATCTGCTGAAGGGGTCAAAGTTTCTTTTGTTTCGGAAATGGGTAATGACCGTACGTTTCCTGTAATTTGACCAGCCCAGCGTTCCAGCATTTCGAACATAAATATGTCGCAGGATCATTTAACGAATCCGACCATAAACGAAGAATAACAATGTTTTCAAAAAGCCTGTCCGTCCGTTTTTCGCTTTTTGGAAAGAGTCGCACAAAACGTATCATCAGTGCAGTATATAAGCCGTGGCATTCTCTTTCCAGGAAACTACCTTGCCACAATTCTCTTGAACCTGTTCTCGCCGGTGCCGGACTTCTAAGGTACGAACCACAATTACTAATCGGTGCAATATTTTGGAGTCTATATTGGCTTTTTAAAAATACGTAAAGTGAATGAGTGATCTTATCATTTTTACAAGAATCGTGAATTATTTTAAGCTGTTCCTGTTTATTCACAGCAGCTTTAACTTAGTAGAAACAGCACCTGATTAGAGTGCTAGAAAGGTTAACTTATTTCCTCAAGAATAAGCCTCTTCTTGAACGCCTAGAACAGTACAAGAAAGCCATGAACCGTGCAAAATTTCTTGCCTTGTATTTGCTGTTTACAATAAGATCGTCCTTATAAACTCAATTCAGACGTAGCGCAGGATGCTTGTAAACGTAGCGCCTTAAATTTTATTTATCAGATTTCCTCGCTATATGATATGTGGCGGAAGTTCCGTTTAAGGAGAAAGTAGTCTAGGGAAAAAAGCTCCCTCACTGCTGTGATGCATATTTCATAACAGAAAAAAAAATGTTTTGCGTGGACAGGCAGACAAGCAGCGAACGATAAAACACAGACGCCATGATAAAACCGTATAAACTAGGTTATTTTCTCTCGTTGTCCATATATATATATATATATATATATATATATATATATAGCCCTCGCAATATGTATTCCTTCAGTGTGACTGAGTACTACTGCTGCTTAGATGGAAGGAAATGTCACTGTGACACTATGGACCATGTTAATCCCTTTTGCATTCATAGAGACTTGCACCAGATACAATATAATTGAGAAATGTAAACTTTGACGAATGATAAGACGTAGTTTGTTAGAACACACTATATTCAGTTTTCAAAAAAAAAAGATATATGCCTGAAGTGAATATGTCCGCCTTTACAACAAAGTACCTACGAGGCCCTTCTGCAGGTATACAAGGGAGTTCTCTAAAAAAAACAGAATTTGATGTCCTCGATCACATACCGTTGGCGTATAACCCCAAGGATTAAGTTTGAAACAATTGAATTTTATAGATAAGTTAATTGAAAAGAGGAGAATGAATCGACTAATGCGAGATATTTGGGTTTCGACAGCATTCGCCAGTATGTCTCGCATCTCCGGAATCCTGATCGCTGCAGCTGCTCTTATAGGTGAGTTTCGAGACATATTATAAATGATATGCTGCATAATTGACATAGAAGCAGTTCCATAATACTTATGTGGCTAATTATAAACCTAATTATATGCATAATTATGTGCCTAGTAATTACGTGGCTGAGCCCCTTGCGGAACGGCAGCAAACGAATATATGGAAGCGGTAAACCGTAAACTCAAAAGCATGGATACATAGACGAGGAGCTGTGTCCACAGAAACAGGATAGATAGCCGTGGCAAATGTGTTTCGAGGCACCACTTGCATGTTCCCAGTGGTCTGCCCTTGATATTACCTCGCATATTATACATGAACGCACCACGAATTTTTACGGCTCGATCCACAGTTGACGGCATGAGAAACGGGCAAGCTTGTGTGTTTAAGCGCGCTCTCGATCTCCCCATCGTAAACAGCTTTTTGTGTGTGAAATAAACTATGCTTGTGCTCAGTATTATATATACAATGCAGTGTGTAAGTACCAACTCTTATATCACTTATCACGTGCTCAGCGATCTCGCGACACGTATTTTTTTATATGTTCTGCTTTGCTTACACTTGCTTCTACTTAATCGCAGCAATCCTGCTCTTCGTGGCACCAGGAACGGGTGCTCAAGAAAACATGCGGGCACGAGCGGATAAATATGACCCCAACGCTTACCGATACTAGAGCACGGTGTCAGGCATTCGATACTACCAATGTGAGCCTATGAGTCGGCAAAGGCTTGCGCCTCCACATAGTTGACCATTGATTGTCGTAGATGGAAATGGTCAATTCATATACGTGAAAATAAATGTGTTGTTTATATTTTCTTCAGTGCGCTCTATTTTATTTGGAACATGGGGTCGTGGGTAATTTAGAATTGTGGCGAATTGGGCTTGGTTGATTATCTTAAACACTTCGTAGCGCAGGGAAAAACAGACACAAAGAAACGACACCAGACAACATACGACATACAGGTAATTAAGTTGTACCGTAACGTAGGAATTTTCTAGCTTAAGCTGTACGAATGCTAAGGTGGGAAAAAGCTTTAGAATTGCCATGGTAACCTCTAAATAAAAAATAAAATAGTACTTGTGTCTGTGCTGAAGGTTGTGGAAATAGAGGATGCCACATAACATTTAATTTACAGGTGCACAAAAATAAGTGTACGTTAGCGAGAGAAAGACAAAATTAAAAATTATTTTAGGATCACGTACGTGTTATTTTTTTCCCAGAAAGGTGACGCCTTCATTACATGGAGGTCTTACAGCTGACGCCCAATGCCTATCTAGCAGCCGGACCTGGTCCTCAAAGTTTATTGACGCCAGTAACGCTTCCCACTGATCGTCCGGAGTTAGGTCGTCCACGTAACATGTGTGCAACTGCTTGTCGAGGAACCCTGATTGATTGGTGCCCAATTATGGGAGAACGTGTCCATTAATTGTAAGTGAGAGTTCAAACTGCTGCTTTCTCTACAGCGGACGCGGCCTTCGTCTATTCGTCGATGGAAGTCACAGTCAGGCGGACCCCCGCTGCACACGTTCATTCAAATCTTATGCGGCATCGACTTTCCGTTCTGTAATTCTCCCTACAGAGCCCAGGCCATGACGCTTAGACTCCTGCAGACTGATTCATATCCAAATCTGGCCTTATTTCACAAAATTTACCCGGATACTTACACTAGAAGCTCGTGTCCCCGTTGTGGGGAAGTAGCTAACTTAGAGCATATGCTCTGGCGATGCCCCCTCGTTACTGGGCAGTGAACAAGCCGACCCAGCCAAGTGGAGCTCCGCCATCAGAAGCCTCAACAAGGGGGGATCAGCTTTGGGCAGTCCAGAGAGCCCACGATGCGGCGGTCAGGCTTAGCCTGCCCGTCCCAACGTGGGAGAAGCCCACTGCGCGCTAGTCGCGTCTCTCAGGACTATAATAAAGTTTTACCATCCATCCATCCTCCCCTATGGCACTTAGCCATGCTGCTTGATTGGTTGCAGAATACCATGCCATGGCAATTTTCCGCATGGCTTACAGCTTGGCGCAGCACCATTTCCTCTTACATACGAGTACCTCCCACCTTATATCACTGTGTGCTTGCATGGTCGCAGATTATGAGTTATGGAACTTTTAAGTTATGGAAGATTAGCGGATATAACCTTTCCTGTTGAAACCATTGAAACGCAGTTTTACGATTGCTCCTCGAGCGAGAATGCGGTGCACTGAAGTTGAGCCGAGACACAGCGCCGTGTGAAGGCGCGCTCGAAAATACGCAATATTGCATCGAATGAACCAGGGGCTTGGGACGAATACCTTGCACTTTCGCTTGTGAAACAACTTGGACGCACCCCGCATATGGCGGTGGTATTCCCCGGTCAGACACTTGTGAGCCGATGCAAAACTTATCTGTTCTTTTTCTATTACTTCACCATGTTTTAAAGCATCGCGTTGTTGTGCAGTGTCCTGTGTTATGCGGCTATGCTCGCGGGTTTCTTCATAAAGTTAATGCAGGGGCCCGCCTCGGCAGTTTCTTGAGAGCGCTGTGCTCATCACAACAGCAAAATCCTTATCGCTCAGGGGCTCATCCCAGAAACCTGCCGGAATGCACGTCACAGCAAGGATCGGCGAGCGAACATCATCAGTTGTGGTCGCAGCACGGGTGTTACGGAAAGTGAACTTGAATAACAATAGTAACTGTTGTGGTTTCACTTCTCAAAACCACTATATGTTTATCAGGGATGCCTTATTGAAGGGCTCCGGTAATTTCTACCACCTGGGTTTTTTAAAGTGCACCTAAGGCGAAGCGCACGCACATCTACCATTTCGCTTCCATCGAAGTGACGACCGTGGCCGGGATTTGATCACGCAACCTTCTAAATCAACAGTCCAACACCATAACTACTTGGCAACCACCGCAAGGAATGCTTGATTTCAAGCGAGTGTTCGATGCTCCCTCTTTTTCACGATTTCAGCGGACGCGCACCTGCAAATGTTACATTACATGACGAGCAAAATTACGGAAATGACGTTGATTTAAGTGAAACTGATAATATGTCAATGCGGACGTTCACGGAAATATTTAGAGATTTCGGAATTTTCAATGGTTCTAACCTTCGGCAGAGATTAACGCGAGGCTTGTTCGCATGTGTTTATGGGAACACAGGTGATTACGTAGATGTTATCACGCCAACTGCTAGCAACATAAGGCTATTGCGGGGAGACCCTCTCGTGACCCCCCCCCCCCCCCCCAAAAAAAAAAGTGTTAAAGGAAAGCCGGGAAAAAAAAGGCGGTCAATAAAAGAATTCTGATAAAAAAGATGTGATGGTTTTATAGAGCCTATAGGATAGTGAGGAAATAAGTTGGGTGAAGAAAATGTTTAGTTAGCCACGGGGATAGTAAATTACCTCATCATAGGACCACTTGCAGCTGAAAGTGCGCTACAAAGTGCCTATACATCCGTCGTAAGTGGGCATACGAAAGTGTCGTTTGGTCTGTAATAATACTGATGGTATTAGGCTAGAGAGGAGCATACTATCTGCTTGTGATACTTAACAAGGGTAAATTAGGGGTCGCATTAGTCGGCAGAATACTACAGCTTCGCTGGAAACAGCTAGGAAGACTGGGTTTGTCGTGTAGGTACCTGCACAACAGTAAACTTTAGTATTGCACTTAACCTTTCGTCACAATTGAAGGTGAAGGAAAGGGTGGCTTCAATTGCTAATCAGGACATTGCCTCAGCTAGTGCGATTACTTACTTTATGCGCAGCTAAATAAACCCTATTCTTATTTTCGTTGCTACACAGCGAAAGGAAATGGATCCTAAGTAGTCACGATAGGCTGGGATGACTGGCTGGAGAGTGTAGCTTGACACGAGTTAAGCTGTTGAGGTCGGACTGGTGTAGTATCGTTTATTCAAAAAAAATTACAGCAGACAACTTTATAAAATCTCCAGGCGTCACCACATAGTGTAAACATTTCGAGCTGACACATGCGATTCCCAAAAATTTTGCATACAACGGGCAATACGGCATACTCAAAATGTACAGCGACATCGGTCCACAAGCCCGTAAGCTCTATTCGCCGGGCACGATAATGAAAGCAGTACTGCTAGTGCTAGCTGCAGGTTTTTCGTTTTCGTTCTGCGATTACATTATAATTGCTTCATGCACTGTTCAGGCATTGATGGATCTGTGGCAAAGCAGGAAACAAAATAACGCTGATTGTAATTGAATGTACTAATTAACTGAACGCAGAAATAAAAGTACTGACACGAACTAGTTTCGTGATTGAATTAGCTTTCTTTCCCTTTTGAAGAAAGAGGGGGGGGGGGCGGTGGGAATATACCGAGGTCTGTTATCGAGTCCCAGCAGACGTATGTCCCCAACATTAATCACAAGATAGGCACATCGCTTTGCTTCAGAAATTACCAGACAGCGCGAGAGCGTCCTTTAACATCAGTTCGCTTTAACCCATTAAGGACCACGAAAGAACTACTGTTGCGATTTTATTGAAATTTTTCACATTTAATTAACCACAACAGATAACCACACGTGCAAATTTTCATAGAGTTACGTGTGTTTCTTCAGGAGTTATGATACTGTACTATAAAAAGTACGCTGGGCCTTCGAGATAGCAACGGGCAAGGTGACTTGATGCAAGAATGGCGAGTACGCTGGGCCCTTGCGAAACGAATAACAAAGTTATCTGGGCCCATACCACTTAATCAAGGACCAGTGCTTTAGGGAAAGCGTAACGTCACGCTTTTTGCCACACGATTTCGATGTATTTTGGCAGAATTCTACTGTTTTGCCGGCTTCTTGTGAAAATGTCCGTATGGATAGAGGGTAATAGCAAGCACAGTAGAATCTGGAGAGCTTTGATACTTCTCTTGGGTACAACAAGGCGCAGTCAGTGTTTTGCTGTTATGCGACTAAAGGACAATAGTTAAGTTGTAGAGGGCCTAAAACCTACCATGTGGTACCAGACCCTTTATGCGTTGTCTCCGGCTATTTCGATCATCTAGGTAAATAGGGGCTGGTACCACTTTTTCTCAGCGATGAAAATTCTCTAGTCATTCGCAGCCTAATCGTAGAGCTCAAACCCCCTCATGGCATTGTTACTGCGGATGAAGAAGGAAGACAGTGGCACTACGTTTTTTTGCTTTTCAGTGAATGGCCACCAAGATAGAGAGCATAGTGACTCAACTGTGTAGCCTTTCGTCAGCATAACAATTATGCTCTTGTCTTTGTCATTTTGGAAACAAAGCTGCTTTCCTGAGTCAAAACAGAAGTTATCTTACCCACGTTCCTCTTGTTCCATGTTTTTTTATCGTTAGCAGAGAGCATCCATTCGTACCATCATTCCCCTCCTCCTCCTAAGTTCCCATATTAGGGTCAGAATCGCCAATTAAAACATCAAGAGGCTCTCGTATATTCACAGCGACATCTTTCGCAGCCTCATGAGTCTGAGATAACCGAAAAAACGGCATTCATAACAAAAAAAGCCTGTTGAATCTATGATGCAACGCACAACAAGAGTTACATGTATGCTCCCACGAAGTCCCAGTGTACTAAATAAAGTACAGCAACATTTAATTATTCCTCACAGCAAAACTATGCACTCTATAGGCTTCTTGCGCTTTGCAGGGATTGAATTGCTCTTCCTGAAGCAGAAACCGTCCGTTTTTTCAGCATATAAAATGTAAAACTTCAAATTAATTTAGAAAAAGTAGTACTGACCACGTGCGTTTAACAGGCTCTCCATTTCCTAAAGTTTGACGACTCATAAAACAGAAAAAACATAACCGAGTCAATATTCCAAATTAGGATTTTCTTGCTGCAGCCTTTGGCATCAGAAATTGTAATGAGCAAGATCAGAATATATGTTTTGTATTTTCTATGCCCGAAAAAGGAAGTGTACTTTTTATAGTACACTGGTCCCTAATGGGTTAAGTGCGGCACTCTTGAGGAGCCAAGCTTCTTGTCCATACATGCATCTCATGAGGCATGATCACGTTCAAAGTAAAGCGCTCAATGCAGGCTGTCGTAAGGCTGGCAATGTTTCAAACCGGGCTAAAATGAACTAACAAGGTGTAAGATAATGTGATTACTAGAAATAACCAAGAAGTAATCGCAATTATTGGCATATAAAATTGCTAAAACACTACTGAAACACGCACCTGCCGTTGAGCAGCGCCATAGATTTTTGGTGCTCACACAAACTTCTGGAATACCACGTTAACCATCGCTTTATTTAAGGAAACCGTGCGATTTCGAGACCTGGAGAATGTGAGCACACGATAACGTCAAAGGCAAGTGCCCGTGAGGTTTACACTCAATCCTTGGTGAGAGTCCTCCATATTGGCAACTGGTTCATGTAACATGTCCAATGTGACTTTTCGGGCTATACACCGCAAACATGTTAGCTGGCCTATTATGCAAACTTATCATGGCTAAGCGTGCTGTTTCTTTAGTTACAGCATGGCGCCGTCATTCTCGCTGCATGAACCACCATATGGTTCATGCAGGAAGGGCTCTACAGTGATGCGAGAATAAATAAAAAGAAAACGCCGCAATCACAGCGACAAAGAAACAGAAAATCAGAAAAATGGAAACGCAATATCGATTACAGGCGCGACACATAATACAAATTTTCCAGTTTGCATACAAAGTCATTGGCATCAACAAGAGTGGAGAGTAGAGCATTCCATTCGGAGAAAGCATGTACGCCTGATTTGCCATAATGAAAGTGTGTGTAGTATTTAGGAAGTTTAAAGCTTTTCTTTTAGGCCGGAAGGGGTGGAATCGTATGCTCTGGTAGAAATATTTTTATTATCTCAAAAGCCATTTTTGTGAAATCTATCAATAATTAGCATGCTCGTGCACTCACGTCTAAAGAAGAAAACACTGTGAGCCGCATGCACAACTTTGCGACATATTTGTGACAGAATGGTGGACATTCTTTGTACGGCGGTCTGATAACCTGACGGGGCTGCTGTGGATTGGAATCTGAAGCAGTCATCGACCAAGCAAAAGATGAAAAGTAGACCACATATAAATGTTACTTTGGATATGATGTAAGGGGACATGCGTGAGGAACTTGTTCCTTCACGAGTGATGAAAAATTGCTCCAAATGGTAGAGGACTTCACGAGAGTATTAATACCGCAAATGAGACATTTGATGTCAAGGATACGGACAAACATCGCGTGATCGCTTTCGTAGTGCATTTTCATCGATTCGCTACTACGCAAGCACGCTGCCCATAAAACCGACGACGCACTTAGGCTGAGTGAGCGAAATAATTTTTGTTTTCGATCATAAGCCGTATGCATCTTGCGTTGCTGCCTTGCGTTCGATATTGTAGATTGGCTACATTAGGAGCTCACCGTCTGTTTTTGCTGGGTGAGAGCTCGTGTTGGCGAGCGCATTAAGGCAAGCTGCACACTGACAAAAGAAAATAATTTACGGGTGCCACTCTTTTACTCAAACTATATATATATATATATATATATATATATATATATATATATATATATATATATATATATATATTGATGCGCCTTCACATAACAACTATTGATAGATAGATAGCGGTGTGTATTGGTAAAACTGCACCAATATACCGTTTTTGTTCCGCTTCTTCATCGCTGAAGGTAGTACTGAATTACCGTGCAGTGAATAGAAGTTCATTACGCTTCTGTCATTGTGCCTGAGTTGAGGATTGTCCTGACTCACGTCAAAGTATACAATGTCGAAATTGCAAAGCGATGTCAGCTGGCGGGCTGAGTGCAATAACGAGATTTGCTTTCTTTGTTCTTTGTGAAGTCAATGGTCAAGGAATAAGTGCTATTATTAAACATCCACATGTCCGTCATCTGTATTTCATTAGTGCTGAGATACTCTGGCTTTTTTAGGTTAGCTGAGCATGACGGCTATATATGTTTCCAAAGTATGTATTTATATGAAAGCAACTGTCATTTTAGCAAATTGACCCAGAATAGGAGAATAAACCACCAATCACAAGTTTATTTTTAATGTGTACTTGCAGCTGAGCACTTGTGTGTTGCTCTTTGCGGGTCACTCGCCATAAACATGAACAAACGGGTCACCAGTAATCTCTGGAGACAGCCATTTTCGTTGTTAAGATCACCAGTATGCATAATTGTTAACCTCAGAATGGTATTTTTTGTACCAGGCTGTGAAGTGTTTCCTTGAAAATACGGGCAAAAGAATTACAAATTGTTTCGAAAACTGATATCAAATACAATATTTGTGCAATTCTTCCGTCGGTAAGAAAATGGATGGTGCAAATCGGCGTTCCAAATAATTGATTCAACGGGGAACATGACCAAATAATGTTATTCTGAGGCTGAATTCTAGTTTTTCCTTACACGGGAATCAGTTTGGCCTGAACGGCTCGGGTGAACCATCAGCTCAAGGGGTCAAAAACTTCCACCTTCATGAAATGGGTAATGGTAATACATTTTCTGCCATTTGACAAGGGCAGCGTTGCAACATTTGAACATGATTGTATCAGATTATTTTTTAATTAGTGTTGCCGTCTGTGTGTCATACGCTCCCACTGTCAAATGTGTGTCACACGCGGTCTGATTCTTTGAAGGGAATCGGATGAAATATATCTTTGTTTCACTATATAAGCCATGACACTGCCTTTAGTGAATTACACTGTCCACTGTCCCCTATTGTTTTGAAGTTATTCTCGCTAGTACCAGGACTTGAAAGGTAGGATGCCCACTTGGATAGTAGAATGTTTTTTTCTTTGATCTCTGTTTGCTTTTTGCAAACGCCCAAAGTTACCTGGTCGAATTTACGTGTTTTTAGTAAGAAAGCGTATTGTTTTTTCTTGTACGCTGAGCGAATGCTTAATATAAAAATTCGGCAGATTCCACGTACCTTGGGAATCGATGTTATGCGAAGCATGCGGAGGGAAGGTGACTGTGTTGTAATGTTTTATTGAGCGAAACGTTACGAAATTACGCTAAAGATATGTACAAATGTCGTACGCACAGACATATGTTCCACAGTCGCATATGTTTTGCATAAAAAGTTGTTTATAGTTGCGTAACGATGTCAACAGCAACATGGGCAGTAGCAACACCAAAAGCGGTAAACTGATATGTAGCGCTTGTGCTCGCGAGGATGGTAGCCCTGGACACTGCAACATATATCAACTTCAGTGGATGGCGCTTTACTATAATTGATGTTAACCCGGCGTGACGGCTGTATCATCGGAGTACATATGTAATGTTTATAAAATTGGATAGCCAGCACTGCAACGACAGTTGACTTTTCACGAACATTAGGGTCTATTCGAAAAGCAGTTCCGAGACCTGGCATGGCTCTGTGGTAGAATGCTTGATTGTCACGCAGAATGCTTGGGTTCGATTCCTGTTGGGACCCTGCCATTTCTTATTTGCATTCGTCCGGTCAACGCTGCTGATGACGTCAGCTTTTTAACGCTCTGGCGTTCAAAGTACCAATGTTTGTCTCACCGTTCCCGGGTAGTCTAAACTGTCAATCACTTGTGGCACATACCCACATACCTGTGGCACATACCCGCCCCGGGGAATGTGCCACAGGGTTTGCCCGAAAGAGTTTGACGACGTACGCGACGGGATTGCCATTATTCATGTCACGACCAGCGAGTCATATTCGTCAAACCATCTTATTCTCGCACACTAATTTTGGTCTACCCCACGTTAAAGGGGTAATCACGAGATCACCCAGACGTAGGCGGCTAGATAGATAGATAGATAGATAGATAGATACGTAGATAGAAGCGCTAAAAGTGCCTGCGGTACGCAAAGAAATGCTTCGCATTTAAAATAACAACATGGTGTGTTTACTCTCACGAGCTTAATCCTTTGCTCTCCCCAAGAGTAATTTGAGCGAAAGGAAGAAAACAGTAAAAATCCATGATAAACGGAGGAATCGTGTTCAAATTGGACATAGCAGGCTCGAGACGCTACACAATAGACTCATTTCCAAAATATTTTAATTATATCATTTCACAGCAATTTTTCGTTCTCATAACAAAAAAAACGTGATGGATATCAGCACAGCCGTTAAGGGTACTTATTCAGACACAAAAAAATGTTTTGTGTTCAGACACAGACGCACACTTAAGCGGACAAGCAGACAACGCAAACGCCGTGATTGTACCTTATAGACCAGGTAAATTTGCTGCTGTCTTAACGTATGTATTGCTGTTCTCTGGCTGACGACCACTGTTTTTATTATCAGAGCAATAGAGTTAGTTGAGTAGTAAGAATTTATTCAGGTTATTGTTCGCAATGTGCAAGGGTATTTTAATGCATAAAATATGACTGAAAATACATTTTGAAGAAGTATGTAATGTTATTCGTAAGGCACTCGATATTACGTCTTTTGTAATTCAGTACCTGCCTGGATTGGACATGTTAGTGTAGAGGCTAAGTACATCCGACGCATTTCTGCATCATGTCTAGAAGCCAGCACCTTGAGAAACAACATGTGGTGCTCTCCCTTACCTAGACTTTCTGAAAAATCCCACGGGTGAAAATTTCTAAATTCAATTGGATGGATAATATATTGGCAAAGGGTAGAAGAAATTTGATTAGACTAGCCAGAAATGCGAATACTAATTCTAATACTAATACTAATACATCTCTGTAGCCTAATATTTATAGACGACACAAATCTGTTCAGCTAATGGTGAAGAAGCACGAAAAATGGATTGATATCTAAAGCCTAGAAAACATCACTGTAGGGCTAAAATAAGTGGGCAGAAATCAAGCGTAATCATAATTGCATAGCGAGAAAAGGAGTTCATGATAGGGCAACAAATTCCTTGCAGTGCAAGAGCACATATATTGTTGACGGAAGAGCCTACTCATAAAAACGAAATTCGGGAAGAATGAGGTTGGGCTAAGCGCATACGGCAGGCATTCCCAAATTATTCCCACGCAATCCACCGCTGTTCTATAGCGAAAAGCGTTCACTCACTGAATGTTGGCAGTTCAGACATATAGTTCTGAAGCTAGGGAAGTTGAGAAAAAATGTACCGCGCCATAGCAGAAAAATTAAGCGTGATAGGACACGTGTAACGTGTAAGTATCCAAAATTAGGTGGAACAAGTAGACAGCAAACAGGGAGGCCTTATATTGTAGTCATTATTAACCGAAAAAATGGACCTGGGACGGTAACGTAATTTGTAAGACAAAGAACCGACGGCTGGTTAGAGCAACGAAATGGCTACCAAGGAAGGAAAAAGAAGTCGTGCTTGGCAGCTGGTGCAATGAACACAGAAGTTTGCCGGGGTGAAATGGTATCACCTCGCTTGAGATGGAGTAAATTGGTGATCAGGCGATCATTGCGAGAAGCCCTCGGCCGGAAATGCATATATAATAGGCTGATGGTGACCAGGATGGGAATGCTTACTAATAAGGCAAAAACCTGGTTCCCACAGCACCCACCAGGTATGCCTCGCATCTCGAGAATCCTGATGACTGCAGCTGCTCTGATAGGTGAGATATGGGAGCATGTTGTACCAGCCTGTGTATTATATTGTGCATTTTTGTCACATTCCGCAACGTGACGGAAAAGAAGTGGCTTCAGTCTTAAGTGTTTAATCCTACATATTAACGTATTCGACATTAACGTCAAAACTGATATGCGAATCACCAAGGGTTTCTTATGGAACATTAGAAAATTTATATTGAAACAATAGTCTGTAATCTCAAAAGCGAGAATGAAACCCCATGCTGTGACTAAAGAAACACGACGGGTAGCCATGATAAGTTTGCATAATAGGGCACCTAGCGTATTCCCTGGTGTACAGCCCGAAATGTCGCAGTGCACATGTTACATGAACGAGTGGCGAATTTAGAGTGCCCTCAGCATGGATTGAAGTAAACTTTACGGGCAATAGCTTTTGAAGAAATCATGTGCTCTGATTGTCCCGGTCTCGAAATCGCACGGTTTCCTCAAATAAAGCGGTGGTTAACGTGGTATTCAAAAGTGTGTGTGAGCACCAAAGATCTATGGCTTTGCTCTGCCACGTGCTTCCTGGTGACTCCTATGATGCCGTCTTCTTCTTTATCGCAGCAATCCTGCTGTTAACGGTGCCACAAGTGGACGCTGAAGAAAGCGTGACGGCACGGGCCGACGACTTTGATCCCAACGCTTTGAGATACTAACCAACATGTAGTATGAGCCTTCAGAAAAGTCCGCCTTCTCTAGCTCTTGATGAACGATTGTCGTAAATATAAATTTCAAATTCAACATTGGTGAAAATAAACGTGCGCCTTCTGTTGCCTTTTGTGTTATATGCCGTTATGTGTCCCAGGGCATTATCAAAAAAAAAAAAAAAAAGAAACGAACACTGAAAACAAAAAAAAAATTCGGCAGATTTCCAGTTACCATGGGAATCGATTCTATGCGAAGAATGCGGAGGGAAAGTGACTGTGGTGTAGTTTTTATCCAGCGAAACGTTATGACATGACTGTAAAAATATGTACAAATGTACGCACGGAGATTTGTTGAACAGTCGAATATGTTTTATACAGCCAGTTGCTTAAAGTTGCGCAAAGATGCCAACAGCAACATAGTTATTACGAACACCAGAAGCGGTAAGCTAATATGTAGCGTTTTTGCTTGCGAGGATGGTAGCCGTGGATAGTGCTACGAAGACCAACTGTCGTGGATGGCACTTAACAACAACTGACGTTAACTCGGCGCGACGCTTGTATCATAGGAGAACATATCTAATGTTTATAAAATTACATAGACAGCGTTAATATGTAATGTTTCTTCCAATGGTAAAAAGCCGATATCGAACACTGGAACCACAGTTAACGTTGGCGCGATATGAGGCCATTATAGGGTCTTTTTAATCAGCAGTTTGAAGCACTAGCGTACCTCCGTGGTTGAATACTTGACTACCATGCAGAATGCCTGGGTTCGATTCCGGCTGTCACCGTGATTTCCTGTGTTTTGGTTCCTCCGGTTCTTCCCTCAACGACAAAGCCGCCGATACCTGCCCCGCCTGCGATACAAGCTGCATAAGGCGATCGCGTAAAGGTTTTTATTGCGATAGCAATTATATGGACACGTGCGGCTGGTTTTCGCCGACGGCGTCGGCGTCGGCGTCATTTGCCGTATATGTATATGTATATATATAACCGGGCCCGCCGGTCGTTCGTGAGCGTGAAAAGACGCGAGGGGGGGGGGGGTCCCTCGAGCGACCTTCGATTTTACGAGCGGGGCAAGCGCGCGTTATCTCCCCTTCTCGGCGGCCGGCAGCAAACGGGGGGGGGGGGGACGTTCGATTTTACGAGCGCGGGCGCGGGCGCGCGCTTTATCTCCCCTTCTCATCTCCCCTTCTCGGCGGCCGGGCCGGCGTACCCTTCTGCGTGCTGCGCTCTCAACGCGAAGAGAATTCTCTTAAACAAGCGTTTTCAGAGTTGCGTGAGATCGGATCCAAAAAGAGTTAGCTGCCAGCCTCACTTCGTACAACATTACAATTTTTTGCTATCGCATTCATTGCTTCACCCTTGCGGTGAAACTGTGACTTTTTTTTAAAGTCTGTTGTCCCAGTTCCCTGTTTTATAAAAATTTTCAATCACCTGTGCCTCATGCCCGCATACCTTGGGCCGTGGTATGCGGATATGTGCAACACGTGACTGAAGGAGAGGGTTTTATGACGTACGCGTTAAGTATGGCGAGAGAACTTCGACCACATAATCTTTGAGTGCGATAGCTCCCCAGGGGGCTAAATCGAATATAAATAGTAGAGAGGTCTGGGAAGCCCTGCTGCGGAACGAGGAGTGTGTTTCACCGGAATACGCCAACCGACTGGCGGAAGAGGCCGCGAAGAGCCAAGAACTCTTTGCCTGCTTTTAATCGCTGAAGTGCCGGCCCCCGTCGCTAGGCCTGTGTGCAGGAAACGGGAGAAGAGGGCCTCCTTATCTGGTGGAAAATAAAGATCTTATCATCATTATCATCTCATGCTTTTCATGTAATGACCTGGTCATTCTATTCGTCATACACTCATGCCCTTCCATACAAATTTTGGAGCGTGTCAAGTAAAATACAGTAAAGTAGATAGGTGGGCGAGTTGGAACTGATTCATATTGAAAAACTTTTCAGCGCGAACGGGACGGAGCACAAAGAAGGGGACACTACACAACACTAGCGCTGTCTAATAACTGAAGTTTTATTGAAAGAAAATCAACCACCTTGAAAACCAACAACGCATGCGCGAAAGTTAACTGTTGTGAAAGAACTCATTGAGCTTACGTAGCTCACATTCTAAAAGGCAAACGGACGGCTCAGATATGCAATCATCTCCTGCATCTTTTATGAAGTACGCTTCCGCGACTTCCCGTGCCCTTCTATCACTATGTTTGCGGAAGATGACAGTGTTGTCAAAGAACGGTTTGCAACCCACAAGCCCTACAATGTGTCGAAAGGTGTGACGTCGGCGTTCCCTTCAAGGTGCTATTGTGCTGGCGGAGTCTTTCGTTGATGCATTTCCCGGACTGGCCTATATATACCCTGCCGCAGGAGAGGGGAATCCTATAGACCACACCGACAGAGCAGGAAACGGGGAGTTTGCGATGCTTCATCGTGCAACCTACACGCGAAGTTCTAGCTTTGTTCTCAATCGCAGCACAAGCTTTTCCAACTTTTTGGTTTGAAGAGAAGAGAACATCGACGTCAAAACTTTTTGCTATCTCCTTTAAACGATGAGACAGCCGGTGAACGTATGGCATGACGTCATGATGACCATGAGAGCGCCCAGACCTAGCCGGCTAGATAGATAGATAGATAGATAGATAGATAGATAGATAGATAGATAGATAGATAGATAGATAGATAGATAGATAGATAGATAGATAGATAGATAGATAGATAGATAGATAGATAGATAGATAGATAGATAGATAGATAGATAGATAGATAGATAGATAGATAGATAGAAACGGCCAATGTACCTGCCGTTCGCTAAGAAATGCTTCGCATTTAATATTAGGCACATCCCACGCCCTGTGGGAATCGGTGTCATACGACGCAGTCGCTGAATAATTTTCTATGCTGCATTTTTCGCCTTTTGAGCCAAGCGTTATAAGGTGGATGCACGTGTTTTTTTGCAATAGCGATGTTATGTGCTCGTCATGGGCTTACCAGGAATGTCGAAAAAATGTAATTAGATTGTAGACTGTAGAAAGCTGCCTTCGTAACTTCATTTTCTTATAGAAATGTATAAGAAGGTAACAATATAGTAAATATGCCTTTTTAACTTGCGCTTATAGAAGAACCTGCAGACGCTCTTGAAGTAGCTGTCGTATAGTAACGTGCTCATACTGCGTGTAGCTTGTTACTGTTTACCGTTTGTTTATGGCTCACAATGAATAATCATCCGAAGTCGTATTTTAATATTGTTGCTTAAGTGGATGCTTGGCCATGTTGGTACGGACATAGCGCAAACAAAACCCGCGCAAAATACGGAGCACAATAAAAAGGAGGACACAAATAACAGCGCTGACTTACAACAAAGTATATTCATCAACCCCGCGCAATATATATTTGCGCAGTCCTAAACGAAATAAAGAAGGCGCTGTCTACTTCAGTGCGCTGTCTACAGCCTGTCTACTTTAGGTGAAACATCCAGTGCCCAGCGTCTTTAGCGCAGGGCCGAGCGGCGCATTTTCCGATTCAGCCGCGATCGCTTGAGGCTGGCTCTTGATTGTCGGCAGTGATGACGCCGGGATTCCGAATGCCTTCGCAACGTCGACTTGACGCCTCCCGGAATAAAGCATAAGGAAAACATCCAGTTTTTCGTATAGAGACAGGCGCTTCCTTTTGCTACTCATGATAACGAGCACGTGTTTTCATGGCTAAGGCTGTAGCTATCGCTGCGGCTGTGGCTCGTTTGGTTATAAGTATACGTAGCAAGCCAATCAAGTTCAAAGCCGAACGGGTGCGACAGTTCATAATGTGGCCTGAAGCACCGTTATCAGCATAAATTATTGGCCTCTGTGATGAGAGCCGGTGGTATGCCGCCGTCAGAACTTATCATTTAAGCCACGGTTAGGCTCTGCTACAGAAAGTGCGGATTTACTTGTGATGAGTATTACATGGACGGCATTGGATGGCGTCACAAAATGTGTTCGTATATCTGAAATGTGATCTGCACTTTATTTCGTTCAACTGAAATGCGTTAGAACTGAGTCCAATGGCGCTCCGGCGGTGGATTTAAAAAGAAGTTCGTACAACTAGATAGTTCGTTTAAGTGACGGTTGTTCAAGTGGTAGTTTACTGCATTATGCCAGCCCATCCCTTTGCGTTGCTCTCCTACCTGCTCATCAAACATGGTTGCTCTCCTACCTATTGCTCTCCTACCTGCATCATCCAACATGGCTAAATTCCTCGCAGGCGTCCGTTACACGTCTCTTCATCGTGTTAAACAGTACGCAGGCCTCACTAAAGTTTGAAAGAACTTTAGTCTGTAGTGAAAACTTTATTTTTGTGCGTTTTTCTTTTTTTGTGAAGTCCCCGGTAGTATAACGTTGAAAAATGTTATACTACCGGGGACTTCACAAAATGTTACTACTTTTACAACTACGTCTACTGCATGCTAAGCATATCAATTTCTGCCTCGTGCTGGTGACGCTCTTCGCGCGTGGTAGTGTTCTCCACCCACTGACATTCTCAATTTCTGGCAGACCTCATTCATCTCCTTTGAGCTTGTTTGTGCCGTGAAAGCTTAAACTTTTCCATTGTTCTTAGAGGTGCGACGGTAGCTTTCGAGCGTGCTAAATTTCTGCACGCAACGAGTGCACTGAGGGAGTACTCTAAATACCGGGTATAATGCTTCGCGTGACTCGCCACTGTATAAAAACAGGAATAACAACTCTTTCATTACCGTCGAAAAATTATGCCCAATTCCAAAATCACAGAAATAAGGTGAGCACTCAATATGAGTTCGTCCTTCGTCGCTCTTCTCCTTGCCCTGAAGTTTGTGATGCTTTTAGTGATCAATATAACGATCAATATCCACGTGTCACGCTTTTTATAATATCTTCAGGAAGATGCGTGCATTTAGGCGCCTCGTATGACAAGAATCACCCCAACAACAACGCCAGGGGAACACGATTAATTACAGTCTTTCATTTTTTGTGACGCATTTTCAATGAAGCCATTTTCTATGACGCATTCCCACTTACCTCCGCTCTCCGTCGTATGAAATTGAGGCCGTGTTTAATGCATGTACTCTATCGTCAATCTAGAACAACACTGAGCAGGATACCTCTGCTAAATCAATTATCGGCTGTATACAAAACCACTTAGCCGCAATGCCATTGAAGTTCACTAAGCAAACAAACAATTTATGCTCTTTTCGTGCACTTGTTACTTTAATATTCTTCCAGCAGGCATTACTCTCCCCTTGCTGTTCTCGATCAGTCTGAAGAATACTCCTCGCGGAAGAACGGACTAGTAGCGCATGGTTTCTTCAAATAACGACAATGGTGACCATTCTGTCCGTAATATTTTTTCGCTGTTCTCCACGCGCATTGCAGAGAATCACAATCGCCTAGCCCATTCATAGTTCATGTTGCAAACGCTATCGCACATCGGTCATGTCGCCTGGTGGTTCTCTCGTCCAAAAACGATGCATCGTTTGCAGACAAGATAGTTCGCAAACATTTCAGCGCCAGTTGTAGTCGTGCCATGTTCACATCTTAGCGCATGCTTGCCTCGTGTGGTGCTGGCATTCCCAAAAGATGCTTACTTTCCCATGGAGTACTTACTCATTGCAAAATGGCACGAAGATCTCAGTTTGCGAGATTTGAAGGAAATCGCTCACCTGGAGAAATACCACGCGAACGTTCGCTGGCTTTTCGCAGTCAGGGAACACAGTGATGCGCTTAGTAACCTTCACGAGCATTTATGTCAGGTACTCACCGTAAGTGACACCGAGCTCAACGCCCCATTCGACAGATACAAGTCGTGCGGATTACGAAATGTAATCACCTCATTGGAGGAGTATCAACCGACTCATGTTGAACGGAGAAGACGGTCTTACCTTAGGAATGAGTTTATTGCTTACGCACGCGGCGACGCCCTCCCATCATCCTGTTTCAGACCGAACCCTACAGTCGAGCGCATTGTTGAGGCTTACACTGCACTCAATAACACATTGATAGAGAAGTGCAACGACGGTAGCGTCGACTCCCTTGTGCTTACTAAGCAAGTTGACTTTGTCGGTAGTGGTCTGCTGTGCAAGGAACCTTGTTTCTTCTTCTACGCTGTTCTGCCCCCCCGATCCCCATGTGCTTCATGGTTCGCAAGGGAATACAGATCAGTCCTTCATTCGCGACAACATGGTTGACGTTTTTCGCTGTATCCTTGATATTGGCTCCATTTGCCATCATCTTGATCGCGATACTTAGTGCCAAGGGTCACTCAGCCTCAAGAAGAGTTAACAGCGCTTCATCGGTGGTCATTGTCTTTTTGAGTGCGTATTTGGGAAGGAGCCCACCGAAATGTCTCCAAATGAACAGCTTGTCTATGAGGGTAGCACTTGTGTCTTGGATGATTTCCATGATGGTGCTGCTTCAGTTCACTCAAACGCAGATTACCGCAACTCAAAGCGTTCCACAATACTCATGCGTGATCAGACACAACGAAGAACTCGCTGCAGCTCTCGATGCTGGGAAAATACGGCTTTGCATGCACGTCCAGGTCGCGAAGGCGATTTCCATTGTAGCCGGGAACGTATCGCACTTGCGGTCAATGCAAACATCTCTAGCCAATTGTGGTAGCGAATGTTTGGTTACTAAGGCTGACGACTGCGTTCCCATGGCTCGCCGAGGTACGCACGCCATTGTTGCTTTGTGTACAAAGTTCAGAGAAGACAGCAACATAAGCGACAGCCTCGAGTACAGTGCAGAACACGTCATTTCCTTTTTGATTGGATCTGCAACTCACGGCCTTGCTCCATTTAGGTAAGACTTCGTTTTTATTCACATTGCTACGCATGAAGGCTTCAACTTTCTTTACGTCAAATTCGTTTTTTTTCTCCCATAGTGGACATGTATACCACTTTTGTTCTAAATTGGTGTAATTGTTTCGTTGAATACTATAACTTGTACCACGCAACGTCGCCGACACTAGCAGCAACAAAGCGGCAGACAAAGCAGGGGACTAGAATGAGACAGACGAAAGGCATAGAGTTGGCACAGAAGCATTTGACGGCGCAGATTATACGCGGTGTTTGTAGGTTTTTTTTTTAATTTTCTAGAAGATCTTAGTTCCATTTAAGTGACACTCAGAAAATTATAGTTTTTCGCTACACATCAAAAGGTCGGTTTGCTTCAAAATGTTATGGCAGTGGGCTCTTGTCTCCAAAATATCTGAAACCTATATTAATGCGATAGCGTTTATGAGCTCAATGCACAGCATTTACGGTGTTGGTGTCGGCAATGGTGTCGACGTCGGTTTCGGTATCGCTGGTAGTAAGCGAAAAGTTAGCGTTCTCCGCGACCGAAAAATCGAGAGTGATGAAAGTAAAACACTTAAGGAATATCTTCGGTTCGAGAGAGAATGGAACCCAGGCCTTTTGCGTGCAAGTGTTCTAGCACAGCGCAACACCATTGCTTGAAACTGCTTCGAAAGAAAAAAAACTATGCGAACGTCATGTGGTAGGAGGAGTCTCGTTAACGCATGCAATACTGCATGGCAGAAGCGTGGAATTGCACCAGACGTCATCACGTTCTAGTAGCGAAAGGAGTACGGGTTTTAAAGGCCCACCCATTACAAAGTGCTGAGACATATATAGTCACCATCAGCAGCAAAAGCATCAACAAAGCGAGCCGCTGCGTAGGTTCGCGTGTTGCCTTAGGAACGCGTAATGTCCCCTTCGCTTATTCTCAAAAAATAATCAGATCCCACGTACCTTGGGAATCGATGTTATGCAAAGCATGCGGAGGGAAGGTGACTGCGTTGTAATTTTTTTATTGAGCGAAACGTTAGGAATTCACGCTAAATATATGTGCAAGTGTTGTACGCACAAACATATGTTGAACAGTCACATCTGTTTTGAACAACCGGTTGTTTTCAGTTTCGCTGCGATGCCAACAGCAACGTGGGTATTACGAACACCAGAAGCAGTAATATGATATGTAGTGCTTGTGCTTGCGAGGATGGTAGCCCTGGATACTGCTATGTAGACGAACATCAAACAATGGCGCTTAACTATACAATTGAGATTAACACGACGTCACGCCTGTATCGTAGGAGTACATATGCAATGTTTATAAAATTAGATAGCCAGTACTGCAATCACAATCGACGTTTCACGAACATTCGGGTCCATTCGAAACGCAGTTCCGAGACCTGGCTTGGCTCTGTGCTAGAATACTTGATTGCCACGCAGAACGGTGGGTCTTGATTCCTGCTGGGACCCTGACATTTATTCTTAGCATTCGTCGGGTCAACGCTGCCGATGTCAGCTTTTTCTTAACGCTCTAGGGTTAATATTAATTACCAATGTCTCTTCATGCCGTTCCTGGATAGATACGAACTGTCAATCACCTGTGGCACATACCCGCCCGTGGTATACGGGTATGTTCCACACGTGTCTGGTGGGAAGGGTTTTACGACGTACGCGACGGGATTGTCACATTATTCATGTTAAGACCAGCGAGGCATATTTTTGAAAGCATCTTACCCTCCCGTATAAATTTTTATTTGCCCCAAGTAAGGGAGGGGATCACGGGAGCACCCAGACGTAGGCGGCTAGATAGATAGATAGATAGATAGATAGATAGATAGATAGATAGATAGATAGATAGATAGATAGATAGATAGATAGATAGATAGATAGATAGATAGATAGATAGATAGATAGATAGATAGATAGATAGATAGATAGATAGATAGATAGATAGATAGATAGATAGATAGATAGATAGATAGATAGATAGATAGATAGATAGATAGATAGATAGATAGATAGATAGATAGATAGATAGACATGTTAAAAGTGTCTGCAGTACGCAAAGAAATGCTTCGCATTTAAAAGGCAGAATTATGACCTAGTGTGCACTACCAACTGTACTCGCAGTAGTGGGATAAGCGTTAAGGACAGAGGAAGTGCCTCAGACAGGCTGGCTGACGTTTCGATAGGTGGACCTATCTTTGTCAAAGGCGCCTTGTCATCCCTGGGGTGTTAGTCATCCCTGGCTTGTTTGTCATCCCTGGCGTGTAACCCCCTTGAAACTAACACGCCAGGGATGACAAGGCGCCTTTGTCAAAAATAGGTCCCCCGCCTTGACTGCTAGGTCCACCGATCGAAGCGTTGGCCAGCCTGTCTGAGGCACTACCTCTGTTCTTCCTGCTTATCCCACTGCGTGTTTCTATTTGCCGCCTCCCATTTTGATTTTGGAGTACTCGCAGTAGGCATTCTAGGATACTTTGAAAGAGCCAATGTTACGTGCACAGACGTTTGTCTCCTCGCGACATGGTTCAGGCATGCACCGAGAACCGAAGCCGGACTAGCAAATGAGAAGGCGATGTGCACGCTTCCGATGAACTCAATGTGAGGAATTTAGAAATTGTAATGTTTCTAATACTTGCATGAGCGGCGACAAAGCCGCCAGCTTGTGTATCGCAATTTCAAATTCCGAGCAGCTGTCACAGGTAGTCATGTTGAACGGTCTACAAGAAGCACAGGATTCATCAATACACCGTGCTTTTCATTTCTGCATCGCGTTGAGACCCTCCATTCAATCTCTGTGAGAGGTTGCCGAATATTCTATCGCGTTGTACTCTTGGATGCGAAGCTAAATAGCTCCCCACGTTTTAGGCTAAAATTTATAAGCCGAATGTCGTCGGTATTCAGTAGTAACATTTTGATTTTAGTCTTGCAGACTGGAACATTTCATTCGGTCTTGAACGGGCGATGCAAAAGAAGTCTAAATGACAGCGAATGAATGATACACATGGTGACAAAATTAACACCGTCCTTGTTATCCAGTGTATTAATCATGTGCTTGCCTCAAATGATTCTTGTGCATTTTAAACTACATTTTAAAAATTCTCTACCGCAGGCATCAGCACAGACGGCTTCTGCAAGCTATTGAAGAATTCGGACTAGGAGCAAGAGGAAGGCGAAATTCTGACCTTCACGAGAATGCGTTAATTACCTTTTCTATTCTTTTCGGTGATTACCTCATCATCTACGCAATATGTAACATTTTTGCACTGTTTGTGTTGGCTGGTGAAGTAGCACACCACAGACGCTGTAAGCCCAGAGGGCAACCGCAATAAGGAAGATACCCTTGATGCATATGAAGCCATAGACAGTGCTTAAAGTAAGTCAGGAAGCTCTACACATTATTGAGGCGAGTATTTTTTTTAGTTATCACGGAACGTTTGTTTTTCGGAAATTTTCTAGAATAGTTTGTGCTAGCTAGAAGCGTTCACTGGCTCTTGAAGTCCCTGATTGTATTACACAAGTGTCAATTATTCCACCTGCACGAGCCGTGGCACTACAATCATCAAACATGCATGTCCTACGCATATCACGCCTTCACTGTCTCGATTGTGCTCCCCGGCTGCCGCGCCCAGAGAAGAATGTTTTAATGAAAACTTCTATATCAGTCGTTTTCGATATCCTTACGCCTCACATTTACAGGCTGTTATTGAATATACACAGGAGGAAATAAACCAGTTAGCCTAGGCTTTGGCATACGCATTCGAATAGGCTTTGTGCTGACTCGACGAACAGTTCGAACAATTGCAAGCATCCGAGAAATTTTACTCTTTCTTCTGTTCAAGGCACAAATAGCTTCCGCATCTGTTGGTTTACCTCAACGCCTTAAGGAACAACCCCGGACACCTGAAATACAGTGTGACGTAAGTCGCCGACACTTTGTCTCGTGAAATGAGCGTCGAGTGCACCTCACACTGAGGACTCATCTGTTCGCTGGGCAATGTATATGTGGTCTTCTCTGCCCCTTTGAAACTTTCTAGACTTTTTACCGAATGAGAAAGATTTGCCCCTGGAAAGCACCGCCTTGTACCTTGAACCACGAGAGAAAGTCAGTCGAATGCCAGGTTAGGGGTGGTTGTACGACATTCTCCTGTCATGCAATTAAATCAAGTTGGCTAAACTGAGCAATGCTCAAGCGGAGGGCTCAGACAGCATTTCAATAATTTTAGGAATTGCAGACCGGATCAGCTGGCAATAGCTTGCTGAGATCGCATGTGTTTGTCGGATTTTAACGCCTGCTCTATGATCGCCAGGAGTCGTGGTACATGAAATAGATTAATCATCGGGGCAAAATAGACTGTTGAAGAAGGTGATTTTTGCGTGAGTGTGGTTTTCATATCTTCATTTCAAGGAGAGCTGCATTTTCTGGATGCGACTGCGCAGTAAGCAAACGTGACTGTGCTCTGTGTACATGTACCGCTCGTGTTATTTTCCTGAAATAAACACTGTTGGAAGTGGCCTTCTGTGTGTGTGCGTACCTCTCTCTCGTCCGTCTTCTTCTTCGGACCTTTTACCTCAGATCATGCAGAAACAAGAAGCCCGCTTGTCCACCCTAAAACAAATGAGGCAGCGTCGGAGTCGAGTTGTCG
>JALIZH010016522.1:0-29840 GCA_030522465.1 Rhipicephalus appendiculatus | reverse complement strand
TGACCTCTGAGATTAGTTACGGCCGAGCGCCTTACAACACCCACCGCGGCCGGAGATAATCCCCGAGGCCACGTCATGGTCGGCCTGTACACTCTAGCACGTGGCTCGGCCGGCGCACGCCCTCTTCGTCCTCTTCTTCATCGTCTGCTCGCTCGCGAGCACGTGTGCCTGGGTGATTAGTTGATTGGCTGGGCGGTATACGTAGCTAATTAAGTCCGGACATGCTACGACCAAGTTAATTAAGCCTAGTCATGCTTAGACCGAGCTCATTAGGCCATATCTCACTCAGACCATGTTAATGATGGTATGGTATGGAAAAACTTTATTTATGTCCGTCGGGGCGTGAGCTAGCACGTAGCGATGCCATGAAAATTTAAGGACCGAGGTAACGAAGGGTATGCTAATTAGTACGACATTAACTAGCAGCGCGCTAATCAAGGACCGAGCTAATCAGGACTTCACTCACTAAGGTCATGCAAATTATGATTATGCTAATTAGCAGTGGCATAGGCGGGGGGGGTTGGGGGGTTCATCCGCCCCCCCCCAAATTTTTTCAATTTTGCTTGCGTATATATACGCGCACACATACAAACGCATGCACGAACATACATATAGTATGGTTGAACCCCCCCCCCCCCCCTCCCCGAAAAAAATTTCTGGCTACGCCCCTGGATCCATGGGAAGATAGTTGAATCGTAGAAAGTTAGGTATCTCATTGGTTTTCCGAGATGAAAATGATTGAACGAAGGTATCATTGAATACATGGGCAGTAAGGGATGTTGGCATGGGATCACCAGATGGATATAATAGCATTAACTTGTCGTCACTGTCGTTTTTTAGTGCACTTCAAAAGCATTTCGGGTTTAAGCATGTTTGGAAGAGCACTGTTAAAAAATGAAAATTTTGCTACATCTTAAAGCGGAAATGTGCGAAGAAGAGGCTGTTTTGCACGATAACCAATGAGATACTTATCCTCAGAACGACTGAAATCTGAATGCCTATTCTGAAATATAGTTCTTCCACTGTTATGTTTTAACGTATGGTGAACGCATGGGTCGCCCCAAGGAATGAAATGCTCGAGGGCGGTCACGTCAGTGAATATATTTGTTAGGAATATTTTTTTTTTAATATGGGGCGAGGGAAGTCATGTCCCGGGCCCGGCCGTTAGCGATAGGTCTGTGGGCCGCGTGCTTGAGACCCCTGTTCTGGTTGAAAGTTAGCACTGTGTTTGTGTCTTCCTTCTCTCAGTCTCTGTCGTGTTGCGCTGCTCCATGTAATGTAGGAAGTACGCAACAAGATAATGTTCCCACTCCACCACTTCGCGCTGACAAGGGCAGAAAGTCTTTAGTTTACGACGTCTAGAACTTCTGCACTGGCGTTACTAAAGCAAGGCGACGAAGCAAAACCTTTCGTAATTCGAGCCCATTCACTTAAAGGAGTACTGACACGATTTTTGAGGCACCCCAAAAGGGATATCTTTCGTGTTTCGTTTCCATGGTGTGGACTGTCATCGCTCTCCACACACCGGAACTAGACAACACGTACAAATATTTTACTTTGATTTTAAAGTTCGTCGCCCAGCATGTGCAAGCCAGCCCCCCCGCAATGGACATTATCACGACAAGTCAACACAGTTCACTGGGTTTGCGAAATTTGCGTCCTGCATGCAGCCTAAATCGCAGAAATCACTGTCAGAGTCTCTGGACGACAATTCACTCATCGTTGTTTACGTGAACCACGAACGACTGACAGCAAACAGGCTGCTGTTGCTAGTATGTCGTGAGCTGCAGTCTGCCCGTGACGTCAGACCTCTCTTAACACGTCGCTGCAAAGCCACCCTCTCGATACCGAAACAGAAATTGCTGTTAGGGTAGCGGCATTAAAAATATATTCGATGCATTCCCAAGCACTACGGCACTCTCTCTAGGGTTCTCAACACCCACGTTTTTATTTAGAGCAACAACCTCAAACTATTTCAAATTCGTGTCAGTACTCCTTTAAGGTTTGGGCAGTGTTGAACGTTGTATGAAGAAACACAAATCGCATGTGTAAATCGTGATCCGGAATTCAAGAAAACACCGTTGAATGTTAGAGCTGGAGTGAGTCTTTTCGTGTCATCTTAAAATTTTTTGTGAGCTGAACATTGAAACACACATTCACACAAGGATGCATAGGTATGAGATTTGACACGCGATTCCAAATTCTGTGCCTTTTCTTGGTTTTGATGAAGTACCGGTCGCGCTGGAAAACCAGGTAGAGAGAGAGAAATATACCTTCTGCCGTACAAATAGCAGCACCTCCCTTTATCATATATTTTCTACCAGGCAGAGTACAAAGATACATACCAACTCGTTTCAGTTTTTTTTCTTTTCTTTTTTTTTTCTTGGCGCAAATAAAATGCGGAATAGTTTGTCTGACGCAATTATAGGTAATCATGGTTTGCCGATACTGAAGATGCGCTAGATATATACATATTTTCTAGCAGTGTATAACAAATTTTGGTGCGAATATTTCCTTGTTTTTCATTGTATGGAGAATTCATTGTTCCTTGCATGTTGTTGTTGTTTACCAATAGTGTAAGTGAATCCGTATGTTGAATGTTACTCTCTGTTCTGTATGAATGAATACCATCTGCAATATGCCCCCCTGTAATGACTCCAGAACTGGGGTCGACAGTATTAAAATAAAGAAATCGCTCTAAACGCAGAGTCTCTTCTACGTGACTATACCCACTTGCCAACACACTTACGAAGGCCGGTTTACATCCTCGTCGAGACCTCTTATGAGGCAGTTACGCAAGCTGATAAGTACAAATTTTAACTGCGAACTTCTGTCACGTTTCCAAATTTCTTAGCTGGGTCGCGTTTCGGCGGCGGTAGAACTCGCCCGCTCTGAACCTTGAATTTTCTCGTGTTCTGGCCGATGAATAAAAGTACGTATATGAAATTATGTTCTTTACCCGCCGCGGTGTTCTAGTCGTTATGGCACTCGACTGCTGACCCAAAGGTTGCGGCATCAAAGCCCGGCCGCGGCGGCCGCATTGACAAAGGCGATGTGCTACAGGCCCGTGTGCTTCGATTTAGGAGCACGCTAAAGAACCCCGAGTGGTCGAAATTTCCGGTGCGCTCCACTACGGCGTTCCTAATAATCATATTAGGGTTTTGGGACGTATAGGAGGGTTGCAAGGGGGCGGGGCCCCCCGAGATGGCGCCAGCGTCGGAACGGCAGCGCGTACATCTTGGTGGTTTCCGCGTGGGCTCAGATGCATTCTACCCGCGTCATGCTCACTGTCACGCACAAAGCATCTCGTCGCCGCTCGCAATTTCGAGAAAACCGATGAAGCGCGCCACCAGAGAACATCTTCGCCACCACGGGGCACCAATACGGCGGTGGACGCCGCTAGCGATCCAAGCGGATGACGTCACTTGCAACCCTCCTATATAGGAATTATTGTTACATCATAAAATTATGTTTGTTCGAGTCACACAAATCAGGCAGGCTGTGTGGGATAACGAATACAGTAAGTTAGACGTCAATCTACTCGACATTCGCGGTGGAAATGGCAGAACTAATAGTTGAGTGTAGTTACCGAGGTGTCAGACAGGCATGCCGCTGACGCGACCCGAGTGAAACGCTAACTACGGAAGTAGACCTCACATAAACACTTTATTTGATCAGATACAACATTTCTTCTTCACGGATAAGGCACCGCGAGTTTCACAAGGGCCCCCCCGCAGCCTCTGCAGTCGTCTGTAGTTCTTAACACCAACAGTAACCGCAGCGTCCGGGAGGTCGCAATCTTCAGCGCACGTGAGAGTGGCGCATCAACTCACGTTCCATGTGCGGGCGAACGGATTCAATACACTCGCGCACCAGGTAGACGAGCGTCCCCATGGGCACCAAGAACAGAGCCTGATTGAAGAGAACCCAGCCCCAACTTGGCACGTAGTACTTCGAGATCATGAGGTCGGCCAGCGCGGCGGCAAGCATCATCAGGATCATGCTGGCGTAGCAACCAATGTCCGGTGGTCCACGTCGGCTTCCACTCCGACATGTCGATTTTCCTCGGGTACCGACGTTGACGGTGAAGGCTCGAGGATCTGTGTCCTGTTGTCACTGCGGTCGTCGAGAATCGTTGTCCTGTCCATGTTGAGGATGAGCTGTCGGCAGTCGGTAGACAAGCGAAGCGTCTGTACGCGGTATGCGTGAAGACGGCAGGAGAGCGACCTGTTGGAGGTATCTCGAGCTTCTGCTGCAGTGAGGCGCCTCACGTGGTGTGAGGTTTTCTAGGTTCGACAGCAGCGCCAGAACACACAGCTTAGCGAGTACAAGCAGCAGAATCAGGCCCGGCAGTTCATGTTTTGGGGGGGGTCACGCATATTTACAACACCTGAGAGCGGATGGTGGTGTTGCTCAGCGTCGTTGCCGGGGGGAAGAGAGAAGGGAGTGAAAGAAGATAGAGGAAACCAGATGTCAATGTTCTCGAGAAGTGAGTACGTGACAACAGCACCCACAACACGGAGAGGCCGGGATGCCTTCTCTCCGTTTCGAAAAAGCTGCAGGTGTCCGGCGGAACTCGGATTCGAAAAGACAATACACAACTTGCACGTGACGTCACAGACAAGTTCTCTGCGCTGGGTATCTGAAGATGGCGGCCACCGTGACCTTTTATCGCATTAGAGAGTGTTAATGCGGGGGAGGACAGGAGGTTGTTCGCTCCCTGCATTCTTTTGTACTCTCCCCGCTTTCTTCTGTTCGCCAGCCGCGCTGTTTCTTGCTCCGCACGTTCGAGCAGGTGTTTACGCAGCATCTCAACCCCATGGTACCTAAAGGTAGCGACCGCAGTGACGTACGTGCAAGTTACGTATACACTCGTACTCTGGAAATTAGGGGACGACGTCGCTCACAAGCCCGTTCGTCCGCTTCCTCCCTCGGCCCAAAGACCACGTGCCAGATTATTTGGCGAGCGTCTAAATGTCGTACAGAGTCCGTACCTAGAGAGAGAATCTCTAGGGATTTTTCGATCTAGGGACTTGCGATGGTGGTGCCGTCACTTCGTAGCGGAGCTTTTTGGAACGACGCTGCTTCGCCAGCCGGTGTGCGTAGGCATTCCGCCTGTTAAACCTACCTAACCGATCAGCTCCAGTGGCGCAGCGGGCGAACGTGCCGTGCTCGGAGCAGAGAGGTCGGTGGTTCAAATCTCGACGGAATTTTTTTTTAACTTTTCTTTTTTGAAGTACTGTTCTAATAGTATAGCATTAATGCTCCACGGGCGCCGCTAATATATATTTTCTTTCTTTAAGGAAATCGCCTTCGTGACAGCGGCGGGCGCCCCAACCCACGTCGCTGCCACTCTTTCGCTGTAATGACACAAGCCACTTGAGCAAACGCTGGCAAAATATTTGACTGGCCTTATAGTGAGCAGTAGCCTATAGTGACGGCAGGTAAGGAAAGGCGCTAGTAAAACTGGCCTTATAGTGAGCAGTAGCCTATACTGACGGCAGGTAAGGAAAGGCGCTAGTAAAACTGGCCTTACAGTGAGCAGTAGCCTATAGTGACGGCAGGTAAGGAAATGCGCTAGTAACGTCTGGACGTAACGACAGCGGTGGCAACAGTTACGCCTGGACGAAACCCTAGCCATACCGATCAAGCAAAGGCAGTCATAGATGTTCTCTGAGGCAGTCACGACGAAGTCGCTACGGGACACCGGGTCGCGTACTACGCTGCCGAAACGAAAGCTGGAGGACTCGCGGTCATCGTCGTCGAAGCAGAGACAAGAGACGAACGCTGAAAATCGCTCCAGCAGGGCGCTAGCTCGAGAAAATAACGGCGATATCGGGCCACACCGGCCGGCGAAGCAGCGTTCCAAAAACCTCCGCTACGAAGTGACGGCACCACCATCGCAAGTCCCTAGATCGAAAAATCCCTAGAGATTCTCTCTCTAGGTACGGACTCTGTACGACATTTAGACGCACGCGATTATTTGCGCCGCCTGACCCCCGCTTAATATGTTGGATGGATGGATGCTATGAGCGTCCCCTTTATAACGGGGCGGTGACATGTCTGCCACCAGGCTCGAAAAAAACTTTCTTTTTATGTTGGCCTAATGTCTTGCCTTATCTACATTGATTAAATCTATGTTATTATAGCAAAGAAAAATATAAATTCACGGTCCATCTCTCTGCCTCTTAAGGCAGAATGACCTTATTTTTCCCCATTCTTCATTTTTGTCCTTTATCTCTACTTTTCTGCCACCAATACTCTAACCGTCTCTTACTTATTTCTATCGCGGACGTGTTCAGCTTTCCATTGTTGTCCCTAAAACCCAAGGCTTCATGTAGACTCGTGCCCACACGTATATCTGGGTGGATATCGCCACATTGAATCAGTACATGTTCCATCGTTTCCTTAGTTCCCCCCACAGTATGTACATTGTTCTTCTTCGTTACAGAATCTCGCTTTATAGCTACGCGTTCTAAGCCAACCCGACCTTGCTTCAAACAGTAAAGCGCTTCCCCTTGAATGTTGCAGCGGAACACTGCAAGCTTTTTTTTTTTTTTTTTTTTTTTTTTTTTTTTGATTAGCCCAAACGACGCTGTTCGTCTTGGAAAAGCAGAGCTCTGGAGAAAAGAAAGAAGCCATCGGCAGCGGCTCCTCTTGGAATCCCTGCACATTCACGGGACACCAAGAAATATCAACTGTTCCACGGGAACACTGCCCTCCATCTATTGTCAAGGAGGCCTCATCGCCCCTCGAGAAGCCGATCAGGCTTCGAAATGTCGGGAACTTACAGTGAAATAAATTTGGCGCGAGTTTTCATCATTTTTTAACCAGGGGCGGATCCAGTCCTTGAAGTTATAACGCCGGAGAGGGGGGGCGGGGTCATGATTTTTTGTTTTTACTAGCACAAATCCGCCACTGCTTTTAACTCAGCCGTCTTTGTGCTCAACCAGGCCGACAGACGCCGAATGCCTATCTTTATCTTCAATATTGTATAACAGCAGTGGCCAGATACCCTGTGAAGCAAGGGAGGCTTTATCAGGAAACATGAAGGCGCAAGCGTCAGCCAGGGAATCCCTAAACTTACACGGCGCTCAATTTTATAACATATTGAAGAGTTGTTACAGACAGCTGTCCAATAACTGTGCCTTATGCGTAATACGTCGGCTTAACGATGCTCTATTGCATTTTTGTTGTTTTTCTTTAGAACGTTTTATCGGCACGATGTCAATTGATGACGTCGTGCGTTGATAGCACGATGACGACACAAATTTGTGACGTAATCGCTCGGCAGGAGATGGTCACGTGGGTTTTTGGACGGGACCTTATCTTGCAATGTCTCAACGATGCCAACTCTAGAGATTTATCCACATATAGGGTTTTTCCATCTCTTTCGGGGATTTGGCGTCTTTTTATTGAACCTTAGCAAATGTTACATTACGCGGTCAATATCCGGCGTTCCTCGAGTAATCACGCTTTTTCAACTAAAAAGGCGATAGCATTTCCATAACGCGACTGAATACTGGGAGTGGGGGGGGGTGTGATTAAATTTGCTCGTCGTAAAGTGCACGCGCGTATTGTCATGAGCGCCCCGAGTGATTGCTGCTCGGTGAAACAAAGGGCAGCACTGTCTTATACCTTTAGTGCACAGGAAAACGTGCCAAGTTCACGCTCACCACGTGACTTCAACGTGCACAGTTACTCCATATCAAATAACTACCACGCCAGGATACTCCGATAGAAAGAGAGCGAAAGTACGTCGACAATTGGGCGAGTTGCTCCGGCTTCATCATTATGAAAACGGCACCACGGAAAGAGACGAAAAAGACTGCTCGTGCGTTTTCAGTCTTTCCGACACGCCGTTCTCGCAAGAACTAAAATAGTGACAAAAATATTTGGTCAAATGGGAAGCTGACGGAAAGTACACAGGATTGCGCAGGCAGCAAAAAGGGGTCACTGTACTTCTACTGCGAATCATGCAACGATGACCGCAAACGTGGAGAATAAATTAGAAATTGACCGCCAGCTCACAAGCTGCAAAGCACAAGAAAGGCGCCACACACTTGCAATCGACCCGAGCAATCACATCTATGCCTTCCACGAGTGGCCAAAGTGAACTTGACAAATCTGTCTCTGTAGCGACTGGCGCCATCTGCAAGCCCTTCTATGTACAATTACTCCCCAGAAAACGTAGAAGAAAGGCCCTTCAGCGGCTACTAATGTTTGAAGTTTATTTCACCACAATGTTACTTTTTTTTTCACATTTTCGCAGTCATTCACCAAACAAGATAGAATGCCTGGTGAGGAATGCGGGGAAAAAGCTGCGATACAAACGCAGCCTTGACTAGCCCCCCATCCGGCCCAACACACGGGCGCTGCTTTTGTGCTGCTTTTTACTTCTAATAATATTCAGGAGAAACGGGCCGGAGAGCGAACTACCTCTAGACTTTGTTAAAAGTGAATTAGCCTGAACAAGCGGCATTAAAATGTCAATATATGGATTTTTCTTCTAATCTAGGAACTATCGGTGGTCCCTCTGGGGATAAAACGTTCTGATGGGTTGGCACCACTGGCTCTACGTGACGCAACAGAGCCGGTGAGTTGGGCCGGGTGACAAACCATCTCGAGGAAGTCACTACACACGCCAACTATGACATGTACTCGACGTACATACGCAGAGAAAAACGAAGAAAAAGATCGACTGAAAAAACATACTTTATTCCTGACAAACGAAACAGACAGCTTCCAAGACAGCTTTAGGCGAATGTCCGGCTGAAACGCTCGTTTTTCACATCACACACGTTTGTCCCGCAGCAGCAAACAAACCCGTAGTAAAGTCTTGTGTTTTGTTTTTTTTTCTTCCATCGACGAAGTAGCAGTTTCCGATAAAATTGCAGAAGGCCGCGCCACTCCGTCGACAAAGCCGTGGCATCCGGTGTGAAGTCTCCGATCGTATGTATTAGAGGCCGGCACAGGCGCACAAACGCACTAGACAGAAATCTTCACTTGCACGTTGCACACACAAACCACGTGCAGACGCGTGAGCCGTAGACGATCACACCTCACTCGGACGGAGAGTCGTCGGGCTTACATACGCGGAAAACGCCGAGCCCCGAAGCGAGAATGAGGACAATGCCGGCCCCCAGAATACACAGCGTGCCGTGGTGTACGTGCCGGTGATCGACACACTGCATGTACGCCAGGCCCAAGATGATGACTCCAGCCGCGAACAGAGTGCAGACGACGAGCAGCGTCATCGAGAATAGCGCCACTCGAAGCGCGGAGATCGGCGGGATTTCTTGGCGCTGGCGGCGTCTGTCGATGAGCAAGGCAGGAATCGTAGGCCGCCGGTTACCTGCCCCGATGAACAAGTCGTCGTGGAGACCACTGCAGCTGGGCTGAATAAATGGCGGCCCCGGGTACGGAGGAAGTGGCTCCATCGGAGTGATCGAGTCGTCCTCTTGAGGACAAACACGTTTGGAGACGTCCATCTTTTGGCGGCCGGAGGTAGAATGTACTGGAATGCTTCTAGATCGTCGTCAGACTCGCGCAGTTCCTCCTGGAGACGAAGGACAACGGAACGATGGGGTGGAGAGGAGGTAGAGCTCAAATGTGAGGTACAGACGCTGCTCCTGCAGCAGTTGTTGGGAACGGAAAGGACTCTTCTCTCTAGACGACGAAACTACGTCCCGACGACCTAGCCGAGACTTCAGAGTATTGTCTCCTTGTTTTTTTCGTTGTACTGTTTTTTTTTTCTTTTTTTTTCTTTTTTTTTACGGAAGCAAAAGCAAAAATGCCGCCGTCGCAAACCTCTCCCCGAACCCTCAGAACTGCGGGAAACGCCAGTTTCTGCAGTTTGTCAACAAGCGTTTCGGCGAATGATGTGGCGGACGAGGGAACATTGGAGGTGCATTTTGACGAAAAGGTAAAAATGGAATGGGGGGTTGGGGGGGGAACCGGGGATCGGGAAATTTCGGAGCCACATGTACTGTGTCACAAAAGGCAAAAGGGTGCGCGCAGCAGTCAGAAAGACAAGTCAAACCGGACGACAGGGGCTACTTGTTGCTGCTGCGTGGTTTCCAGTGAGCCTACTCTGAGAAAGCCGACGCACTTGTTCGCAGTCCTGACATCAACGTGCCCTGTGCCTTTCTGTCGAACAAGCTCGACGCGACGAGCTTCACGAGTATTAGTCACGGTGTCCAACCCCCCCCCCCCCCCCCCCCGTTTTCACGAAAAGAAAGAAAAAGGAAAATAAACACGGACGAAGCGACAAAGTACGAAGTCCTCACACAGCTGCTGTTCCGACCCGACGGTCATTACGTGTTAAAAATTGCCACTGTGTTTGGCCTCGCGTTTTTCTGCTGAACCTCGCGTGTTTTTTTTTTTTTTTTTTTTTTGCTGGAATGTGTTAGTGGGGACCCTGTTAGTCATAACGCGGCACATCGTTTGCTGCCGCGCGGGACAGATAATTAATTACAGGCTCCTTATTACCGAATAGCGTCTGTTTCAGTTTGAGAGAGAGAGCTCCAAAAACGAAAAGCCGCCGGGAGCAACTATCACCACCTAGCGTTTGCAACGCGCGACCACGTCAGCACACAGAACTGTGACACATTTCCGAATAAAGTCCCTATACTTCCGTACGGTCCGCATCAAGAAGTCATTTCGAACAGGAAACGGAACAGCAGTGCCGCCAAAAACAAAACTTTCAACGCGTGCGCCGCGGCCACGGACTGGCGAGCAGCCGCCGGGAAGTATAGACCAACGTTTATATCTACAAACAAACGCGGCAAAAGAAAAATGGCGGCTATGACGTCACCATAACTTGTTTTATTGACTGCAGCGTGGCGACGTGAGGGAAATATGGGGGTCCCCATGGGGTCCCTTTTGACGGTGTCAATAGCTTCAAAATTCAAACTTCAAAATTGCTGTAAAATGCCTTCCAAGCTATATTCGGTGTTGATATTTTGCAGATAATTACACGCATGTTCACGGGAATCGATCCCGCAGGCTATCTCGGCCGCGAAATTTTGTGTCAGTACCCCTTTAATCCCTACTTAAATCGCGAAAAGGATGCTTCAGTCTGTCGCTATAATTCACGGTCGTGTTATTTCCACTAGGATCTAATCACACGTTCTGGCCCGTTGTCCGTTCCTATAGAACGTTAAAAAGACGCACACGGCTGGGATTAAATAAGAAATGCCGGGCTGCCGTGTCGTCTTGCTCTAGTTTCTTTCATCCATGCTTCGTGTGCTTCTCCTTAGGGACACTTATGTTTGACCGCAAATGCCGACTAGGTGAGGAACGTGTAGCCTAATTTCGTTTCTTACTGCTATGTGATCTCGTTCCGCACGCATGAAATTATAGCCGCTCGTATCGCATGTGATGTGCAAACGTGGCTGAGATATACTATACGCGGCCACAAAACCTCGATAGATACTATCGGACGTAAATATTTTTTTATTCATCGTTTTGCGTGCATCTCATCTGCCAGCTTTTTCTGCTGATCTTAATTGTTTTGTGGGAGTTGCCTTGGATCTCGTGCAAATCGGCTCGGTTGACGCATGTGCGGGCCGCGGTGAGTGCCGCCTTCGAGGCCCTCGTGACCCGGAACCCATACGACGCACGTGTTAGGGGAAAAGAGTGTCGATGCGTTTAAAAATCGTTATAGCGATCGTGGAAAAATACTGTAAAGTCTTTCGCGAATTTAATATATGCAAGCTTGACTGTATTACAAATAAACGATAACTACTACTTCGCTCGTAGTGTGACCTATAGTCACAGTACGAGCGCAGAGTCAGTAAACGAATAGAAGCTCGATGACTTGGGTACGATTACCGCACACGGAGACCGCGTGTAGATGGGTGCGAAATGGAAAGAAATGCCCATGTATTTCGATTTATCGGCATGTTAGGGAATCCTGGGTGGTAAAAAATAAATCCGGAGTTCCCCGCTACGACTTCATGGTTTTGGTACATATAAAACGCCACAATTTAATTACAGCAATTGCTTGTTTGTGGCCTGACTGAGGCGCTGCACTGGAGGAAAACAGAAAAACGATTGACTAAAGACCGACTTTATTCATCGCAAAAACAGACACCTTTGAACCACGCTCTCCCGATAAAGCACTAAGTATGCGATGTCTTAGATGCCTTGGTCAAGCATACATTCGTTTTTTTCCGTTCACATACATTGTCCCAGAACAGCAAACAAACCTGTCGACGTAGACGCACTTTTCCGTAACTTGCACACGGCCAGGCAGTTCCGCCGAAAAAACCGTGCACAATGTCGATGACAAATTAAGTGAAGCCTCCAATCCTATCTATGAGCGGCTTCAACGAATGCACACAGACACCGTGTACAAAGAACCTAAGTGCTCGCGCGCACGAAAAACATGCAGACGTGAGCTATGTGGGCGATAACCATCTCGTCAGGTCAGAAGGGCGAGCTGCCGTGCTAACATACGCGGATGACGCGGAACACGACCGCAACCAAGGCGTAACAGGCGGCAAACAGCATAGTCACCAGACCGTAGCGTACCTCCGGCACATCGATGCACTTCGCATGGGCCAGGACCGTGATGGAGAATCCGGACGTCAACACAATGCCGGCGATGAGCATGGACACCCAGAAGCATGTCGCAGTTCGGAGCGAGCCTTCTTGGCGGCGGTGGTCGATGCGTGGTGGCAGCCGGCTGCGTCTCCCCACGATTGCAACGTCGTCGACGACACTGTAGTAGCCGCCGGGAGGCGCCGGTACCGAGTCTATCACTACCGTTGACTTTACCATGTCCATCGCAGCGGTAGAGTGGTCCACTTGGGGAGGAGCACGTTTGGAGTAATCGCAAGCGGTGTCCATCTCTCAAAGGTCGGCGGTGTTCCTCCGGCTTCTGCAACGGAATGGATAGACTCCTCTGCTCCGACAACGCAGCTACGACGGCCTATATACTTGTCAGCCGTCTGTATCTCTCTCGCTCTCTTTCTTTTATCTACGCTATCGTCAGATAGAACTTAAAGAGATCCGGAGAGGTCCCCACCAGATGACTGAAGCGCGGCAGCCGATCGCTTCCGTGACTAAAGATGTGGTTCCCTCCTGCACACGGCCATGTTTTCCAAAGGCGGAGTTATCGGACGTCCAGCTGATGACGTCAATCATGAGTGAGCGCCAGAGTTGCCAGTTTCGCTTATAATAAGCGGACTTGGGTTTCTTTTTTCTTCGCCGAGTCACTTAATTGAGCGTACTTGTTTTTTTCTTTTTTTTTTTGGGGGGGGGGGGGGGCTTATTGGCATACGTAACTCCGCGTGCGTAACTCCGCGTGCGTAACTCCGCGCGGCGCTTGCGTATCCAGCAATAAAGCTGTCTAACAAGCGAAGCGGTGCGCATAGTTTTAAGTGGGAAGATAGGGGGGATGACTGGGGGGTAATCACTGCTACTTGTTAGCAAAAGCCGACGCCCTTATCCGTGATCCCGACATCAGTGAGTGCTGTCTCCTTGACCTAACCTCGCAGAAAATAAAAAAAAAATTTTCGAAAACAAACACGGACGAAGTGATTAAGCGCTAATCACCAACAAAACTACTTTTCCGACAGATATCGATTATATGTTTCAAAACTGCAATTTCCGAAGCCCCCCCCCCCCCCCTCCTCCACGCGACACAATATTTCCTTATAAGATAGCCCCAAAAGATCACCAACAAATCCGTGGAAATTTCTAACTGATAGACAGTCTCTTAAGAGACTGTCTATCAGTTAGAAATTCCATTTCCGTAGACCATTTTCATCATGGTTTTTGATAAGTTGAGTGACACAAATTTCAGCCCCTAGCTTATTTTAAAAAACCTACATACTTGTGAAGATCTGATAAATAAAGATAGAGCATGCCCCGTACATTATGGTTTTCAACAAGCTGTGTGACACACAGATTTCAGCCCCTTGCTTATTTCAAAAAGACCCAGATACGTGTGAAGATGACAAATAAAAATAGAACGTGCCCCATACATTATGGTTTTCGACAAGCACAGTGAAGAGAGATTTCAGCCCCTTGCTTATTTAGAAAAAAAAAACAGATACTTGTGAAAATGACAGATAAAGATAGAGCAAGCTCTATACCTAACGAAGTGATGTATTCACCTAATGTATTTACAGACCTCGGTAAGCAGAATGATCAGAACGCTGGCCAGCGTCTGAGATGCTCACGGCACTTCATGCAGTATGTCCCCTATCGTATGTCCACTGCTAGACGAAGGCATCTACCAATAATCCCCCCAAACTACCCTGTCATGCACGAGCTGGTTCTATTTGATGCCTGCAAATTTCTTAATTTCGTCGCTTCACGTAACCCTTTGTCGTCCTCGGCTGTGCTTGCCACCACCAAAAGCGTTTGGGGGGCCTAATTCCTTAAGGATAAAAGCAAATATAACGAAACGTCATCACACTGTGGCTTCGTCCAGGGCCGTAACTAAGGGGGGGGGGGGGGGTTGAGGGGGGTTCTGACACCCCCCCGAAATTTTTTCACGCTTTAACTTTTCGGGTGGTAGTAAAATATTTACATGCCTTCACTGCCACCACCAGTTGCCAAAGTTACCGTATTTATTTTATAAATATTTTAATATGCCAGACACATCTCAGCGCACTTTCCCGATCATACAGCGTATACGTGTAGTACTAGTCACCGAAATCTTTAACAAGCGTGAGCGAGCGGCAATTTGTTTTCTGCGTGTCTTTGACATATGACTGAATTAGGTTCCAAAACGGGTGAGGGCAAGTGCGTGCCCACAAAGCAAATGCCCACGAAACAATTTATTGCGACTTCGTTCGATCATGTGACAATGACACACAAAAAGACGCCACTGCGCACGCTTTGCGCGGCTGTAAATCATCCATGAATATTTTAATAATAATAATAATAATGATGCTGATAATAACAATAATGATAAAGTAATAATAATAATAATAATAATAATAATAATAATAATAATAATAATAATAATAATAATATCCGGGGTATTACGTCCCGAAACCACGATATAATTATGAGGGACGCCTGGAGGGCTCCGAAAGTTTTGACCATCTGGTATTCTTTAACGTGCACTGACATCGCAC
The DNA here is from genome assembly GCA_030522465.1 of Rhipicephalus appendiculatus. NCBI lineage: Eukaryota > Metazoa > Arthropoda > Arachnida > Ixodida > Ixodidae > Rhipicephalus > Rhipicephalus appendiculatus. The sequence goes on along the minus strand of JALIZH010016522.1, from coordinate 14,742 downwards.
AGTAGACGGGCCTCTACCATTTCACCTCCACTGTAATGCGACCTGCCGCCGCCGGGACCGAACCCGCGACCTACGGGTCAGCAGCCGAGCACCGTAACCGCTATATACCACCACGGCGGACATGAATAGCTTGGCGTTTCCAGACTTCGGTGTCGTTCAGACCTAAAAGGCGCGGCGCTTCTTACGGCAGGCTACAGCGCGGCGCCTTTTGCGGTAGTGGACGCAGCCCCCCACGAAGGAATGGAAAGCATGCCAGGAACACCGCGAGTCCCACGAGTAACGTGAAAGCCGCGTGTCACTGGACTCGAGCCACGGTGACGTCCGGGGCTATGACCCATAGTTCAATACCGGAGGCGTGTATGCACGTGTTGACACGTGCATACACGCACGTATGACACGCGTTTGCACGTGTCAAGCACTAGCACAGAGCGACAGTGTGAATAGATAATTTTAGTTAAGCGTCCGTAATAGCGGGCGTTAAAGAAATAGCGTTTCCGCACCGAAAACATTCGTTGCGGACAGCGCGTTTACGTTCCCAAGCTGTGACAGCGGCGCCAGCTAGCGGAGCGTGGATGCGTTATAGGACCCCTGGCAGCGAAAGTTTTGTTTGCGACTTTTTTAACCGTAATTTTTAGCGTCTGATGATCCCGAAATTGAATTGTAAACGCTCTAAAGCATCGTATACTTATTGCTAGAGTCGTTAATTGAGAACAATTTTACGCCAGTTCGAAACGCCCCCTAAATACCATAAGAAACTAGCGCCCCACAGCGGGGGGAGCGCCTGAGCAGCGGCCGTGGCCTGAGACTACATGAGCTCAAGCTTCGGTGACGCTGAACGCGCCCGTTTTTTCAAATCGGGGGACCCGCGCGCGGTGAAGAATGAAACGATGTGGGTGCTTTGAGCGTGTCCCCCCCTCAGAATAAAAAAAATATATATATATATACTCGACAATACTCGCCTTATACTCGTGGAACGTCACACGGGGCCTCGGTCTACGACATACCTGTGGAGATGTCGCAAGGTGCTGCCAACTCGGATGACCACTCACGCTCACATTGAAACCAAATTAAAATATCTTAGAGCTAACGTCCAGCACTAATAATCGGTAAGAAGTGCTCAACACAAACATACTGAGGTATAAATTTTGGCGTCAGAGATCCTTTAAGAAAAATGAATAAAAAAACAGAATGCTCGCCTGTATCCCCCCCCACGCAGCAATATTACTACTTTTTTATTAACAATAAAAGAAAATAAATTGGAACCACGCACCAAAAGCGAAACTTGTGTTGCAGATTTGTTTACACCGACCTTATAGTTCAACCTAGGAACGTTCGAAATGGGAAGCGATCTCAAAAACTATGCTAGGTTATCCGTAACACTGGCTCGTCGAAGCTACCTCAAGGCAAGCGAAGTCATTTCACACAGTCGTTTGCAACGAAAGAATTGCATACGTCCACATCAACGCTAAATTCAGTTCGAAGCGGGCGTCCAAAACCGCCGCCATGTTTTACGTACACTTATACCGCTGTCAAACGAGAGGGTTTAATGTCCTTTTTACCTAATGACATTCGACAAATCGAATTACGCCTTTCGGTCTCTGACAACAAGACGGTAATGCACCAGGAAGAAGACTATCGCCAGCCCGGTGCACTGTATTCTTATTCTCTTTGTTGAGGATTCCTTTACTTCCTTCGATTGGGCTAAAAAAAGTGTCGTATGTGATTCAACACCAACTCGCTCAACAGCAAGTTTTATTGAACAAGTCTCTCAACAAGAGGGAGGGATACGGTTGAGGGAGATAGTAGGTTGACGCAACAACACCTGCGCTGTAATAGGTTAGGATAGACGCTGTATTATGCAACACAAAAGGCAGCGCGGTCTAGCGATGTGTGGAAGGTGGTGGATTTGGTGTCGAACGTGGAACAGAGCGGAAAAAGCAGGGTGGTTGACCGGAAGAGAAAATTTGGGACGCCACCAAGAAGATGGCTTGCACTGACGTCACTGAAACAGCCTTGTTGAAGCACCAACAATGCGGAACGCGAACTTTGTGATGTCACGCTAGTGATGTCAGCAAATCGCACGCCGGTTCATTCGTTGTTCATACACACAGGGGCCTAATAACGTTCCAGTGGCATCGTTAGCACACTGAAGCCGGTTAATTGCCGCGGCTAATACTGCCCTGGCGTCATTAAGCCGCCATGTTGGAACCATCTCGTGCATCCATGACGTCCCGTGCAAGCTATCAATTTTAATCTTTTGTCCAAACGACTGCAACGCTTAGAAAACAGGCGTGTACTCCAACGAAGAACGAAGGAAAAAAAAAAAACACGAGTACGTCAAAACCTGATCATTCGCGCTGTCGTTAATTATCCCTTACACCAAAACCTCGAACTTGAAATATCTGTCCTGTAAAAACGAAGAAAAAGATTGGCTGAAAAGAGACTTTATTTCTAGTCAAAGAAACAATACACCTTTCAACCACGCTCAACCGATAAGAGACAGGATGTCCGGCTAAAGCACACGCTTGTTATTACCGTCATATAAGTTTCTCCCGGAACAGCTAACAAACTCGCAGTAACGTTTTCCTTGCGGACGGCCGCACCACTCCGTCCACAATAACGCAACGATGACGTCCGGTGTGAAGCATTTCACTGTATGTATTAGCGGCCGGCACAAGGACACTCAGACAACGCACCGAAATCTTCGCATACGCAAACCCCACGCAGACGCGTGCGCTGTGGCCGATCCCATCTCACTGAGGCGGGCGGGCGGTGGTACCTGAGTTTATGAAAAACGCCGAACGCCGAAGCGATCACGACGACAACGCCAGCCGCCAGAATACACAACATGCCGTGGCGTATGTGCAGGAAGCCGAACCAGTTCGTGTACGCCAGGATCATGATGATGACTCCGGCCGGGACCAGAGTGTAGACGAGGAGCACCACCACCAAGAAGAATAGCACCATTCGAAGCGCGGGGATAGGCGAGTATTCTCGGTGGCGGCGGTGGTCGCCGGTGGCACGACGCAGTGGCCGCTGGTTACTTGCCCCGGTGAACACGGTGTCGTGGAGAGCACCGCAGCTGGACTGAGTCGATGGCGGCCTCGGGTACGGCGGAAGTGCGTCCATCGGAATGGTCGGGTCGTCCATTTGCGCAGAAGCACGTTGGTTGTCGGAAGCCTTGTCCATCTCTCAGAGGCCGGCGGCTAGAGTGTACTATACAAGTCTCGAACGTTTTCGGGTAGATCGTCGTCCGACTCTCAACATTCCTTCTGGGACAAATGATAACCGGAATGGTTGTGGTTCGAAGAAGGAAAAGGCGCCTAATTTCTGCAGCCCGGTCGGGAGCACGGCGCAGCGTAGGAGGGGGGGGTGGGGTGTGTGAGGAGGTAGAGAGCACGCTTTCGACGGCGCAGCTGCTACGCCCGACGATCTAGCCGAGACTTCATTGTCTTCTCTCTCTGCCTTTTTTTTTTTTTTTTTTTTTTTTTTTTTTTTTTTTTTTTTTTTTTTTACACCAGCAAAAGCCCGAATACTGCAGCCGCAACCTCTCTCCGAACCCTCAGAATCGCGGGCAAGGGCAAGGTATGCGTGAGGGGGGGGGACTGTGAGACGAGAATGCCTAGAGCAAGGAGTACTGAAGGAACGACAGGCTGCAACGCGCACGTGTGGTCAGGCCATTTACACGGTTGGCAAGGGCGCTATCACAATAGGCGAAAGGGTGCGAGCAGCCATCAGAAAGAGAAGTAGTAGGGATAGCTTTTCTTGACAATGAAGGGAAGGCTACGGAGCCAAAGGGGGCGTGTGCCACCGCTGAGGAATATCATAAAAAACAACATTACTTAATTTTCTACGGGATGCCGTTTATAAAGAGACTCAGCACGCACCAAAGAGATATGCATATTTGTTTTACTTTATGCAGTGCCATTTCGCGTTTTTGCACATGTGAAAACGTCGCACGTTTTACGTGCACCTCACAGTCAAAATGGCGTCTTCGTATTTAGATGAGCGCTCATCGCTCTCCAGCTATTCCGACGACTCGCCGTAGGAGCTTGTGGCGAATTTCACTCACACATGGTTGTCTAAGCAGACGAAGCAAATTGTACGCATTGTTATTATTCGAGCACGGCCGTCATTCGAAACGCAAGATGAACCGGACTACTTCGAGGAGGAGTACGTGTGCAGTAGCTCCGCCCCCGTAGCTTTCCCTTCATTGCCAAGAAAATTTCTCCGCGAGTATACGTAGGGGAAGCTCGCACACCATTGTTGCTTGTCCTTTCCAAGAAGCGTCTTCGATTTCCTTTCCTCTAATAAATAGCCACTTATATATGTCCTTTCCAGCGTGTGCGTGCGCAGGGTTACCGTTCAGGGGGGCGAAGGTTCGTCGCAGCGCCCCCCCCTTCCCTATTAAGCCAATGTATGGGGCCGACTTTGCGCCCCCCCCCCCCCCTCTTAGGTTTTTAGGGGACTAGGGGGGGCGGCAGCCCCCTCCGCCCCCCCCTCGTGCGCACGCCTATGACTACAAGGGTGCATTGCACCCCTTCAACAACAATCAAGAGCCTACGGCACGTGCGAAAGAGGCAGCTCGCAAACGCACAGAAGCAAGAAGAGGGAACAGAGAGAGGGAAGCCTTTCGTATGGACATCCGACCCGCGCAAGCCGAAATGGTCGCCAGCGTCACTGTCGTTCTTTGTAGTCGTAGTGATCTTTTCTTTCTTTCTTTCTTTTTTTTTTTTTTTTTTTTTTTTTTTTTTTTTTTTTTTTTTTTTTTGCAGCCGCGTCTGTTTGGGGTTCAATGAAAAAGCACAGAAAAGAAAGATGAAACACATTAGTAATCTCAGTTCTGATGGCACCAGACGATCTCTTCTAACGTTACGCTTATCCAATAACAGGCTGCAGCCATTAGACGTCATTTCCGCCCGCAACAGTTCTGGCGAGCGCCACTACGTGCTGATGCGCTCGGCAGCGATGTAGTGATTTTATGTCGTGATTAAAATACTAAATCATCTGATATCGGCGCTTAGGCCTATGCTAAAATTATCCCCAGCCATCACTCTATTCGCACTGTCCGTAGACTGTCGCGCCGCACAGCGGAGAGAGAGAAAAACGCCACGAGGATGATCAACAGACGACGCAGCGCTTTCACGTGGCTAGCGCGGGCCCTGCCAACACCTGCCATGCAGGCAGAGGGGCTTTTGTTTGCCTTTTTCACGCTCACGGTGGTTAAGAGTGGCAATGTCCAACATACGAGCGCCGTGCTCCGGTGCGCAAAAGATCTGTAGGCAGGCCTGCACCGCTTCAATACGGCTGATTCTATGCCATTCTAAGAAGCGTGGGCGGGAGAAAAAGAAAGCACGAACTGGACACATGCAAATAGAAAAGTCACGCACGCGCGCTACGTTTGAACGTTTTAGTGCAATTTTCCTGTTCTGAGCACCATTCTTCAATCAGCTGTCCGATTTTCCCCAAGTTATGTTGGTTGGTCCTACGATCAATCTCGTAGCCAGGGGGGCGGAAAGAGGCAGGGTTCTCTGACCACCTCCAAATTGTTGCTTCCTCATATAGGCACTTAAATAGTTAAGGCCTTCAGTTAGTGGTTCCTCCCCCTTCGGACAAAATTGCTCGCTACGGGCCTGCCAACGACATACACATAACACTCACGAAGAAGTCGGTCCAACTCGCAACGGTTCAATCAAAGCAATAAAAAAGTGCTATATAGACCACTACTTGCCTACTACTTCGCATGACATTCGACTCCCAGAATGAGTCGGATACACCTTATTTTTTTAAAGATAATCTCATATATGTTATTGTCTCCTAAACGCTTCCTAATTTCAGCCGCCCGCCCCACCCTTCAGCCAATAAACATGTATCTTTCCTAACAAAACTGCAAAAGCTTCCTTACAAAACTGCCGACACCGGCGAATGAAATGTTTCACGAGCTTAATGCTCATGATAAATCAAATAAACCCTAGCATTGTATTCACGTGGTTGAAGTCATTCATGTTTAATATCTCCTCCAATTTCCGAGAGACAACAGGATTTCTTCACCACATTACAGCTTGAAGCAACGTGTTTTCGGGAGTGACAAAGCGTCTTTGTGTGGCGCAGATGGTGCGTTTCTACCTCTTTTTCTCTTTGAAAACCGTCCATGACGCCTTTCAAGACACCAAGTGCCAGGGGCGTAGCCAGAAATTTTTTTCGGGGGGGGGGGGGGGCACCCCTTGATTTCGGGGGGTGTCACCTCCTTGAAGTGGTCATTTTTCGCTCTGTATGCTATGGCGAAAAAAAATTTCGGGGGGGGGGGGGGCACGTGCCCGGTGTGCCACCCCCTGGCTACGCCACTGCCAAGTGCGCGAGCTGCGTCACACTACATAACATAATGCTGCCACTGTTCAACTGATAGAGAGCGGCGTGGCAGCCCCAGATTGTTTGTGTCGTCGCAACATTTACTCATAGGAAAACCGACGCGACATCTGCGGAAACAAGCGGGTCAGTGCAGCGGAGAATAAAGAGGCACTCGATGCTTGCAAATCGTGCGGGGTCTGCTTCGTGTTCGCCACCATATGAATGGTTGTTTTACAAATTTGTGCCCATTTCCTCCCGAGTTTGCACGTAATCGTAATATATTTCAATGTGGAACGTGATGCCACGAAATAAAAGCGGCATGGTGTCATTACATTTGTCAAAACAAGTGCTACAGCACGCTTCCATGCCCTTCTACTCGCTCACTATCATCCTCCAGACCGCCATGTTGGTTTACTTCGCGCGCCACCTATAGGCCGCGGACAGTGCGAATACGCAAAACACAGATAAAAATAGGTGCTTCAAAAGTGTTGGAGGGCCCTTTAAGTACCTGTTTGAGTTACGCGCTCGTATTTCAAGTATGATGAAACAGTACAATCTAGGGCTAAGTAACGCACATACTTTCGTTTCCGCCGTCTGCAGTTCGGGTCATATAGGCGTAATTTCGACTCGAATGCGTAGATCAGAGCCAGCATTATCTTCAGAGGCCAGATTCGTCGCGACATGACGTGGTTATCACGAGGAATTGCGCATAGAAGTCGCGATACTAAAAGTGTTGATGTCGCGTTTGAATCAGTGAGCACTGTACGTGCACTTTCAAAGGAGAAAGGTGCACGCAAAACGGCGAATAAAATAGATACCCCGACTGTGCATGTGGAATTCCTCAGATTTTCTGCCCGCGGGAATCAGACCTGTTTTGACAGGTCCGAGTAGTGTCGTGCAGGCCTCACCACGATCGGTCAATGGCCCGCCTGCGTAGGAGGACGTCCACGCTCCAAGCGTCGTAGTCTGTGAACTGCGCATACGGGCGCCCGGGAAACATGGCCGCACCACTGAAAGCGCTTGTATGGTGGCTAGAGCGCTTGCCTTCCACCTCGAATCTATCAAGTGGCCGTCGTGCGCTCTGTAGCTCTCTAGCTTCGAATAGATGTTTTTTTTTTTTTTTTTTGCTTGAGATTCTTGTCCTTAAATTTCGAGTATTTGTGCCGATTCGGCACCATTTTCGAGAGACTTACTCAAATAATCAATGCTGTAGGCTTAGTGAGTGGCGCTCCCGGAATCTCGGAGGTCGTAGATTACGTGTTTGTTAGTTGTAAGTAAGTAAGTAAGTAAGTAAGTAAGTAGTCCTAATCCCTTTTAACACAGGGCAGGCGTTCTTAGCGCCACAGGAAAAAAACTATATATGCATATTTAGTGGGTTTTTTTTCTGTTCCTCTTTTGTTCGCGCACTGACGATTGTCACTCACTGCACACACACTATGGTTTGGTGAAAGTCGAGCCGAGCCGAACCAATCCGTGTTTACCTCCGCGACTAGAGTCAAAACAGAGCGGGTGTCACAGGTGTGTTGGGCGTTCCGTTGGTACACTCAAGTACACTGTACCGTGGGGCTGGCACTTCTGAACCGCTGGTCTCAACTTGGATCTTACAGTTTCGCTGGCACTGCCAGCCACTCATTGTTCTGTGTTGTCTTGTTGAAACCAGGCGGGGGGGGGGGGGGGGGGGTGCCGGTGTGTGTGGTTTGAGGAGGAGTGAGGGGTGTTTCCCCGGTCAATGTGGTTTCGGCCCCTCTGCTGAGCCGTTCCCAGCGCAGCAGAAGAGTCTTGGTGGAGTTGACCCGATCGAAATGTGTCTCATCCGTTTGGCCAGATAGGCCCTTCTTTCTTCCATAGATGGCGCCACTTGACGTAGTGGCATCTACGGGACACGCTATCCGGTAATACGCCACGCCTTTGCATTACCGGAACACCGGACAGACTAAAAACCTCTATTATACCTTATTTGTGCCGCTACTTTGTTAGGCAGTCGCCCCAGCCGACTATGTACCACGAAACCTGCTATAAAGTTGATACTGTTTGCTAAAAGCTTGCATCCTGTTAACGTTTCTGAGCGAAAAGCCCGATGTTCGGCTACGTCGGCTCGCTACGACCGCTACCTAGCCCGCTTCACAACAAATGAAACGCCCATGTATTTAGATTATCAACACGTGAGAGAATCCTTGGTGGTTAAAAATAAATCCGGAGTCCCCCCGCTGCGATTTCGCGGTTTTCGCCTTGCTCAGGCGATGTAGGAGACAAAAAGGAAAAAAAATTGACTAAAAGCAGACTTTATTCTTCGAAAAAACACGCATTTGAACCATGCTCTCCCGGTAAAACACTTGAAGACAGCGATGTCACTTCACACACATTGTCACTGAACAACAAACAAGCATGTAGTAATGTTTTTTCCTTTCGACGTAGAAGCACTTTTCGATAACCTTGCACACAGCCACGCCGTACCGTCAACAAAACCATGCAATGGGACGATGACGTATGAGTGAAGCCTCCAAAATCAATCTAATCTATGAGCCGCTTGAACAAATGCATACAGACACCGAAATGTTCGCGCGCACGAACTGCACGCAGACGCGGGCGATAAACATGTCGTCAAAGACGAGCTGCCGCACTAGTATTACCATATGCCGTAGATGCGAAACCCAGCCGCGAGAAGGGCTAAACTGGCGGCACACAACATAATCACCGAGCCGTGGACTACCTGCGGGAACTCGATGCACTTCGCATGCGCCAGGATCGTGATGGTGAATCCTGCCGTGAACAAAATGCCGGCGATGAGCATGGACACCCAGAAGCATATCGCAGTTCGGAGCGAGCCCTCTTGTCGGCAGTGGTCGCTGCGTGGTGGCAGCCGGGCACGTCTCCCGATGATTGCAGTGTCACCGACGACACTGTAGTAGCAGTACGGTATCTCCGGCGATGCCGGTACCAGGGCATCCGCAGCCGCTCCAGTTATCAGGTATGCCATCGCAGAGGTATATTCGTCCACTTGAGGATGAGCAAGTTTGAAGGCGCGGCGGGCGGTGTCCGTCTCTCTAAGGCCGGCGGCGTCTGGACCGATCTTCGTTCAACTCTCGACGTCTCTTCTGGGACAAAGGACAACGGAATGGATAGGCTCCTCTGCTCCGACGACGCAGCTACTATGGTGGTGGTTGTGGTTCGAAGAAGGAAAAGGCGCCTAATTTCTGCAGCCCAGTCGGGAGCACGGCGCAGCGCCTCAGCTACTATGCACGACGGTCTAGCCGATACTTGTCAGTCTTCTGTATCTCTCTCTCGCTCACTTCACGACCAAAGCGCGGCGGCCTATTGCTTCCGTGACTAAATAAATGGTCCCTCTCATGCACTTGGCTACGCTCTCCGAAGGCGAGATCACCCGACGTCTGGCTTGTGACGTCACTCTCGAGTGCGCGCCCATTGGTGCAGACTTGTGAGCATGGAAAGTTTGAGGAGGAGGGAATCCCGCAGATTTCCGAAGCTAAAGCTAAAAGTACTGACGCCGCGACCTCTCTCGGGCAACCCTCAAAACTGCGAGAACGGGAATCTCTCGAAGTTGGTCATCGCGCATTTCGACGAAAGGCACTAAGCACGTGAGGACCGGCGATTTTAGGAATGCAGAAGGTATGAAGCAACAAGATCTGAGAACTAGAGGACAATATGCAGCTGGTTACGCTTCGTATCACACTAGGCGAGGCGGTGCGTGTAGCCGTAAGAAAAGGTGGTGGGGGGTGTGAGGGGTGGCTGGATCAGTTAAGCCTGTCGGCAGGGGCTATTGACTTCTACTACTTGTGAAAAGAGGACGCACCTGTCGCTGCGCCGTGCTCCCTCAAGTGCTGCAGAAATTAGCGTCATCCTTTCACCTTAAGCCCTACCACCACCACCACCACCACTTGTGCATGATACAGACATCGCGGAAAGAAAAAAATAATCTTAAAAGCAAACACAGACGAAGTGATTAAGCGCTAAGCACTCCTAAAACTGCTGTTCCGAGAGATAGCGATTATAGCTTTAAAAATGTCACTGTGTTAAGGTTCATCCTTGTAAGATAGCACCAAGAGATCAAGAACAAACGCGCGGTAACAATCTGTCCATCAGTTCGAATCTCCATTTCCGTACGATATCATAATCATGGTTTTCGACAAGCTGGATGACACAGGGATATTAGCTTCTAGCTTATTTTAAAAAACCGAGATATTTGTGAACATGACAAATAAAGATAAATAAAGAGAGAGCATTCTCCACACGATGCAAAGTGCAGTGTTCACCTAATGTTGTTTATCATCATAACCAACCTATCGTACGTCCGCCGCTGAACGAAGACCGCTCCCAATGATGTCCAACCCACTAAACCCTGCGCGAGCTTATTCCATTTCCCGCCTGCAAATTTCTTAATTTCATCGCTTCACGTAACCCTATGTCGTTCTCGGCTGCGCTTCCCACCAGGAAAAGCATTAGGCGGCCTATTGGTTTCAAGATAAAACAAACACAACAAAACGTCACTACGCATGGCTTCGTCCAGCGTTTTTATCTGTGGCGGGCAGTGAAATGCACGCTAAGCGGAAAGAAACCTTGGTATATACAGCTCTTGTCGATGTTTTGTTGCCGGAGCCATTCCACGTGCCCATGCAATATACTACTAGCGCGATTATAATGCCATGAGCACGCAACTTGATCAGACAAAGGTCAGGAACGAAATCACCTACTCTTGATCTTGTTAGTATTTGCTTTCAACCGTTGCTGCCACTTAGGTGTCGCGCACGAAGCTTAGATGAAAGAAACAAAACATGGCGCCACAGCTACCCTGGGTTGTCTCGCATGTGTCTCATACCTGCAATGTGCGTGTCTCTTTGACGTTAGCTGTAACATCGGCCGCCTCCGCGTGCTTTCTATTCCAAGAGCGCCACCTTCCTGTACCTTACATTCCTTCTTTACATTTTCGTTCCATCAAACCTTGCGCGATCTTCCTTACGAATCTCTTCAGTGTCTGGGCATACTACTTAGATATAAAAAAACCACCGCAACAACTTGATACCCGGTATTCAGCACATACGTTATTAAAGTGCACTTTGGGTTGCTGTCCTGGCTTTCTGATCACAAAAGAGGAATATAAAACGCGCACCTGACTCGAAATATTTTTGTTCATACTATAGGTAAACGGGTAATTCGGTGATGGCACTTACCGAGTCAGAATCAAAAGCTGAGAAAGAGGAAACCTCGTCGGATAATGGAAGAAGACGACTTGGGGCGCATGCGAACTGCCCTGGGATAGCGGGGTACAGGGTTGCCGTTGGTGGCTACTTTGCGCCAAATTGGCTACTTTCGGACCCCGTTGGCGACGAAAATTTCCAGGTGGCGCCATGGCGCTTTTTTGAACTTGTGGTTTTACTTATTCAAAATGGTTTTATTTATTCATCAATAGTAACGACTCTGTTGATAATACCGCTTCTGGTTTATTTGGCTAGAAATTTAGCAATAAAATTAAATGACATGGCTACCTTTGGCGTGATTTCTGGCGCCTTTTCATGTCCGCCCAACGGCAACCCTGGCGGGGTAAGACGCGACATGGGGCAAAACACGACACGACGTTTGGCACTTAACTCTTTGTTCATGAACCTGAAGTTCTTGCTCATCAAAGAGTGTTCTTCACATTGCAGCTGTTTGTGGCACTCCCAGTGCAACTTGCCACTCGGCACGAAGTCGCCCCTCCTGGAACTCAAAATGTCAGAAGCTGTCGCAACAATGCACGTTCTGCCGACGGAACCCGAAGTTTCTGTTCACATGACAGCGTTTCTCAATCCACTTCTCGCTTTCGAGGATCACGGTGGCTGGCCCCGACCACCGACGCCAGTCTTCGTTGACTGCAAATCCACATTCCTGAGCGGGATGAACGGGAGAAACAAAAAAGCCCCGCGCACGTGCGGTGCCGCCTGTCCGACGCCATGCTGATCTCGTCAGGCCATCCTTACCCCACCCAGGTGCAACAAAGCTGTCAGCGAGCCATCGACTCCCCAACAGGCTCACCAAAGGGGTCATTCACCAACTTCGTGGTCCTTTGTCATCAACCAGGTACTGACCCTTGGAGGCGCAGGCGTGGTCATCATTGTGCACCAGCAGGTGGTGGTGGAATCTTGGCCACCGCGTGGAGAGGAGAATGTGGGGGTGGACCCAACCTTCCAATTTAATCCGGCGCTGTTCACGAAGACCGCCAACATGTAAATACTGTACATAAAGTATTTTCTGTCTTCCAACTTGTCCTGATGACTGCTCCGGGCACGACACCCGCACGTGGTCGCACCGGCCACGCAACCCCATTCCTAACAGTAGCTTCTTGGGATTTCGCGTATCAATCAAGAGGTCTTATTGGTCAATTTTTCATGTCATAAGGAAAGCGGACACGCTGTACTTCAGTTAATGTAATATGGAGAGCAATGAGTAATTTTCTTGAAATCAGTCATTAATCTACAGAACTATTCTAACCCCGTGCTTAACACACATCTCTCTGAACAATACTAGAAACAAATCGTTCACCAAGAAGGAGAGATGTACTTGAGAAAGACAGTGGGTTGAGGCAACAGCACCTGTTTTCGAGCAGGTTAGGATACAACGTAAAAGCATGAGGGACTATGGTAAAAAGCAGCGCGGCCTAGAAATGTGTGGAATGTGGCGGGGTTGGTGTGAAACGTAGAAGAGACACAGAAAAGCGGGGTGATTGACCAGAGGAGAAAGTTCGGGACGCCACCTAGAACTGCTGAGTGGTTATATTTTTCTTTCGATCTTTTGTCCAACCGACCGCAGTACTCGGTGCCTATTTGGGGTTGACAACCGCAAAACAGGCTCGGTGCCTATTTTAGGGTAGGTGGGCTTTTTGGAATGCTTGCTTCGTTCACGCATTTGATTTCCAGGGAGGCTGTGCGAGCACCTCGAAGGTGTGTCAAAGATCGCTGGGGGAGCGTCACCCCAAGTGTTCGCAAATGTTTCTGTGCATGGACGACCAAAAATATGTTACAAGCAAATAACATGGGCCACAGACTGGCAGAAAGTTATTGTTCCCATTCAACAACCACCCCTGCATTCCGTTCATGGGCGTAAGCAGAGGGTGAAAAAAGAAGAAAAAAAAACATTTGACCCCCCCCTCCCCCCTTCCCCCAGCCCTTCAAGATGCAATGTGGATGTGGCCACCCTCCGCCCAGACAAAATGCTGCCGACGTCCCCGATTTCGGTCTCTGTTCTTTCTTTTTTCTTTATAGTAGGTGCAGTGAACTGAGCAAAAGACGTCCGCGGCATCAGTTTCAAATGAACCATTTGCAAAAATCTGCAAGGTGGCTTTCCTGCAAGGTTGTTTTCCAATCAAAAACTCTCGTTCACAGACTACTTTTCTCACTCATTGTGTTCTTGCCTCTACCCCCCCCCCCCCCCTTTCCCTACCGACAGGTGCTCCGTCCAACATGCAAAGGCTGAGGGTTCTGTCTCTCCACTGGCTTCCCTCCCACGTTGGGATAGCTGGAAACGAGGAGGCAGATGCCGCTGCCAGGGCAGCACACCATGGCGACACCCCGGTGACCTCAGCAGTGGCGGCAGCAGACTTCTCTCGGCAGCGCCTGCGGCAGCTGCTCCTCACCATCCACCCGGACAAGCGGGTGGCCAGCGGCAAGCCACCACCATCTCTCCCGGAGTCTGGCCTGGAGAGGAACGAGAGGTTGCTCCTTCTCCGTCTGCGGACTGGTAGTGCCTGGCCCGCGGCACGAATGCACTCCACGGGACGCTGCTCATCAGCTGCGTGCAGCAGATGCGGCGATGCCGAAACACTAGAGCACATCATCTGCTCTTGCCCGGCGTTAGCCGCCGAGCGACGCAGACTGGTGAGCCGATTCCAACATCTCGGGCTTCCAGCGACATCCGTGGAGGACATTCTCTTCCCTGCGCGGTCACCACTGCCAGCCCTGCGGGCTTTCCTGGAGTTTGCGGGACCCGCTAATCTCCACCTTATTTAATCGGGATGCGTCGGCCTCCTGCCCGTGCCAGGGTGGATGGCCTCCTCTCCTACTACCCTATCTCCTCTCCTCCTCACTATCTCTTCCTCTATCCCCTTTTATTCCCCCTTCCCCCTCCCCGCAAGGCGCTTAGCCGTGTCCCCGAAAGGGAGACAGAAAGAAGCGTCTTCGATTTCCTTTCCTCTAATAAATAGCCACTTATATATATGCCTTCACTGGAATTAGGAGCGGTAAAAGCACAATGAGCGAGAAAAGCTGTCTATGAACGAGTTTTTGGTTAGAAAACAACCTTGCAGGAAAGCCGCCTTGCAGATTTTCGCAAATGGTCCATTGTTCTTGGCGTGCTGCGAACGTTTTTTTTATTTTCAAATAAAATTACGTAACATATAAAAACCCA
>JALIZH010016521.1:12500-42181 GCA_030522465.1 Rhipicephalus appendiculatus | reverse complement strand
CTTACTTGGGATCGGAAAAGCTGCCGCGCTGTTGGCGCAGCTTGCATGTGGCGAGGAAAAAAATGGTTTTGCGCTTTTATTAACCTCGCGCTGATTTGTAAATGTCTGGTCAAGGTGTACGAGAGGCCAAGTCATTGCCGGGGCCTATCAATTCTCAAATGGGCTTTTTTTTATGTAGATTTGCGCCGCCTTTATTAGAGCACTTAGAAAAGCGATGCCTCTGCAAGAGATCCGCATGTGCTAGAAACTTACTATACTTCGCAATTTGCGGGCTGTATAGTGTGGGGGGCGCTAGCGAAGGAGAAGAAAAAAAAAGAACGATGATGAGGCTGGGCGTGATGACGCCCGGGGCTTGCGCTCGCCCTGCCGCTAAAGACCGATAAGTCGTTGCCGGGCCTTCGTAAATTAAACGCGTTTTTCTTGTCGCCTAAGTGTTCTCTGAGGGCTTCGGCCGACCACTGGCCCCGAGCCCACAATAGATATGTTGATAATGTTGTAAGCTAGATTTAAGGCCTGTGACGGAAGCAGTCCGTTTGGAAGCAGTATCGCAAAAAGCAGGTATCGGTGCTTGCTTCCTTTGTGCATTTTTTCCTTCGGTGTAACAACATATAGCGAAATGAAAACAGACGTACAGCAGCACTCAAATTTTCATTCGGAACGAAATCCTTTCTTGATATAGCCTTCAGCCATGCCTGCCGATACGTATCATTTCCAGCAAATTCATGAAAACTGATCCCGAGCTTCTTTTTGCTATTCGACTTGCAGAAGGGTACGCAGCAGTATGCCATATTCCTGAAATTAAAGAGAAGACACAGGACCTCACAGCATTTTCTCTAACAACAACAACAAAAAAAAAAGACAGCACTGACAGAGTTTCAGTTATATAGCCGTAAGTAGTCTGCAACTTCAATTAATAAATCACTGCTATTGAATCAAACATGCATTTCCACTTCCACGCCAAAATTTTGTCTTCTTTACGCAGAACGCCAGCGACACAAGCACGTAAGATAAAAACCGCGCAAACGCCGCAGCATGAGCGCGTTACAAAGAAATAAGGTCGAGCGCACGCTGGAGGGGAACGCTAACTGAGCCGACCAAACTCGGCACTCAGCATCAGCAATCATCATGCTCTCTCCTCGCGATGTCGCCGGCGCCATCAAGTCTGGCGCGAAAGCCGCGCTCGCATAGCGCACAATGCTTCGCACTCGCCCACGAGGCTTCCCCAGCTTCCCTTTCCAACTACCTCCCGTCGCGCCGCAGGAGACAGGAAGGAGGTTGCAGGCGGTCGCCACACGTCTAGACCGTGGTCTAGGCTGAATGTCGCCGGTTCTGCGACGACCACGGACTGGTTACAGGCGCTTTTTGTTCATTTATGATCGATTGATTGATTTGGATGCAGTCGAGAGCACAGTAAATGAACACGATACTGATATTGCCATTGTGCTACCAAAACGTAAGCAAAATCCGGATGACGAAAAAGGAGGCGATGACAACTCAGGCACTTTCACTGTGAACGACGTGTGGAGTAAATGTAGGTCGGCTAATCGAAGCCTTCAACATTATTCTGGCAAAATTACTTATCATCTTACTTCAGTGACATCACCAGGGCACTCAGTTATCTAGATCGTAACCGTGCTTCGGTTGACCAACTCATAAATATCCGTACGCGATCAAATAGTAAAACGATGCGTCACGATAGGAGGGCATTATGATTCAACGACGAAAATTGGCCCAGTTTTCACCCATACACGTCACCAGAAAGGAAGATTGCTAGAACGCCCCTGTATATTTCTCAAATCAAGGTATTTCGCGCCGAGACAAAACGGATCATAATGAAAAAAAAGTAACACTACCACAGACGAATTGATACATCCTTACAATAATTTATATCAGGAAAATTCAGCAGTTGCCGTGCTTCTCTCTGTAAATTGGGCCAAAATATATGCAGTAACAGAAAAAAAAAACATACTTGCCTTCAGTGCATCCAGAAGATCCTGGCGGCAATGCTTGCTCGTACGCAGAAAAAAAAAAAAACATGCGCACGCTGTAATCCCGCGCGCTCTGCTTTCTGCCGCGGTCTCCGCTGCCGCCGGAATCCCAAGTGAGTGCGCCATCTCGCGGTAGCCGGGCGCGCGACGCGATGTACGTTTTTTTGCTGGGGAGCGCGGCGATTGGGACGGCCGGAGAGAAACCCGCCGCGCGCGCCATCTCGGAGGCCATGGTCATACAGTCACGTCGCGCAATACCAGTTTTGGTGTAAATCAAGCTAGCGAAATGGACGCAAGCGTACCATGAGCGTGGCCGTGGCATGCAAATGGCATTGTAGATGCCATGCATGCCAAGATATTCATGTTACTACCTGCCACTTATGTTCGATATACAGCCACATCCCGCAACACAAACTTTGGTGTATTTAAATTAAACTAGCGAAACGGCCACGAGAGTGCCATGAGCGTGGCATGCAGGTCATGTTGCACATGACATGTCATGATTTCCATATTACCACTTGTCATTTATGCTCGTCATATAATCACGTCACCCAATACCAAATTTGGTGCATATCAATCAAGCGAAACAGCCTCGATCGGGCCATCAGCGTGGCATGCAAGTCATGTTGCACATGACATGTCATGATTTCCACATTACTACTTGTCATTTATGCTCGTTACAATCACGTCGCTCAAAAAGACACTGTACATTCCAAAGTGTGTTCGGCGAAAGCTTGTGGCCATTCGACTGACTATTCCATGTCTGTCTTTCTTTTTACACTCTCATTGGGATGGCATACAAACGGAATGTGTGCGTGTTTTCTTTTTTAATTCTTTACCTCGAATCGCAGCGAGACCAATCTGCCTCTGTTTCGCATGCATTCGTATTCTCGCGCTTAGCGCATCGTGCAGACGCCATCCGCGTTCCAGCGTTTTAATTCATGGACACTTTGTAAATTCCAAAGTGTGTTCCTCGAACGCCTGTGCCCACTCAGACGGGGTCGGTCAGAATGGAACGCCATGCACGCGTCTCCCTCCTTGCATGATTAGACACGCTGGGCAAAGCGACGCTACGCAAGCGAAGCGCGATCGCTGTAGAGTCCAACGCGACCGGCGCCCGTTTGCGCGCCCCGGCGCCCACCTGGCACCGTGCCAGGGCACGGCCGGAGGGACGGCTGGACGGACGGACGGACGGATGTGAGCATGCGACGCTGAAGCCTTAAAATTTTAGTGTATATTAAGCTAGCTAAACGGCCACGAGAGTGTCATTAGCGTGGTATTGAAGTCATGTCGCACATGACCTGTCATGATTTCCATATGACCACTTGGCATTTACGCTCGTCATACAATCACGTCGCTGGTTACCAAATTTGGTGTATCTCAAGCTAGCGAAACGGTCACGAGAGTGCCATGAGCGTGGCATGCAAGTCATGTTGCACATAACATGTCATGATTTCCATATTACCACTTGTCATTTATGCTCGTCATACAGTCACGTCACGCAATACCAAATTTGGTGTATATCAAGCTAGCGAAACGGCCATCAGCGTGCCATGAGCGTGGCATGTAAATCATGTTGTACATGACATGCACGTCACGATTTTCATATTACCACCTGTCATTTATGTTGGTCATGTAGAAATGTCTCATCGTACCAATTTTTGGATATATCAAGTTAAGAAAACGGCCTCAGGTGCATTATGGCCATGGCATGTAAATCATACTTTTCATGACATGTTAGTCATGATTTTCATGATATGACCAGTCATTCAAGTTTGTCATACAGTCATGTTATACCTACCAATTTTGGTATAAATCCCATTAACGATACGGCCAGGAGAGCACATAGTCAAAGGCGGCTACATAGATAGATAGATAGATAGATAGATAGATAGATAGATAGATAGATAGATAGATAGATAGATAGATAGATAGATAGATAGATAGATAGATAGATAGATAGATACGCTCAAAGTCGCCGAAGTTCGCCAAGAAATGCTTCGCATTTAAAACTATCCAGCTCCAATCTCCTGCTTGAGCTACTTCAGCGCGAACCGTGTGTCACGAGTAAAGAGATGGTGTAGACAACGAAGACGAAGCAGGAGGAGAAGCACGCGGAAGAGGCGTGAGCGCATGCATGGAGGAGTACATGGATTGATGCGCGTGACACGAGCCGTAATGCAAGACGAATGTGCGATGAGCTGGCATTGCTTGCGTAGCTACGATAGAAGACGGTCGCATCGGTAGCTACGTCCTGCCGACGGGCGCAGCGGACGTTCGATTCCGGAGGCCGTGACGCTGGCACTCCGTGGCGTGGCCGATGACATCGGCGACGCTCGGGCGAGGCTCCTCGGAGGTGCTGCAGCATCTTTCGGCTGGTCAGGACGAACCCGCCGCAGCACCCCTTCGAACGTTGGCCCGCAGCAATCCCCAAAACACCACGTTGTCACTTCGAGGGGAAGGCCGGTCTGGTCCTAGGCCTAAGGGACGACGACACCGTGCCACGGCGCCGACGGCGACAGGAGAAGGCTTACGGCAGCGTGACCGTGATGCGTCGGAGCGACCACTGGAACGGGATCGTCGGCAAAAGCGGCCGCGGACCCAACACGACGGAGGTTTGACTCGCGGCGATAGAAGGAACAAAGTAAGCGTGTTCCATTTGGACTACGACCTGACGGCAAGGTCAAAGCGGCTGGACTGCAGTTAGGCTGTAGTTAGGGGTAGCGGAAGGAATTGATTATTTGTAGGTTTTTTTTAGATTCGTGACTATTTGAGTGTGAGTTTACTTTTATAGTTTTTGTTAGTAGTGTTTCTAGGATTTTCACTGTTTGTTGTTTGTTTATCGAGTGTTAAGCTTTCTCCTAGTTTTATTCATACTTTATTAAATCATGTTTGCTGTGCCGCCCAGCGTCCTCTCATTCCATCGCCGATAGAACACGCCCCCGAGATCCGTGACACCGTGAAACTACCAGCGTTTACATCTTTATGAAACTTTCATGTAACATTTCCTCCACACTGCTAACACTGTTCATGGCAGAAACCATCGTGCGCCTTTCGTACTTCTACAGTACTTATATTCCAGAGAATAACTGAGATGTGGTCGTCCAACCTAAGCAGGCAGGTACGTTAGCCCATGGTCAGCTGAGGAGGCACGACATTTTGATATCTTGCTCCCCGAGTCACATTGTGGCATTTCTGGACAGAACGTGTCGAACACAGGTTGCACATAAACCAGCAACCATTACATTTACAAAAAAAATACACTTTAGAAACTCTAAAGCCCATTAAACACTGGTTTAAACTTCCTGGACCATACCTACTTCGGCAAGGCGACATCTCTCAAACGCGATCACCTCAGGTCGAATCGAGAAATGTCGAGACCGCAGTGAACGGATGGAGCTTAAATGAGAGCCCGACTGTGTCTCGCGCGGCATGAAAGTGGTGCCATCTCTGCATGCAACACATGATTAATGGGAACTTGTTGCTGGGCTAGTTGGTGTATACTTTGCGACATTGTCATTTGAGCGCTAAGAAGAGAAACACATGAGGAATAACAGGACAGCAGTTGTGAGCGGCGCTTGTTGTGTTGTCTTTCGTGTGTTTGTCATTTTAGCACTAAAATGAAGATGTCGTCGTGACACATATGATGTTTTCATGTATTGTTTGTTTTCTTGACCGAAAAAGTGTGATGCGTTGGAAGTGAGTACATGCAATCTTGCTCGGGACTTTGTTCTATAAAAGTTGTGGGCACGTTGTTGTCAGATACAGTCGTCAGCAAGCTTAACACGAACGCTCCGCAGCAGGTCCTTAAACACTTTGATTGACGGTAGCGCCGCGTAGCTTTGGGTTCTGTGGCCGAGATGTTGCCCATGCATGCCGACATACTATCCAAGCATACCGAGGTATTATCTCGCGACAGTCATACCAGTCCAGGTCACGCGTAGGAGCGTTCGAGTTAAGCTTGCTGACGACTGTACAGTCGACGTGCGTTGGTGTCTTCGTCTTACGAGCAGCATCCTTGCAAGACTATTTTGAAATTTGCTACTGAAAACTGCACCAGAGTAGAACAACCGCGAAATTTCTAGCATTTTACTTGGAAGACAGTGGGCGAAATTATGCCTCTTTACATCAATCACGCAATACAGCGACTAAACTTAAATTTAATTTGCCCCTTGGGCAAAGCCTTCAGTGGTGCAGTTTCTGAGCGGCATGATATCAATCGAATGACACTGCTGTTTCTTAATATAGGGTTGCAGTGTAGTCAACATGTCGAAGGCCAATGGATGGATGGATGGATGCAAAACTTTATTGTAAGTCCTGAGGTGCACGACTCAACGCGCAGCGGGCCGCTCCCACGTTGGGACAGTCAGGCCAAGCCCGACCGCCGCATCGTGGGCCCTGCTTCCAAGAAATTGTAATCTCATGTTGCTTAGCTGTGAATAACAACCAATCACCTTACTAACAATGGCGAATGGGCACCGTTGTATTCGCGTTCCTTCTAAGTACGTGAAACATTTTGTTGTGCTCTTATAAGTCAACGCGCTTATGTTATTTACTGTAATGAATAAGAATTGATCGCAAACTTCAGTAATTCTCTTCTTCATTAAACTTCCATTTCTCAGGAGTGCAGCAGCAAGTGCATCGCGGACAATTGGCAACAGCACTGCAGTTGCTTCTCCAAACTGTACTCCGTCAAGCATAGGCGCCATGGCCCCATCTGCGAGTACATTGACCACCGTGAGTATATATCACTGTACATGGGATTGAGGTGGCGGTGTCGGAGAGGTGCGCGCTCGATTGTGTGCACTCGCACATACTCGTTGTGGAGGTATGTCAATCATGTGGCTAAACCCAGTATGACGTAATTGGCAAGAAAAAACAAAACCGCAAAACAAAAGCACGTATGACGCAGTTCATTACTATGCTGTGTTTCAGCAATTGAAAAGGTTTCCGTGCCTTCAGAGATTTATTTATTTGAAGGTGCCTGATATGCTTGATTGGGTGCATAGCGTACGGAGGGTAATGCAAAAATAAATGTACTTACTCGAAATAAACAACGTTATGCAATATCGTGGGCGTTTATTAGTAACATCTTTGTCGCTCATGCATCACCGTCCACCAGCTTCTCACTGCACAACATGAAGCCCTAAATTCCCTGCGCACAGACTTCGGCGCCTATCCCCCCCGCCTCGTCCTTCCAATCTCTCCAATCAACAGTTGATACTCTACAAACTGCTATGCTTGAAAGCATCCGAGCCAAGCCACCCCTGCATGCCCGCATCAATTCCTCCGCCGCCTCCCGACCCTCGCAAACGCCGGCCGAGGCGTCACTTTCCGCTGTTAATAATGGCTGACCGATCCGTCGTCACCGTTTGGCAGTGGAACTGCCATTGATTTTCGTCCAAAGCGTAACCACCTCCTTCTCCACCTTCAACGACTAGACCCTTCGATTTCACCTGACATCATCTTACTACAAGAAACTCACGCCACCGATTTCCCTCTCGGGTTACGTCGCCCACAACCAAGTAGCGCACCATCCTCTGCCCCATCCCGTTACAGCCGTCCTCACCCGGCGGACGCTCGTTGTCAATCGAGCTCATCTACCCTTCCCTGCAGTCCACCACGTCTTTCTTGAGACCCTCAGCGACGTGAACAGCAGTCTCTCTTTCTTCTCAACGTCTACAACCCCCCCCGCGTACCACTGACGATGCGTCGCTCATCGCCCTGCTCCGTGCCGCTGCAGCGAGAGCAGCGAAATCCCCCCCTTCTTATCCTCGGCGACTTCAACGTCAAGCACCCGGACTGGGGTTACCCCAAGGCTGATGGGCCCGGAAGGAGGCTGTGGCAGCTCGCTCACGACCTCAACCATTTCGCTGCTCACCGATCCCACGCAACCAACGCGCATCGGCAACAGTGTGTGCCGAGACACCACCCCGGACCTCAGCTTCTGCCGCAGCGTGCGCGACGCGCGCTGGTCCAATACGCATGAGTCCCTCGGCAGTGACCACTATGTCCTCGCCATTCAAGTTCGCACCTCGCCGTGCAAGCCTCGCCCACAAATGGCCCACCATACAGATTGGGACGCGTTCCGAGAACGCCGGCTGCACTCCGCCGCCTCCAACATCGAGGACCTTTCGACGTGGACCGATCAGCTGCTAGCGGACCTCGAAGCGGTCACCGCCTCGATCCCTACCACGGAGGACCATCCAGCAATTGACTCTCGCCTTGCCCACCTGTGGGCCGCTCGCACGGGCCTCACCAATCGTTGGCATAAGCAACGCTACAACCATCGCTTACGCCGCCGCATCGCACATCTCGATCGTATGATCGGGCAACACATCACCCTGCTCGCCCGCCAACAGTGGGAACAGCTTTGCTCGGGGCTTTCCGGTCAGTTGGGCTGCAAGCAATCCTGGCATCTCCTCCGCCACCTCCTCGACCCTGCATTCGCCAAGTCGGTCGCTCGGCAACAATTAGAACGAGTGGTCCGAGCTTACCCCGGTGACACTTCGTCGCTGATGGCAGATCTTGCCGCCAAATACTTCCAGCTTCTGCCTCCTGGCACACCTCCTCACCCTCTCGCGTCGTACTCCGGGGCCTCCAACCCTGAACTGGACGCCGATATCACGGAAGCGGAGGTTTACGCGGCACTACTTAAGCTGCGCACCACTTCAGCTCCCGGTCCAGATCGCATCCCCAACAAGCTCCTCAGAAACCTCGACGCTCCTTCGGTCGCTACCCTCACTTCATTCCTCAACGAGTGCTGGCGTTCCGGCAACCTCCCTCAGTCATGGAAACACGCTCGCGTGGCTTTCATCCCCAAGCCGGGCAAGAAACTCACAATCGAGAATCTTACGGCCCATCTCACTGACTTCCTGCGTTGGCAAGCTTCTAGAACATGTCGTTCTCGCTCGCTTGCAAACGTACACAGACGCTAACAATCTACTTCCCCACACCATGCTTGGCTTCCGCCCCCCATCTTTCCACGCAAGATGTCCTCTTGCAACTCCACCACGACCTCCTGGACCCGCCCACATTCTCAGACACCAAGGCTCTCCTTAGCCTCGACCTTCATAAGGCATTCGACCACGTCTCCCATTCGGCTATCCTTGACGAACTTGCGGCCCTAAACCCCGGCACTCGCACCTACAACTACATTCGCGCGTTTCTCACCGCCCGCACGGCCGACATCATTATAGGAGACCTCCCGTCTCCCACGTACCGAGCTTGGCCCTCGTGGCACCCCTCAGGGCGCCGTATTGTCACCTTTTCTGTTCAATCTCGTCCTCCGCTCGCTTCCTGACAAGCTGGACCGTATCCCCGGTCTCAAACACACCCTGTACGCGGACGACATAGCTCTATGGGTCACGTCGGGCTCTGACGGACACATCGAGCACATGTTGCAATGCGCAACCGACGTCGTCACGTGCCACGTGCACGCGGCCGGCCTCACTTGCTCGGCGGCCAAATCAGCCCTGCTTCTCATGCGACCTCCCGACCGGCGTCGCTATAAAACTCCTCAACCCACCATTACGGTTCACGCCAACTCCGCTCCCGTCCCAGTCGTCTCGCATCTCCGCGTGCTCGGGCTGATACTGCAGTCAAACCGTCACAACACGCACACCATCGACAAGCTCTCGCTCTCGGTGCAGCAGACCGCGCGTATGCTCTCCCGTGTCCGTGCACGGCGTGCGGGCATGCGAGAACACCATCTGCTGCGCCTTATCGACGCTTTCGTTATTTCGCACCTTTAACGTACACTAATCCCGATACTACTTCGGCTAGGTGGGAGGCGGCCCTCCGCAGCTCCCTCCTGGCCGAACAACTCTGGGCCGTCCAGCAGGCCTCCCGCGGAGCGGCCGACAGGCTTGGCCTGGCGGTCCCGACGTGGGAGTCGCCCGCTGCGCGCTAACGTGCGTCTTGCCGGACAAGAATAAAGTTGTTCATCCATCCATCCATCCCGTACGGCCTCCCTTATACTCGTCTCCTCAAATCGGAAAGCGGACAAAATTGATGTCCTCATCCGTCGGGCATACAAGACTGCCCTCGGCCTTCCCTCCAACGCGTCCACGGATCGTCTTCTCCGCCTCGGTGTACACAACACCCTTGACGAGTTGATTGAAGCTCACCGTTCCGCTCAGGTGCAACGCCTTTACCGTTCGCCGACTGGTCGCCACATCCTTTCCTCCATCGGCCACGACACCTCCTCCCACCCACCGGACCTGGTGTCATTACCTTGTGCTGTTCGAGCGGCCTTCTCCATCAAGCCGCTACCCAAGAATATGCTCGCGGGCCACCACGACGCTCGCCGCCAAGCCCGTGCCGCCATGCTTCACGCCAAGTACGCCAACCACCCGGCAGTCGTCTACGTGGACGCAGCCCCGGTACAACTCGCGCAGGGATGCCTTCGTAGTCATTTCCGTGTCACCCTCCTCAGCGTCTTCGGGGCCGGCAATCACGGCCGGCACCGTTCGAACACCCTGTGCCATAGAAGCGGAAGAGGCGGCTATCGCTTTGGCTGCGATCTCGGCCGACGCTGGCATCATACTCAGCGACTCCAAACAAGCCATCTCGAATTTCGCGCGAGGTCTCGTCTCGCCTACCACCTTACGACTCCTTCGCCCGCTACTGCTGCAAGATGAGCAGCGCCACTTTGAATTGATCTGGGTCCCTGCCCACTCGGGTCACCCCGGCAACGAGGCAGGTCACCAAAGCACGCTCGAGGATTTCGTCGACCGAGCGGTGGGCCCCTCAGATTCGGAGGCCCTGGTGCCGGAGCCCCTGGTCACCTACCAGGACATCACACAGCACTATCGCCTCGAGCGATATGTCTATCCACCTCCTCACGGCAGTCTTCCCAAGCGGTCTGAAATCGCCTGGCGTCGCCTACAGACCCGCACCTTCCCGTGCCCCCCTCGTGCTTTCGTACATCCACCCCGGCTTCAGCGATCCACGCTGCTGCCTCTGCGGCGGCGTTGCCTCGCTAAACCACATCCTCTGGGGCTGCCCGGACGATCCCCCGCCAGCCGACCTTATTCGCCCACCCCCCGACCGAGGAACAATGGGAGGCCCTTCTCTCCAGCAGCGACAGAGACATCCAGACACGGGTCCTGGAGCGAGCGGAAGTCGTCATCGAGAAGCACAGCCTGGCAGCCTACGTGGCTTAGCCTCCCTTACTCCTGAACCTTTCGATGAATAAAGTTGTTACTCACTTACTGTCGCTTTAATTTTTTACTTACTTCAAGTCATGAGAGTCACGTCTTGTACTTGTCAGTGACCCTTGCCCGTGCGTTAAAGGAACGTAACAGCGAGCCGGTTGATGATGCTTCATGTTATTCGCATCATGAGCCGACTCGCCCAAACCGTAAAGTTTTATACGAAGAATGTGTAGTTCACCATTCTTAATCCTGATTGCCTAATGGTTATGCATAAATACGTTTTTTTCCTGCAGTTAGATGCACGGACAAAATGAAGCGCCAACTCTGGCTGCACAGCTGCCAATCTGCTTGTACGAGACCCTGCCGGTAAGAATGCTCTCCTGCACCACCTGGCTTTTGCCGCGTTGTCGTGCTCGGCATTGTGAAATACAGCGCATTTTTGCAGAACTGCGATAGAGCAATTGTGCTCAGAGTTAACAGAGTTCGACAGTCTCATGTAGCGACATTAAAACATGGCTTGCCTTGAGCGTGAATTATCTGAAAATCGACAAGCATTTTTCATGAATATTGTAGCGCCACACCTGTGCTTGCTACCAGCGGGAAAACATGTTGGTGTTTTTGTACATCACCTAACTAAAGCGGATATGTGAAAATAATGCAAGTATAATGCTCCACATGTCTGCAAACAATTTTTTAAACTGTAGGCGTTATTTGGCAGCATGTGCAAGCAGGGCTG
This sequence comes from Rhipicephalus appendiculatus, assembly GCA_030522465.1. Classification (NCBI taxonomy): domain Eukaryota; kingdom Metazoa; phylum Arthropoda; class Arachnida; order Ixodida; family Ixodidae; genus Rhipicephalus; species Rhipicephalus appendiculatus. The sequence continues at coordinate 30,299 of JALIZH010016521.1, read as the reverse complement.
TCGCAAGCGCGTCTTTTTTTCGTTTTTTTTACGCTCTAACTCCACGTCAATTTTCTGGACACGTTATGTGTGGAAAGTCCTCACCCTAGTGACAAAGGAAAATTCAGTAATAGAACCTGTGCGTTCTGGCCACGTTCTGTCTTCTCTGAAGTGTTGTACCCGATTGCAATGCTCACCTTCTAAACATCCCTTTAGACATGACACCAAAATACTCGACCTAGAGAAATCTGTCACTGAGCGTTGTACTATGTTGTGACAGTTTCTTCAAGTAGCGTAGACGAAATCTTGAGCGATATACCTGTTCTGAATGACGAAACAAGAGCGTCGTTATGTTATGGTTCTTCTTTAGACGCCTGTTCTCGGAAAATAAAGCTGACGCACTGGACGAATAAAAAGAAAGACACAGCTCAAGCTATCAACTTCGAGATTTTATTAAAAAACAACTATATATATAGAACGTCAGATTATCACAAGTTGAAAGCCAAATCATGTGCAGATAGAGATTATTTGACTGAACACCTCTTGAAAGTTACTTACCAACTCGCCCACCATTCCGCCCTTCTGTTCGTTTACACATAATCATCAGCGTCACTACGCCCACTTCAGGGCAACGGCCTCTCCCATTTTCCGTCAATCAACCCAGTCCTATGCTTTCTGCTGCCACGTCATACCTGCAAACTTCTTAATCTCATCTGCTCACCTAATTTTATGTCTCCACTTTGCGCGTTTGCTTTCTCTTGGAAGGCTACCCTTAATGACCAGCGGTTATCCTGTCTACGCGCTACGTGCCCGGCCAATGTTCATTTCTTCGTCATTTCAACTACGATATCCTTGACCCCCGTTTGTTCCCCTGACCCACTCTGCTCTCTTCCTGTCTTAAGGTTGCACCCATTATTTTCCTTTCCATTGCTCGCTGCGTCTTCCTAAATTTAACTTGAACCCTCTTTATAAGCTGTTCGTTCATAGGTTGGCAAATGAAGGCCCAACGAAGACCTTCAGTGGAGCCATTACACAACCGACATTCGCAGAGCCATACTTCTAGAACGCGAACAATGGCCGATCGCCACCCGTGAGCATACGGTATTGGCGCTGCCATCCCGTGAAGCGAGCAAGATTGGCGCATTGTTGCTAATTAGCATACCATATTGACATTGCCATCTATTGAAGGGAATGACTGTGAGCATCAAATATCATGAAAAATCACAATTTCACCGTAAGGGCGATACAATGAATGCGATAGCAACAATTTGGAGTGTCATACGAAGAAGAACTAGCAGCTCTCTCGTTTGGTAAACATGGTCGCTCCAGCAAGATAAGTGAGGCTTCAACGGAAACATTGCGATGAAGCAGAGCAGCGCGCCAGCACTGGCGACCTCGCTCCATAGAAGAAAGTATGGAGCTGAAGGAGCAACTCCATTCCCGCAGCGAAAGAAGGGCGGGGCGACGCCTTGAACGCGCCCTTTCCGCCATCTCGCGGCTGTGGTGCCTGGCGGCGACAAGTTGTCCTTTCGTCCACCTTACTTTCTTGACATGTTTATCACAGCTACTACAATACACTTAAAACTATTACCGTGCTCTACACAATTCCTGGCTTCATTATCTGCTGCTTTTCAGTGTGGTTGTATCAAACGAGTCCTCGAAATTCTCTTCCTTGATTCGCACATTCTTGGTTGTTCAGAGGCCCTTTAAAGACGAAGCTCTTTATTAAGCGAACTCGGGCCCAGGCAATGGCAAGTACAAGCTCTACACACTGTACACTGATAGCAGCGATCGCAGTTGTCAGCCGTCGGTAATTCGCTAGTCGTTGAGCTTCGCCAGCTTTTACACATATTCTTGCACGCACCTGCAAAGAAAACGAAGACGAGTGGACGTGCTGGCCGCCCCGACCTGCTGCTAAAGAGAAGACGACGACGAAGCTGAGATCGTCAATCTGCACCCATCTTCGCGACCTAATAAACGGCAGCTTCAGGCGTGACGTCCCCGTCTCCTTCGCGCATAACAGAGTTGTGGAGGTGCTGGGTACGCGCTTACAACGACGGCAACCACTACTGCTACAGCTTCGTCGACGAAGCCGACTTGCCGGCGGCCCGCCATCTGCCGCGACCGTCTCCGACATGCCCGAAAAACTCCCGCTAAAGGGAACCATGTGTGGATGCGAAGCAGCGGGGAGATAATCAGCTTGAGCGGGAGGAACGTCGCCGCTCTCATTTCACGGCAACGGTCCCGGCGCTCATCGCGGCGCTGCACAGGAGAAAGAATGAGGCGCGCGCCCTCCTTTATTTTCATACCGCGGAACTACCGTGGCGCCCCCCAGCGGGGTATGCAGCTGTCACACCACCTGTTGTGCGCGCCGCTCCGTAGAGGATTCCCAGAGGATAGCACGGGGGGGACCGTAGGAGAGGAGAGAGAGGGGGAGGAGACGTGCATGCGCTGTGGGACGCGGGAGCCGTTCCATAGAGTAAATGATTCCTAGAGGAGAGAGGGGGGAGGGGACGCGCATGCGCTGTGGGACGCGGGAGCCGCTCCGTAGAGTAGACGATTCCTAGAGTAGAGAAAGGGGGTGAGCGTAGGAGAGAGAGGGGGGAGGGGACGCGCATGCGCTGTGGTGGTGTGGGACGCGGAAGGAGGGACGGACTAAGCCCCCCTCCAAACACATTCAAGCAAGATCAAGGAATGGGGTCAACCTGGGCAACAGACACCACCTGCCTAGCCATTGCTAAGCAGCCTCTCTGTGCTCTCGGCCATGACTCTGGTGACTGTGATAGTGGCTGACGGCCTTCATATTGCTACAGTGTTCTGGTTCGCATAATGGGTGTTTCCCTTCTTCATGAAAGTGGCCGGACGCGGGACGGCGGACGGGGGGACGCGGGAGGGACGGACAGAGCCCCGAGCATAAGATGCTTCGCATCTAAAAGCAGACGCTCCCAGGGCTGCACATTGCAGTCCACTCCAGTACTACGGAGTTCCACCGCCCTTCGGAGGAAAATCGGGAGAAAATGTCGACGCGTTGCTTGTCCAGTACAAGCGAGTGAGAAGTACAACAGCTGGGATGCCGCCGCTCAGCTCACCTGCTGCCTTACCGACAGTGCGCTCGCGTAGTAAGAGGACCACGAGGACACGCTGACGACATGCGAACGTTTTGTTGAAGAACTGTTTCGGTGAGTGAGGTGCCAAAGGGAAGCGTGCTGAGCAGACACTGTCGCAACGCGCGCAGCTGCCAGGTGAGACATGCACCACGTATATCGAAGATGTGCTGAAGCTGTGCAACTAGGTCAGTGCTCAAATGTCAGTGGAAGACATAGTCGTACATTTGCTAAAAGGCATAGCCGAAGATGCCTATAATTTACTCATCGGAAAAAAGAGCCTAAGCGCTGTGTCCATCGTCATTCGGCATTGACGAGCTTTTTAACTGCTCAAAATGCGCAAGATTGCTCCGAAATTTGCCCGACTGACGAACGTTACGTCGCGTGCCAGCATCGACACGAGCCCTTGCCACGACCTGCATTCGATTATCCGGCAAATTATCCGTGAAGAACTTTCCCACAATGAAGAGTGGTCACGTTCGACAGTCGACCACCATACGGTATATGCGCCACATGAGGCCGTGACGGCGCCGACCCTTTCGCAACCGGTGGTTAGTAGAGCGGCTGGGGAGTACAGCGCATCACCACTGTCAAGCACATCACGCTTTCCAGCTCCCAGGCATGACCGGCGCGGTCAGCGTCCGCCTTCTTCTGGACGCCCTATCTATCACCATGATATACGGGACGAACCGACACACTACGTAAAGGATGATCCTGGGCTCACTGAAGAACAACGAAGTGTTCGACCTCCCCCAATGTGCTACTCCTCTGGTGTCCCAGGACATCTATCACGGTTTTGCGATCGTCGTGCAGCCCCACGGTATGGCCAACCACTGCAATTTACTCGACCTTCCGAACGCCCTCACGATGTCCCGGGAACAACGCACATACCGCCTGGCGACGATTATTGGCCACGCAGCTCCTCCGACATTTGACAGGAGTTTAAAACCTTCGCCGCATCCTCGTGCTCCTCGTTCACCCTCACCGCTGTGTCGCACCACGTCTCCTTCAACCACCGGAAAACTAGCAAGCGCGGCCGATGGAGGTGAGGTAGCTGGAGCTGTGCTAATGCCAGAAATACCTCCTGCGTTAATGCCCTAGAACAAAGTGCGCGTTTTCCTCGACGATGTGCCTGTGATGGCTTTGGCGGACACGGAAGCAACAATTTCTATAATCACTCAAGGGGGTCTTGAGGGGATCTCGTTGGTATGGATCCATTAGAATACACAGCGCTTAATGAACACGAAAACACATGAGGCGAGAACAACGACGTGCGCTGCCTGCCAACAGTTGGTTTATTGTGCGTTAACATACATAAAACGGGTGATAAAATGAAGGCAGCGGAATTAGGAAAGGAGGAGGACCTATGTGCATGGGTGTAACGATGACTTTAGACCAAGGTGCCTCTGATTATTGTCCCAGATATCCGGAATTCCTTGTCTGTTAGGGTAAACGAAGGGGCACTCACACAGTGATCGCCTTTGCACATCATCGTGTACGTTTGCTCTTTTACGCACTGTGGCATCGCAAGACGAATCGAAAGTACGCCACGACGTTCGCCACTGTCCTGTAACTTATCGCGCAGTGTGGCTGTGGACTCCGGTAGGGAAACGCAGGTTATGCCAAAAGTTTCCTGTCCACATATGACGGACCGTTTGCTGTCCTCAACCAACACACAGACGTCACGTACACAATACCTCGCCTCACGGCGAGTGGTAGAAGAACTACTAAAACCCAAGCTCTCCAAGTTGCCCCTTGAAGTTCTTCACACCAAGATGAGTCGATTAACTCAGCTGGAGGAATTCATCTGCGAGGAGAGGAATGTTGCACGCATCTGCGAGGAAAACGAAGATGAGTGAACGTGCTGGCCGCCCCGAGCTGCTGCTTGAGAGAAAACGACGACACTCAGATCTTCCACCTGTTGACCACTCCTGCGCTCACCTGCGTACACCAGGTTATCGCTGATGCTTGCGTTCGCTCTAAAATAGCCTTGGTTACCTGTGTCTTGCATGTAATCTGAACAGAACAGCCTGAAACAGTCGCCAAGTTTTCAAACATTGCGGCGCGGCTGGTAACAACTGTCTGTGGGTGAAACCCGATCGCGTTAAAATGATAGAAGTCCGCCGCGGTGGTCCAGTGGTTTTGGTACTTGGCTGCTGACCGGAAGGCCGCGGGTGCGATCCCTGTCACGGCGGTCTCATTTCGATGGAGGCGAAATGGTAGAGGCCCGTGTGCTCTGCGATGTCAGTGTACAGCACTGAACGGGCTCGGGCCTACTCGAAAACCCGGGCCCGGCTCAGCCCGTGCGCCGGGCCCGGCCGGGTAAGTAGTTTTCACGTCGGGCTCGGGCCGGGCTCGGGCCTGAAGCTCCGGGCTTAGGGCTGGGCCCGGGTTTGAAGTGGCGGGCTCGGGTCGGGCCGGGCTTGGACTCTTGAGATTGTTCGAAATAATTTGTGCATACCTACAATATGTTCCACATATTCTAAGTAGAAAAAACGCCTTTTTTATGTGGGGCAAGCTATTCTGAGAAGTTTTATGAGAGATAAGTACTGAACTTACTTTGCTTCTAGTATATGTGGCTACTTGATAGACTAGGCGCTTATATAGGTAACATCTCACTATAATTTGTTTATTAATTGCATTAGCTACTAAATTAAATCCGGAATGTTCTTCGTAATCGCAGTGATAAATGTGACATAATCAACTAATATAATAAATTTATATCTGTAACTTCTCATCGAAAGCACGATCACAGAGCTCCAAGGCAGGTCAACATCCTTTAAAGTTCCCGCATTACACTAAACGAAAGGTCTGCGCGGAGCCTCGTTACAAAGAATCACTATAAAGACACGTTATTTTTCCATGGCTCTGTCACGGCTGCTAGTGGTCATGTGACGTGGCTTGGACGTGCACAGCCTCCTATGTGTGCCCAATTCTTCATCTGAGCTGTCGACATGTTCCGCTATATGGTGCGAGCAGGGTTGAAAGGTCAAAAAGACAAAAAAGTAGCCATGAAATTGGAAAAATTAGCCAGAAAGTAGCCACCATGAGCCAAGGGCAGTAAAAGTAGCCAGAACTAACCGTACATATGTGAAAACCGCCCCGCTTTTTTATTTAAACCACTAAATGCAAAAGCCTTTCGGCGAGAATGTAAATATTTGCCGCACGAACACAAAATCATAATTCCTGACATTCCAGCATAAATTATTGACTTTAGCAATCATGCCATGCATGATGACTTGGCGTTTGCACTGTTGAAAAGGTGACCTTTTCTTCTCACGTCTTTCATATCTTGAAATGCGAAGTTGCGGCAAGAAAACTGAGTCGTCGGCGTGATAAGGACGCTCAAAAGCGGGGTTGCGGGCATTGAAGCGTGATTTGTTACCACTTTCACAATAGGGTGATTCCACGTAAGATCGAACAAAGCATGGCCGGTCGACCTCTTAAATTTATTTCAAAATTTTATATATGGTTGCCTGATGAGTGGAAAGAAAAGATCCGCAATTGGTTTTGCTGAAAAAAATTTTTTCGAAGCACCGGAAATCAATAATGACGACGAGGTGGAGTGCCACGCTTATCTGCTCTGCTGTTTTTTCCCGATTTTGGTGATGAGTTACACAAAATATACTAAAGCTACGTACTTCAAATTTGTTTAGCTAAATATATGCATGCTTTCGCTTGCGCTCAGTTATTTTTGGTTTCTCTGGGTAGTGTATATATTTTTATAAAAAATTTCAAAATCGACCCAGGAAACGTTTTTTGGCCTACTTTGCATGTCTTTATTTCAGAAAAGGCGTACGACAGAGCGGCGAAAATTCCGCATTACGTTTTCAGCATGCTTATTTATCAAACACCAAGGCTTATAATAATATCACTTTTTAATAAGGAGATACGATCGCGCTAACTTCAAGAAAACAGCATACAGTGAAAAATTCTGACGACGATTAAAAAAAAACCCCATTTTTTATATTTGTTAAACTTTCCCCACTTATTCCCTTGCACATCAGCTTTCACAATCAATAAAAACACGTTGCATAATTTTGTTTCACTTGCAGTTACGACCCGTCGAATAAGGCCCTTGCGCAAGACTGAGCGCACCATGTAGGTCTGAAGATTGTATGACATTTGTGATCGCTCATGGCTTTTCAATTTAGCATCATATTGTGTCGAGTAATTACGTCTCAACGCTGAAAATTAACTTTGAAAGACACGGTAGTGAATGATTAGAAATCAGTGTTGTACGCGTGAGGTTCCTTATGCACTGCGGCATCAAAGTGTGATGGTAACTCTGCGAAAATTTCGTTTCTTTAAAAATGAGCTTCTTGTGCTTCGAAAGGTAGTCTGCACAATACTCTCGCTCAGAGCTATACTTTGCCGCCATAGGACGCACAGGAGGAGAGCAAAGCGCGAGCAAGACTATCGTAGTCGAATGAAGTGTGAGAAGCGGACCGTGCGCACGGCCAGTACACGCCGTCTGCTGCCGTCATCTGAGATAGGCAGGCGCATCCAGTCACCTATGGCTGTGCGTTTGCTCCCTTTTGATTTGGCCGCTCGAGCGCCACGTTTATGATTTCCACTGAGATCAGTTGGCGCAGTGCAGTTTCTCTGGCGAAAGCGGCTGTCGTCCGTATGCGTGAAGCGAGCGCTAGCAGCTTCCTGACAGAGTTTTTGTGGTGCTTCCACATCAGCACCAGTGAGGGAACGCAGTCAAATTTCAACTTCTACGTCGACGCCGTGAAGTGTTTCCTGTGCGGGCGCCGAATGCGGCCGGGAAACTCGAGCTACAGCGCTACAGCCATCGAGTCTGTGACCTTGGCCGATCGCCTCTGTTTACGCGCCAAGCACGTGCGTTGGAATCCCAACAGCCATGTCGAAGTTACATAAGTCGCCTCGGAACGCTTTTGTTTAAATATACAAGTTCGTATTGTACACGTGCTTTTGCTTGCGTTTACTTTGAACACACAAATTGCGCAAACAATGTCTGCTACGTCTGCACTTTTATCTCCGCCGTTTTAACAGCGCGTGGCCGTGATGTGAGCACAGGGCGGATAAAATAGCGACGCTCCAATGCACATGCGTTGAAGTTACCCCCCGGCTGTATCGCGATCTATCCGTCTGAGGACACGAAAACGAGCCCTCACTGCACCGGAACACGCCGGACTGTGCGCGCGCGCCTGCTCGGTAACCCCGCACTCATGGCCGCTCCCGTGACCAAATCATTTCGAAATTGGCGTTCTCAGTGCAGCCGACAGCTATTTCAGTGCCGCTTGCCTTTAAGAAACTGAAGTATAGGCCTGCATTCTATACACTTAGCGTGTAGGAAGTACGATCTACAATTGCCTATCCTTGCGCAACGGCCTTATTCGACGGGCCGTAACTGCAAGTGAAACAAAATTATGCAACATGTTTTTATTGATTGTGAAAGCTGATGTGCAAGAGAATAAGTCGGGAAAGTTTAACAAATATAAAAAATGGGGCTTTTTTTTATCGTTGTCAGAATTTTTCACTGTATGCTGTTTTCTTGAAGTTAGCGTGATCGCATCTCCTTATTGAAAAGTGATATTATTATAAGCTTTGGCAGTTTGGTAAATAAGCATGCTGAAAACGTAATGCGGAATTTTCGCCGCTCTGTCGTACGCCTTTTCTGAAATAAAGATCTGCAAAGTAGGCCAAAGAACGTTTCCTGGGTCGATTTGGAGATTTTTTATAAAAATATATACACTACCCAGAGAAACCAAAAATAACTGAGCGCAGGCGAAAGCATGCATATATTTAGCTAAACAAATTTGAAGTACGTAGCTTTAGTATATTTTGTGTAACTCATCACCAAAGTCGGGAAACACAGCAGAGCAGATAAGCGTGGCACTCCACCTTGTCGTCATTATTGGTTTCCGGTGCTTGGAAAAAAATTTTTTCAGCAAAACCAATTGCGGATCTCTTCTTTCCACTCGTAAGGCAACCATATATAAAATTTTTGAAATAAATTTAAGAGGTCGACCGGCCATGCTTTGTTCGATCTTACGTGGAATCACCCACTACTTCTTGATTCTTTTGCCTGTACTAATATCATCACTGAGCCTACTCGTGTCGCTTCAGATACTGAAAAGCCTTATTGACTTATTTATTACAAATGACGTAGGTGATTCAACAGTATCTGGTTCTGTTATTGTCGATATTAGTGATCATTACCCTATATACATGTTTCAGAAGCGTAGCGAGTATCTTGATCCTACAAAAGTATCAGCACCAGAACCTTACAAAATACAGGAAATTAATAAAAAAACATTAGAAAATTTTAGGCGTGAAATTAATCAGATTAGTTGGGATTCTGTCTATGAATCAGTTAACGCTAATGAGGCGTATGAAAGATTTATGTGCCTGTTAACAAAAACTTACAATAACTGCTTTAAATATAAAACAATCAAGGCCCTCAAGAAAGGTCGAAAGCGATGGATGACTCGAGAATGTCTGGAAATGATTGAGAATAAAAATCTATTGTATGCGAAATTCGTGAAAACAAGATACCCTAACGATCTTTCGGAATTTAAGCGCTACAGAAATTTTGTAACCAAGCACCTGCGAAAAACTAAAGATGCGTAGTATGAAGCTCTCTTCGAGAGAGTTGGCACTCGTTGTGACACGCTTTGGCGAGAAATAAAAAAGCTTTTAAATAGTGGTTCCTCTCGAAACCACATACTTGAGTTAAACATAAATGATAAGAGGGTAAAAGGTGAAGAACTGGCTAATAAATTTAACCTGTACTTTGCATCGCTTGTGTCATCCGATTCATCTAACACTGCTCGTATTCGTAATAATGAATACAGGGATTTCTTAGGTGTCCCAAACATGCGCACTGCGTATTTTTTACGAAGAACTCCTGAAGAAGTATTCTCTGTTTTTAAGTCACTAAAGAACACCACTGCCCGGGATATAGATGACCTACAAATTGAACCTATTAAGGCAGCACTTGATCTTTTGTTACCCGTCCTTAACCATATATTTAATATTTGCTTATCTACGGGAGTCTTCCCAGAAAAAATGAAGCATGCTAGAGTTAGTGTCTTGTACAAATCTGGTGACAGAAATGTTTTTTTTCTAACTATCCTCCCATCTCTATACTTCCTGTTACATCCAAAGGGCTAGAAAAAAATAAATATCAACATGTTATTTCTTTTTGTGAGAAGTTTTCTATATTATCTCCACATCAATTCGGCTTCACACGGGGTATGTCCACGGAACTAGCTCTGCTCACACAAAAAGAACTCATACTTAACTCATTCGAAAACAAACAGTTAACTTTGGGTGTTTTTATTGACCATTATAAAGCATTCGACAGAATTAATCGTGAAATAATGTATTCAAAATTACGTCACTACGGTTTTCGCGGAACGCCCCTCGACTTTCTGAAATCATACTTATCACAGAGAAAGCAATAAATGATAGCCAATCCTCATTACTAACCATTACGTCCAGGTGTGCCTCAGGGCAGCATATTAGGGCCTCTGCTGTTTAATATTTATATTAACGACATAACAAGGATAAGCAACTCTGTAGATATTGTAATTTATGCAGATGACTCTAGCATATTTTTTCATGGTAATGATTTAGGTAAGCTTGTAGATACAGCCAATAACATTCTTAAGGACATTTTCATATGGAGTACTGTAAATTCTTTAATGGTCAACACAACAAAATCCAAAGCTGTGTTGTTCATGCCGGTTCAGAAGTGTGTGTGTCGTGTTCTGGATATACATCTAGGGCCCGAAAAAATTGAGGTTGTCATAGAAGTTTCGTCTTTAGGAGTAATTTTAATGAAAATCTTAACTGGGACCAACACGTTAATAAAGTAACTAGAAATATAGCAAGGATGTGCCATATACTCTGTAAATTTCGACAAATTCTTCCAGTGAAAATCAAACTTTTACTCTATAATGCATTATTTTTGTCTCATATAAACTATTGTAGTTTAGTGTGGGGTGATACATATAAAGAACGGAGAAACAAAATATTTTTGTTACAGAAAAAAGCAATTTGTCATATTGCCAAACGTACGACACGACGCACATACAAGTTATTTATTCAGAGAATTTAACATTTTACCGATCGATCAAACCCACTGCTTTAATCTCATTATGAAATACAGGCATAGCTTGCTATCAAACAACGCTTGTTTTTTTTAAAACTGTGTAACCTTAGGAAAGCTACACAATCTCATTATAACATTAGGCAAAGGCCTTCTTGGTTTGTACCTTATTCGCGAACCAATCATGCTTTAAAAAAGACTTGTACACTGTATTCCCACTTGTTTTAACATGTTTGAAAATAAAAACATTGCTATCTTTAGTATGTCTAAAAAACAACTTAAGAAGCTTCTGATTCAGAATGGTAGCGTGTAGTTTAGTTCTTCTACTTACTATGAGTAAAGAGTACTATGAGTAAAGGGAAACCTACGTTGTCATCCTACGTTGTTACTCTTTTTCTTGGAAGTGATACATGTAACCTTTCACCTGTCATTTTTTTTGTACCGCTCCCAAACTTACGTTCGTCGCATTTAACGTTGTATACCTTTTATAATTACTTTTGGTATTTGGTAGCCGTTTAGCAAGTGTGCATTTTCGATGAATACGCTGTACGCTGGTTTTTGCATTACTTGATCTTTTTTGTTTTCTGTTCTTTATTCATTTTTATGTAAACCTGAAACCCTGATGTAATGAACTGTTTTTGCTGAAGTTTTGCCGATCAATGCCCGAATGTTTTCATATCTGTGCTCTGCGGATTTCCGATGCCAAGCAAAAGGGGTAGGAGCCTCGTCAAGCTGCTAACATAGCAGCTTTTTGTTCTTATCCTTGCAGTTTCTTCCCGCAAACTTTGTAAAGAAAATTCTGAATAAAATTGAATTTGAATTTGAATTAAACTTTCTGTCGATTCAGGCGTACGCAGGGCTCGGTCCTTGGACATCTTTTATTTGTTTTATTTATAAATGACATAATCACTCACCTTTCTGTAAAAGTAAAGCTTTCTGCTGATGATTGTGTGTTATATACACGAAAGTATCATCTGTTGGGGATCAGATAAGGCTGAATAATCAATTTAGCAAGGTTGTTTCTTGTTAAATTAAATTGAACCGTAACAGAAAGGGGCAGCCACTGTGGCGCTCGTATACGGTGCGCAGGCGAAAAAGTACTTTGCAGTTATTGCCACTTTGAGAAATAAACAGATAAGCTCCGCACATCGCACGCAAAGAACAAGCGGTCAACTCGTGCACCTCAGAAGACTTGCCGTATTTTCGAAGCGGACTGCGCAGCTATTGTTGAAGTTTAATCACTTTTTTCACATGGGACTTTGTTCGCTAACGTAACGCAGCAGCTGCCTTTTATTCGCTGTATGAGTGCTCAGTTTCGATATCTTCTAGATAAGGGTTTTGGGTTTTTATGATGAATAGAGAATTTACGTGCCTCATTTTGAATTTGTTCAAAACGGTCGTATGTCATATATTCTGATGGCATAGAGAGAGAGAGACATATTTTGATGAAAGGCTGGAGATGTTAGCCTGGCTAGTCGCCCGACGTACATCAGCTGCTGGGTCATGATTATGATATATACACTGATAACCACATAACACACGCAGCCACACACACACATACACACACGCACACACACAGAGAGAGAGAGAGAGAGACAGACAGACTACACTGTTTCATAGGTCGGCAATCTCACTCATGAGTCGACTTAGACTCACTCAGACTCAGTATGAATGCGAGTGAGTCCGGGTGAGTAATATTTTGGTGAGTTTGAGTTGAGTCCGAGTGAGTTCCGTTTGAGGAAAAGTTTCGTGAGTCTGAATCTGAGTGAGTGCGGTAGAGGTAAATATTGGTGAGTCATAGTTCGAGTGAGCCCTACGCGGAAAACATACTTTGTGAGTGAGTCTGAGTGAGCTACAGCTCTAATTGCCGACCTATCGTCCTATCTACTCATATTCAACATTACTATCAGCGTTATATCGGCTTAAGTTTGTACTCAAGTCTTTTCACAGATATCTCAACAATGCACTAGTACCTCATATTTGTTGACCTGAGGTGTGACTTAGATGAGGGGGTGCCATGACCTTCCCGCACAAACTCTTTCAAGGGAAGTTTCGATAAAGATATCTCGTGCGAGTCGCGTATTTCATAAAAATGCCCTTACTGGATTGAACCCACTGATAACTCCTATTTGAAGGTACAAGGTATGAAGGCGTATCGTTGAGCACTGATTACGTGGCATATTAGCGTTAAAGCAATTGACACCTAGATTGAAAAAAGCTAATTGTACGCTAACGGACTCATCAGTCGACTCACTCAGGCTCACTTAGACTCAAGTGAAGCCGTGAGTCTGAGTCTGAGTGAGTCCAGCTGAATAATATGTTGGTGTGTTTGAGTGCGAGTGGGTCCGGTCGAGAAAAAGTAGAGTGAGTCTGAGTCCAAGTGAGTGCGGTGGAGGAAAATTTTGGTGAGTCTGAGTCCGAGGGACTCCTCAGAGCAAAATATATATATATATATATATATATTGAGTGAATCTTAGTGAGCTCCAATTTCTCTGCTGACCTATGCACTGTTTATGAAATTTCGTTCAGGCTCGTGACCCGTAAGAAAGCGAACAGCGCATAAATATGTTAATGAGGAAGATTTGTCGATCTTTTTTCACTGTAGTTTGAGGAGTGGCTAACTTAGTCCGCCTCGACGCAGAGATGTCTTCCGAAGACGTCTAGTGCCTTACTGCCATAGAATTTTTATTTGAGCAACACTCTGTAATATTAATGGCCTAAATATAAGGCACATAAATGACAGTGCTTTATTCCACGACTGCCTCGACAACAAACATTTTGCTGAGCATCCGCGCAGAGCTCGGTATAACTACTACAGAAACAGAACCTCACCAGCACTGGTTGTGCTAGCGGTTGCATTACGCCCGGTTGCACTGGCGCACCAGCTCTGGTAGTAGGAGGTTGGGACAAATTTGTGATTTTCTTTTCTTGCGGAAGAACGCCGAAAATACGATGCGTTTCGCCTAACTTGATTCTTTGTCTTGCCTGTGTCAGCTTTTTTGTCTACACTCTTCAACTTCTATAGTCGACTGCCATTCTATAGTCCACTACACTGAGGCGGTCAAGGACAATGAATGGGAAGGTGTATAGGGCGAGGAGTTTTTGGCTCAAGCCACACTTGCGCAGAGGCTTCCATACCAGCACAATGTATCCCAGTTCATAGGTGACGTGCCAGTGCTTGCTGTCGTAGAAGACTTTTGATCGGTCTTGTGATGCTACGGTATGCAGGCCGGCAAGACGGCGAGCTGCTTTAGCGAGACAGAGTTTTGACTAAAGATAAATAGTCATTATCAGTGAACCAAAAGATATATGCAGGGTATAACGAGACGGTCGACCATAAAGAAAGAAAGGGCTGTGGCCGGTGGTCTTGTGTTGGGCAGTGTTGAAGGCAAACCTGATAAACGGTAAGATGTCGTCCTAGTTCTTGATTCGACGCCACGTACATTGACAGCATATTCACCAGTGTTGGCTTTGTTCGCTCGGTAAGGCTATTTGTCTGCGGATGGCAAGTCGTCCATTGCCTGAGTTCCGAGCCACACATACGGAGCTGTTCCTCGACAACGTGTGCCGTAAACTGACCTCCGCGGTCACTTATTATGGCGCGTGGCGCAGCGTGATCGAGTGCAGGAAGAAGGAGGCGACTTAGTCAGCAGTGGCAGATGCCAGGGCGGCCGTCTCGCAGTAGCGAGTATGATAATAGGGCGCACACTACAATCCATTGGTTACCTTTCGACGCGCGCGGAAAAGGTCGCACGAGGTCAATGCCAACTTGCTCAAATGAAGAACTGGAAGGCGTCACAGGCTGTAGAAGTCCGGCTGGAGCTGTCGTCACTGATTTGTGCGCCTAGCATTGGTTATAACTGGCCGCGTACTGCTCAACCGGCAGTGCATGCGCTGCCATTAAAAGCGCTCCTGTTCACGATGGAATGTTCGCGTCCTTCCCAGGTGACCCGAACTTGCGTCGTCGTGCATGACGCGCAGAACAGAGGAACGCAGGGTATCCGGAACCACCAGCAGGAAGCGAAGCGGGAACCCGTGGCCTAGAAGGTCTTCTTGTAGGGTAGTCCTTCACGAACGCAAGGACAACCTTCCGAAGTGGATGCTCGTGCGGCAGCAACTAACGGCTCCAAGCTGAGGTCTTTCCGCTGCTCAATTTCAAAGGTGGCCTTATCCGGGAACATTGCTGCCAGTGTTGCAATGAGGTGATCGAAATTGTCGGCGTCGGAAACTGCCATATCAAGCGGCATCCACGAAAGGCAATCAGTGTCAGCATGTTTCCTGCCGGTCTTGTACAATACCGTGAAGTCGTACTCTTGCAAGCGTAGGGCCCAGTGTGCAAGACGGCCGGATGGATCTCGAAGGCAGCAAAAGTAATGACGATCCGTGACCACTTGGAATGGGTGACCGTACAGGTATGAGCAAATTTTGCTGCACAGCGAAGACGAGTGCCAGACGTTCTTGCCCATTCACTGTGTAAGTGCGTTCCGGCTTAATTAAAGTTTGACTGGCATATGCCATGACGCGCTTCCTTTTTATTACAGCGCTGTAATAAAACAGCGCCTATGCCAATGCCGCTGGCGTCAGTATAAGCGTCAGTGGCCGCACAAGGATCAAAGGGCCGGAGAATAGGCTGCTACGTGATTAGGAATTTCAGTTGGTTGAAAGGAGTCTCGCAGTCATGTGCCTATTCAAAACTAGCACCTTGACGAAGCAGATACTTCCATGCGGTTTAGTTTTCTTCTCGTTGTTACCGGATTGTCCACCCTAAGCCCGCTCTAAGCGGTATAGCTCAACGATAGCCATGCCTCAATGTGATGAATGAAATTTGAATTGAACTGGGAACTGCTTTCTTCTCGACGGGAAAAGTTGAGACCGAAGTTTTTATATCTCATTTATAATAAGAAGACTGGAATTAGAAGTGACAACTACCTTAAGCAACCACATTACGTTTCTAAGCTTAACGACCATCCTTTTAAAATATGTGAATACCATGCAGACGAACTTGTTTACAAACTCCTCTTTAACACGAAAGTGTTTTATGCCGGGCTCTACCAAGACTTTAGTGACGTATTTCCATCAGGGATATGACGTTGATAAAATTGACGCCACCAAATGAGAATGAAGAAAACTTTTGGAAAAACAGTCACAGTTTCGCCACTAGGGCGAAGCAATGAATGCGATAGCAAGAAATTAGTTTGTCACACGAAGAATGACAAGCAGCTCGATACTTGCAACGTGCCGCCGCAGCACAAAGAAGGACGTTCGAAAAGGACGCTCATGTATCACAGGACAAGCGTGAACTAACCACTGTCGCAGTTGTTACGTGTTTGTACTTGAGCAACGCGCTGCGAGTGTCCAGAATGCAGAAGCCGACGCTGTTGTTGTTGTTGTTGCCTCTGACATGGCTCATAGCCACTCGGGGGATTGGCCAAGGATTGATTATATGATTACATGACTTTTCGACGATGTTTGATACTTCTTTTTCTTTGGAACTGCGGCACGTGGAATGACCCCTCTGCGTCTCCTGCCACGCGGTGGCGTCTGACGCCAAGTGTGCCCGGTGTTCTTTTTTTTTCCTTCTGCATCATGAGTACTACGGAAGGGAGCCACATTCTCGTGCGCATCTCAAGGGCAGTTTTCAATTTGAAAGCAACTGCAAAAGCGTTGTTGATAGAAAACACGCTCAAGCTGGGGCGCTATGCAGGATGGCCCGAGCTTGGCGAAACTCGAGATCTTTCCGAGCTCTGGCGACACCCCTTTTTGAACGAGCCAACAGTACGAAAAGGTCAGATCCACCCTTCAGCGCGCGCTGCGTTCCATTGGTTACGATGGAACGCAGCGTCACGTCAAGGACGGTCGACAAAATTGGGCGGTGTTTTCAAACCAGAGGCATCTTTTTTCATTTGTTTGTCGTTCCACTGAGTGCAAAAGTGCACCCATGCAATAAAAGTGCCAGAAAGGTTTACTGATGATATTTTTTAAAGGCAGGGGCTGTTTAAATTCGTTTTGAAGCTTTTAATGTCTGTACTAAGCATCCTTTAGAATAATTAGAACTGTGGCCTCTGAGATTAGTTCCAGCCGAGCACCTTACAATATCGCGACCGTAGCTAAACCCGAGGCCACGTGTACAATCATCATGGTCAGCCTGCACATTCTTGCGCGTTGCTCGAGTGGCGCGCGCCCTCTTCATCCCTTCATGGTGTGCTCGCTACCCGAGGACGTGCGCCCGGCTGATTAGCTAAGTGGCTGGGCGGTACACCTAGCTAAATAAGTCAAGAGATGCTATGAACAAGCTAATTAAGCCAAGGCATGCTAAGATCGAGCTAATGAAGCCATACGTTACTAAGACCATGCTAATGAAGCCATGTAAGGTTATGACCGTGCTAACTAATACCAGGCTAATTAACCCGACGTTAATTATAAGCACGCTAAGTAAAGTCATCCTAATTAGACCTTAATAATATGATGCTAATCAAGATCATGCAAATTAGGTTTATGTTAATTAGCTGTACACTAATCAAGATCATGCTAATTGCACCCGAGGTAATTATTGTCGTTTTAATTAAACCTTACCAATAAATACAAAACTGTTCAATATTATGGTAATTAAGTCCTGCCTAATTAGTATAGCCA
>JALIZH010016521.1:0-7500 GCA_030522465.1 Rhipicephalus appendiculatus | reverse complement strand
CTCAGCCATCTTCTGGTTGAGTTTGAAGATCTGAGCTTCAAGATTGTAGATTTTTTCACTCCAGGATGTGTTTACCTCGAAGAAATGTTGGCGCCACTCGTCCAGCTGCTGTTCGAGCTGTTTCTCCAGAGTACAGACCTTGTCCTTCCGGTCAGAAATGTGACGGTCCTTCTCGTTAATCATGGTGGTTGCCTGGGATTTGTAGGCGTCGTGCGCATGCTTGAGACCATCATGTTCAGCAGTCAAGCTTCGCAACTCACGCTCCAGCTGGCTGATGCGGGTAGCATGCTGCAATGTGTCCCTCTTGAGACGACCCACTTCAGCTTCAAGGGCAGCCTTGTCCCTCTCAAGGTCACGAGCGCGGACCACCTCGGAGCCAGACTCCGATTAGTCTGGTCTAAGTCTCGTGTCCCTGTGTTCCGTGATCTTCTGTTTTCTCCTCTTATTCCTCGTCTTCTTCCTTTTCTTCACGGCCGCCGCTTCGTCATCCCGGGACTTTCTGACGTCTTCTTCAAGGTCATGGCAGTCACCGGCCGTGTCCCCAACAAACGCGTCGTCCAACACCGTGTTCTGCTCACCGTTCCTGGTCTCTGCACCCTCGTTGGCGTACGATGCGTCGCCACCGCATCGCTTGTCGTCCCGCGGTGCCGCCCCGTCGCACAAGCTCGCCACACCCTCCATGCCCTGCCCAGGCTGCAGGACGCCGAGGTAAGAACAGAGGTGCGCCAGGGCTACGATGACACGCCGCTGCTCGTCGGGGGGGGCATTGCCGCGGAGTGATAACGGCGCATGAGGGTCTGGACGGGCTGTTCTAGCAGGAACAGGTCGTAGGTCCCGTAGGCGGCAGTTATGTTCGGGGCAGGCGAACGATGGCTGGTCGGTAGACGGCGCCTGACGAGAAGGGGACAGTATGAAAAGCGGCTGCCGAGACGGGCCATTAAGCCGTTCGCCCCTGCACACGCCTTTGTCGCCGAACCCCGCGACCTTATTAGATGTGAAGCATCTTATGGCGAAGCTTAATCCGGTGGTGGTGGTGGTGTGCCGCGTGCCCACCCTTACTGCGCATGCGCAAACCCTTTAAAAAAATAAATATAAAAAACCTCCTCTCCCCCCTCTCTCCTCTAGGCATCCCTCCCCGTGGCAACCACACCCTCACTGCGCATGCGCCTCCCCTCCTCTCTCTCCTCTTACACTCCCCCCCTCTCTCCTCTAGGCATCCCTGCCCGCGGCGCCTACACTCCCCACTGCGCATGCGCGTCCCCCCTCTCTCTTCTCTCCTACGCTCCCCCCCCTCTCTCCTCTACGCATCCCTGCCCACGGCGTTCACACTCCCACTGTGCATGCGTGTCACCCCCTCTCTCTCCTCTCCAACGCTCCTCCCTCTCTCGCCTCGCAACGCCGACGCAGGCAGCGTCTGCTATCGAGTTTCTTGGTTGAAAAAACCGACTGCTCGCGCTGCACAACCGTTCACTGGCCACCACGTATATATGGCAATGGATGTTGACCTCCAAGGTGGTGCCGGTGGGAGATTTCTCCTATGCGTTGCTGAACAATAAAAATTCGCAGCGTGCGCGTTAACTAAAAGCGGAGTGCGGGTCTCTGTGTCCAGTCGGAGTCTTCTGTCTCTCATTGCCCATGAGCAGCGATTGGCATGTTCCGGTAGGAAACACTGCTCCATCACTGCCTGCTTTGCGCCTCCCCAGTTTTCTCTCCTGCGCAACGCTGCGATGAGCGCCAGCGTCAACGCCGCCGCCAGTGTAAGCGTTAGCGCCCGCTGCTTCACATCTACCCATGGTTCCCTTTAGCGGGAGATGGTGTAATTTTTTGTTCGCTGCACCTTTCGCTGGTGAATCGGCCGTGCGGCGGAAGCGTTCTCACAGAGAGCCAGACTGCCAAACAAGTTGTCCCCGCCGCGGCGCCCTCCCCCGACAGCATGATGTGGCGGCGTGTCTTCACAGTAATTGTGGACAGGCGGCGGCACCTTGTCTCACACAAACTCGAGACGGGCGACCGGCTGTCTAGAACAGGCTTGTTGGTTCCGCGGCGGTATATTTCAGTTGTACCTTGACGGAATGACTCATTGCTTCCGTAGCTGGTTTCCGGCAAGTTGAGGGCAGCAAAGTGTGAGAACGTGGAGGCGGAGATACGTCTCTGAGAGAAAGAATGTTGTTTGCTTCATTGGTGGAGCATCAGAAGGGGTTGGTCCCACAAGGCGGTCTCAGACGAGACGGAAGAGATTTAAGGGAGAGAAGAGGGGAGGAGAGGAGCTTGGTGCTCGTGGAGATCGGGAAGAGTGGACAGAGGTCGTGCTTGGCGCCGACTCTGATCCAGGGATCGAGAACTGACTGTTGATTTCCGCAGTGTGTTAAGGGCTTGGAAGGAATCCAGCCCAGTTGTCATTGCGAGGTCGGTTTAGTGGCCGCCCCGGCCTTTGCTTGTAAATAAGTGTCGGCGTGTAAATAAACTGAAGTTTGCCAGGAACTGAGCGACCTGTTCCAGTCCTTCAACGTGTCGCCGTGGTCATCCGAACCATCGGGATCACCTCCATCACCCAATCTTAAGCTGGCGCAGTCGACAGGATGACGCGGCGGCTTTCTGGAGGACAATGAGACATCCTGCCTTCCTGGTACACGCTCACTCAAAGGCAAAAGGCGGTGGAAAAAAAAACCGATCAGAAGACATCGGAACAGTGGTGCAAGATATGCAGTTCGAGAAACCCGAGCTCGGCACGACACCGACTGTGATAATCGGCTGAGCCGGAATCGAGATTGACGGCTTCCTCTCCTCGGACATCGGCCCCTCACCCAGAGCGACTGGCGACTACTGGAGCTACGGCGGATCGTGAGAGACGGCGCGCGACCGGCTGCCGTCCCACCTAACAAGACAGAAGGACTGGACAGGTCGCTCAGTTCCTGGCAAACTTCAGTTTATTTACACGCCGGACACTTATTTACAAGCAAAGGCCGGGGCGGCCACTAAACCGACCTCGCAATGACAACTGGGCTGGATTCCTTCCAAGCCCTTAACACACTGCGGAAATCAACAGTCAGTTCTCGATCCCTGGATCAGAGTCGGCGCCAAGCACGACCTCTGTCCACTCTTCCCGATCTCCACGAGCACCAAGCTCCTCTCCTCCCCTCTTCTCTCCCTTAAATCTCTTCCGTCTCGTCTGAGACCGCCTTGTGGGACCAACCCCTTCTGATGCTCCACCAATGAAGCAAACAACATTCTTTCTCTCAGAGACGTATCTCCGCCTCCACGTTCTCACACTTTGCTGCCCTCAACTTGCCGGAAAACCAGCTACGGAAACAATGAGTCATTCCGTCAAGGTACAACTGAAATATACCGCCGCGGAACCAACAAGCCTGTTCTAGACAGCCGGTCGCCCGTCTCGAGTTTGTGTGAGACAAGGTGCCGCCGCCTGTCCACAATTACTGTGAAGACACGCCGCCACATCATGCTGTCGGGAGGGCGCCGCGGCGGGGACAACTTGTTTGGCAGTCTGGCTCTCTGTGAGAACGCTTCCGCCGCACGGCCGATTCACCAGCGAAAGGTGCAGCGAACAATAAGGTCGCGGGGTTCGGCGACAAAGGCGTGTGCAGGGGCGAACGGCTTAATGGCCCGTCTCGGCAGCCGCTTTTCATACTGTCCCCTTCTCGTCAGGCGCCGTCTACCGACCAGCCATCGTTCGCCTGCCCCGAACATAACTGCGGCCATATCTAGGAAAGCCCGCTTCAGCAGCCAGAGCTCCTCGAGCGCAATATCACCGTCCAGGGGGCCGAAGTCAGGAGCCGGTGGGATCCGTCGGACGGAACATCGTGCAGGACATCTCAGGGCGGGCTCCTTCCCGTTGGGCGCCAGATGTAGGGGTTTCGGCGCCGCGGCTGGCCCGGAACCCCTCAGGAAAGAGACCAAGACCGGCAAGGAACGCTCTTTACTGTGCCGAACCCCGGCCGCGACTGTCCGCTGCCAGCGGCTGCTTGCTTGCTTGCTTGCTTGATCCTTATATTGGCACTTACCCACTTCGGGGGGATTGGCCATGAACCGGCGGTTAATATAGTGATATGGATTAAACTTTAAACGATGAAGAAAAACTAATCGGTTGACTCTAAGCGTGAGCCACGGGCAGGCCCGTGGTCATCGTCCTTCTCCACTTCTACATGAGCTCGCAGCCGCCGAGCGCTCCCATAGTGTCAAGGCCTACCTCTCCGGCTCCCCCCTCCTCCTCTGTTCGTTAAGCATAGTGACGGGGTGAGGCCTCGCAAGAAAGGTAAGCATATCAAAAAAGGTCTACGTATAGCATAAGCTTCACGAGATTCCACTGTAGTTTATCATAAAGAAATTATCCCTGCGTAATACATGCAGACAACGCACGTTCGACAAAAGCAGGAAATCCAAATATGGTATCGTGAAGTATGATGGAACGCCTTGAGAAACGAAAAGCTTTTTTTTTTCAGTCAATAATAGTTTTAGCGGCGTCACTTCAGTTGAGATCGCGATAGACGCAGTCGAAAGTTCCTGCGTCACAGCGATATTATGTAGCGTGCATCATTTCCCGGTTTGTAGACAGCGATTACCTCGCAAGGCGTTTTTCATTCTAGGCGTTCGTACATCGAGCGTGAGACTTACGCGACGAGCTCTTCAAACTAGGACATCATTCTGGGCTGGCGGCACACGTCGCATGAATCACAAATGCACCGGATGACCACAATTATCTCCTTTAATGCACCCACCTTTGCAGATTCTCCACACCTGGTTTGTTTTACGTTCGCACCGTGTTGTGCCAACGGATTACCATGGTCGCTTTCTTTCTCTTGCGCTTCGTCCGCACATACGTCATTCACAGAGACGCACAGCACGGCGCATATTGCAATAGACCACCGAGATTCCCATGTTGCGCGCTACAAGTAACGCACACACAAGCACGCACATGTGGCAACGCTAATCCCGTGGCTTTTGCGGACGGTAATCGTACACAGACGCGCACATTCCGACTTCATCTCACTGCACAAGAACGAATGCGACAATCGCCGGTGTGGTGACACTCAGGCGATATGCCTGGTGGACCCGAGCGATGGGAGGAACACACGTCACGATGCAACTTGACGCTGCCGGAAACGACGAAACGCGATGGAGCGTTGTAACACTCCGAGCTGCTGCTGCCGCTTCGGTGCACTTCAAACGCAGCAGTCACAAGCTTCTACTGCATCGAATGACGACCGGCGAGGATGATGCTGCGTACGTGCGGATAACAGTAGGGAAAGCTTCTTATGGAAGAAACAAACGCCACAGGAATTCGAACTGACGGACGGCTCTCCGGTCTCGATGCAGCGGTACTTCGCCTCTCGTCGCGAACGGCGCCATGCTGTATTTTTCATTGGTTCGTCTTAATCGTTACGTCATGGTAAAGAGCGGCCGTAGATGGACGCGCATGATACAACTGAAGAGCGGCACAGTTTATTTTTTATTCTTAGCTTGTCACCGACTATAGCACCGTTGAGAACGATTCGTCGACGACAAACTTAAAGCATGGCGTCCGAGATTGCGCTCCGGCGCGCCGTTTCGGAGGTCATGGTTAAAGCGTCTCGATAGCAGTAGCATACACTGGCCGCGCAAGCATCGGGGTGTCACCCTAGATGCAGTTGTGTGCCACTAATTATGTTCTTTGCCTTTCGCTTCGTGTTAGCGTGTTACGGCTTGTTGTCCGAGTAGTGCAGCTTCCACATGCACCAAAGTTGTTTCGCCGCCGACTATTTCGAGTGCGATAGAACCGACTAATGAAACTGCTGCAGTAAGCGGTGTAGAAAGGCAATGATCTCGACGGGTGAATACAGTGCCTTGGTGGAGCGAGACGGAGACCAGCGGGACGTGGAACGCCTGCGCGCGTTCGCGGCTCAAGCTACGAACCTCTGCTTCCCGTGTTGCGGAAGCGAAGTGTGATATGGTAGTATATGCATTGGCACAGGCGTAGGCTACCGCATCACTCGGGAACGAACGCCGTGCCGTTTCTCTCCTTAATTGACGACGCTTTCAAGAAGTGCACAGTACCAGTGTTTATTACGTACTTGTTGATGTCATATTTGCGCGCGATTCACGATACGCGATGTCGAGGTATACGTTACAAAATTCAACTACCACGACGGTTAAATCATGACCATGGGCGTTAGTCGTCGCGATGGATATGTGCCACTAGGCGTCAACGTGAGTGCATCCACGTGAACTATAGACATTGTACAAACTCTCATAATCGCTACACGCTAAGACCTACTTGTGTGAAGGCACTTTTCACTTACGGGTGTTACATCGATTCTAATGACGCAGGGATCAGCCATGTTTTTTTTTCTTTTTTTTGTCAGAACTATTGTGCAGTGGAACCGGCTGTGTGAATAGCAAGTGCGCTGTTCGAATGAGGACTTGTGTTTTTCCCTCCTGTAACACCCCTGCAATAACACCTTGGGGCATAGGTCGGCAAACACACTCATGAGTCGACTCACTGAGACTCACTCAGACTCAGATCGAGCCGTGAGTCTGAGTCCGAGTGAGTCCGGTTGAGAAAAAGTTTAGTGAGTCTGAGTCCGAGTGAGTCCGGCTGGGAAAAATTTTAGAGAATCTGAGACCGAGTGAGTCCCAAGGGCAAAACATATTTCATGAGTGTGATGGTAAGGTTCCTCACATCGCAAGGCGTGTGACGCGAGGAGGATGGAGACAGTGCGGACACAAAAGGGAAGTTATATTAGACGACCAAGACACATTACAAGAGGGAACAATACCACGGGCCCGTGCGCGCGACAAACAGAAAAAAACAAACAAACAAGCGCAGTCTCGCAAGTCTGCAGTAGTCCGGTGCCTTGCGGGGTGTGGCTGGTTGCTTCCCTGCAGGGTGGCCGGTCGCTTGTGTGCGCAGGCGGACGTCCCGGTGCAGATGGACCCCAGGTTCAGGCGAAGTCGCCAGCGGTCGGCAGCCACAGCTCGCTTGACGTGGTAGCTGGTGGTTCCGGCGTCTCGAGCACGCTCGCTGTCTGGAAGCTGTCCGGCAGCAGGCTCTCCCGGAACTCGTGCCAGGTCACACCATCGTCCGAGGACTTCAACGGCTCGAAAAGAGCAGCCCGGCGTTCGGAACCTCGCGCGTAGTTGCGGGTCCACCCTAGGCTCTCTCGCCACGTCTTGCCGGCGTTCCAACTGCTCTCTTCTGCCGCACGAGCCCCTTCTTTTTTCTCTTTTTTCTTCTGCGCGAGCTTCCTAACTGCTTCATTTTCATCCTCTTCTAGGGGATGCCGCGCTGTCGTCTGCTACGCCCGCATTTGTTCAGGTACTTCACCACAATGAGTGAGTCTGAGTGAGCTCCACCTGTTTTGCCGACCTATGCCTTGGGGCAATGCGGGGTAATCCTTGAATAAAAAATATAGAAAAAAGAAATAAATCCTTCTTTAGAGTTTTAATCAAATGATACACACGACTCATATGCACGACGCTGAAAAATGTCGAGTTCAAAGTTCCAAC
>JALIZH010016520.1:0-105424 GCA_030522465.1 Rhipicephalus appendiculatus | reverse complement strand
TTAGCTTTGAAGTTGGAAGCAAACAAGTTAAAATTTCTTCCAAAGTTTCTATTAGGAACAGCAGGAGAGGGAGGGGAAATCTGACACCAGCATCTGCGTGCACTGGAATGCACAACAAAGCCTCTGAAAAATGTTGCGACAGAAATTCACCGCTGTCAACAATTACTTTCAATGCAACCAGCATTTTGATAAAGAATTGGTAAGACTTAGACTCACTTTTCGCAAATTTTATGCAATGTGTCATAGCTTTATTTTCGAATTTCCCGTTTTATCCTTTGCTTAATCTTATCACTGGTTTACTGTTTTATTCCTCTTAGATCTTCATAGCGTCCGATGTTGCCACTGCTGCTGCTTGACTTGCCAACATCGTATTCCCAAAAGCACAGGGTCCCTTATGTATTCACCTAAGACAACTTTCTGCAATTACCGTGGTTTTGCAATGCTTCCAGGATTGGAGGCATTGTAAGCGTTCTGCACTTCACCTTGTTTTGCATTTCCTCCGGGATCAGTCCACCTTTGACCAAGTAGTAATGATGTCATGTTACGCAGGGCGCTGGTCAATTTTCGCGTTTGGTGAGGCATCCAAGGCTTTAGTCTTAATAACTGATCAAGTAACAGATTAAGTGTGAAACGTACTGTCGTAGTTGGTGCCCCTTGATCTTTATCCCCTTTTCGCACTCCTTACAGTTTCTACCAATGTAGAAGCCCGGCTAACCACCACTTTGAAAGGCTCACGTTTTAAGGTGCCTACTTTGAGAAGGGGGAGGGGCATTCCTTAAGGGGGGATGGATAGCAAAGACAGGTGCACATCTACTACTGCCCATCGCTCTGTTATTTTTGAAGCGAACTGCCAAATTTCACAAGCTGCTTGAATAAGGTTTTACTAAATGTTTTATGAATTTGGCGAGAAAATACGAAGCCATTCTAAAAATATTAAAAAATGAATTATTTTAATATTTTCATTTTTGAAAGGAACATTTGTGAAAAAAGTTTTTGAATAAAAAGGTGAAAACTTTTGAGGTTGTTAAATTGTCCCAGGGTGTACTTCTGAACCAAAATAATAATTGTAGGCATGACCATTCTTCAGTGAAAAATTTAGATCTTTGAATACTTGCATTTTAAGCCTTTTTTATTAAGGGAAGCTTTAAAAAAAAAACTTAATTCTTGTGGCAACACCATTCATTTGCTTGAGAAAGAACGCCTGTTATTCATAAACAATTTACGAAAATTTGCACTTGATAGCCGAGTTACAGAGAAAATGTTCCTTTTCTGACGAAAAGTAGTGCTTTGGAGAAAGCGCCATTTAAAGTTCGAGTTGCCGTCAAGTAAGGATAATATGCTCCCGTTGCATATTCTTCGTCATTATCCATAATGTTCACCAAGAAATGTCTATTATGCGATAGTCAGGTGAGCTTGCACCCGCGTAATAAAAAAATTACACCATCTCCCGCTAAAGGGAACCATGTGTAGATGTGAAGCAGCGGGCGCTAACGCTTACACTGGCGGCGGCGTTGACGCTGGCGCTCATCGCAGCGTTGCGCAGGAGAGAAAACTGGGGAGGCGCAAAGCAGGCAGTGATGGAGCAGTGTTTCCTACTGGAACATGCCAATCGCTGCTAATGGGCAATGAGAGACACAAGACTCCGACTGGACACAGAGACCCGCACTCCGCTTTTAGTTAACGCGCACGCTGCGAATTTTTATTGTTCAACAACGCACAGGAGAAATCTTCCACCGGCACCACCTTGGAGGTCAAGATCCATTGCCATATATACGGGATGGCCAGTGAACGGTTGTGAAGCGCGAGCAGTCGGTTTTTTCAACCAAGAAACTCGCTAGCAGACGCTGCCTGCGTCGGCGTCGCGAGGCGAGAGAGGGGGAAGCGGAGGAGAGGAGAGGGAGGGGGGTGACACGCATGCGCAGTGGGAGTGTGAACGCCGTGGGCAGGGATGCGTAGAGGAGAGAGGGGGGGAGCGTAGGAGAGGAGAGAGAGGGGGGGGACGCGCATGCGCAGAGGGAGTTAGACGCCGCGGGCAGGGATGGAGAGAGGGGGGAGTGTAAGAGGGGAGAGAGGAAGGGAGGCGCCTGCGCAGTGAGGGTGTGGTTGCCGTGGGGAGGGATGCCTAGAGGAGAGAGAGGGGGAGAGAAGGTGTTTTATTTTTATTTTTTTCTTTAACTGTTTGCGCATGCGCAGTAAGGGGTGGGCACGCGGCACACCACCACCACCACCACCACCACCACCGGATTAAGCTTCGCCATAAGATGCTTCACATCTAAAAGAAATCTCGAGGAGCACTTCAAAACTTGGCAGCACGTGCACTGACTGGCGGCATCTCGGTGTGTTGGCTGTACACTTGGAGGTACTGCTTCTCAAGAATTTTCGTTTCTTGCGCGGATTGGCTGAAAATTAAGGCGATGACGCGTCCTCTGTGAGTTTGTGAAACAGATCACAGCAGTGAGCCGCCCGCAATGGCAAGAACTACAGAACGCACAGCACAACGTGGGTATGGTAACTGCGGAAACTCGGATGTAAACAAACTTTTGCGCGCAAACTTCAGCGACTATCACGACTCCATTAGACCGATAACTGAACTATTGAAATAGTTTATTTAGCTAGATATACTATCATTCTAAGTGATTATGCACACAAATGCAATTGCGCGTCCTTACATTCACAACAAAGCAAATGCTACAATCATAAGCGTGCGCAGGGTTCCCCTTCAAGGGGGGGCGAAGGTCAAGTCAGTGTATAGGGCCGACTTTGCGCTCTCCCCCCCCCCCCCCTCTTAGGTAACTTGGTAGGGCGGCCGCCCCCTCGTGCGCACGCCTATGGCTACAATGCCTTGCCAGAACTCGCGCCGTAACTAGGAGCAATCATTCACGGGGTCAGGCGCGTTTGGCGCCATTTTTAAATACTTTCCGTTGCGCATAAGAACGCGCCACGTCGTGGAAACACTTGTCAAGAATGCTGGAATATTCTGCCATGAAAATGGAAAAATCGCACTTTCAGTCGATTTTGCCCTCCATCAAAATAAAAAGTCGAGTTTCGCCACAAGGCGAAGAGATTCCACCAATCCCGAGATTCCACCAATCCTAGGGCATTGGCATGGTCGTTGAGCACACACCTGCACTTCAAAGGTTAATGTCCCGTCGGCCGCGCAAGGCTTTAAAGTTTGAATACCCACATCTCTACGCCGCGTTGTTAGCACTTGTACGAGCAAAGATCATCGGTATGGCACGACAACAGGTGCGCTGTTTTCAGTCTCAGAAGCGAGGGCACACCTTTCAAGGGGTTAAATGTGAGAAGCGTGACCGCAAAATTGACTTGGACGGCGCTTCTGTGACAGAAAGGAATCCGGGAAGAAGGCTGTTACCCGAGTTTTGAAAAATTCAGAGCACACCTGCAAACATGAACCGCTCGCTGGGAACAGTGCCTCCGAAACGTGAGGGAAATGGAAAGCCGGAGCCTTCTTGATCAGGAAAGGAGACAAACCGTCACTAAAAAAACTGCGTTTCTCAGTACCGAACCAGTGGCGGCACACGTGTGAGTGTGCGGAGGTTTCGGAGCTGCGCATGTGCTGATTGAAAAGCAAACTGTTTATTTTAGAGAGTACCTAAAATACTAATTATGAGTGTCTAGATCACTAACAGGGGAGCCTACTCATAATACAAAATTTTCACAATGGTAAGTGGGTGCACAGAGGAGATTGCAAGCATTAATTGCGCTACTTGCTCATCTCGACGTGCACGTCGTATCATTTTAACAAATAAAACGAAGACAGCAACGACAAAGCAGAAGAGCAACATCATCATAGACGACGAATATTAGCTGGTAGCACAGCGCTTACGCATATTTACGTAAACTTTGCAAAGGACTTCCCTGCGCGATACCTTTAAAAAATCAACTGCGCATTTTGTAATTGAAAGAATAAATGACAATGCGAACATTATATCGGGCTGAAAGGGAGAAAGAAATGCTGTAATATATCAGCGCGCAACATATCGCTTGTGCTTTAGCAAAATTGGCTCAGTTTATGTGACATTGCTTCAGCACCTTTGAAACTTCCCAGCCCAAAATTCTTGGCAGTCTTTCTTTCATCCAAGTCAAACAATAAATGTTCATATTCTTTGTAAACGCAACATGTCTAGAAAAACATACCTTGAAGTTTTGTCATATATATATAAAAAAAAGTGACCGATGCAAAAAGTACTTAGTTCAGGCACTGATGCATATTGTTAGAGCGGATTTATAGGATATTGGTATATTCCTCGTAACTGCGTTAAAAGAGTGGCAGAAAGGTACACGCGTACTCTAATCGCTGCTCTGAACAGGTCGATGACGACAAATAGCAGGATATATTTGGCCGATTACTGGCGTGCCTGGTAGCTCGAATACTGCAGCTAGCACTTTTCAAATATTCCTGAACTAAAAAAAAATACATTTCAATGGTGTCGATATGAAATCTAAAGTTCTAAACGCCGGCTATATATTTGTGCGTGGCCTACGCTTACCTTGCGTCGTCGGGACGGGTCAAGTGGCAACCATAGTACGTCTCCAGATTCATACGGCTCGGGTGGCAACGCGCATGCCTATGATACTCGCAGGTGATCGACATCTTGAGCGCACAAAAAAGACAAGGACAGAGGGAGGTACGATGACACGGGCGGGAGGACAGAGGGAGGTACGACGACACGGGCGGTAAACATTACCGCCCGTGTCGTCGTACCTCCCTCTGTCCTCGTCTTCTTTGTGCGGTCAAGATGTCGATCAGTAAGCACCAACTAGGCCAAACCCAAGTTCCTCTGACACTCGCAGGACTGTGGGACAGTCCGCAGCCGCCTGTGCATTTTCAATGCGCACCGGTGTTTCCCGCCAAATTCGAGAGTGAATATCCTTGGCCTAAATAAACACGATGCAGCACCTTTCTTTTCACTCCTACTCTGTAAGAAGCACTTTATGCTTTTTATGCAGCGCAACGTCAAACCTACAACAGTAGTTCTCAAAATTGCATCTGCCGCTTATTTGCGCTTCGCGAAAGATCTCCGGCGAAAGAAGCAAGTTACGGAAATGGTGGTGGTGGTGCTTTTGCCGCTCCTAATTCTAGTAAAGGCACCCAAACACCACAGAGGCCTTTTCAAAAATTGCTGCGGGGTGTCACGTTGCCTGTCAGCCCACGCATTGTTACGATGCATCTGTCAATCGGGGGACGCACTTTAAGCACAACGATCGAGAGAGGAGGAGCGCTACCGTAGTCCCGTACCGTATTTCCGTAACTTGCTACTCTATTGTGTATGTTAACGTAAAGCGGGGATTAAAGCGGCTACAGAAGTTTTGCAAATTAAAAAAAAAAACTATGTGTCAAAGACACGGTATTTCTGTACTTGACTCCAGCATCCTAATCCCTGCAGGTGCATCGTTTCAAGAACTTCTTAACTTTGAGTTCTCACAGGGAAAACTTTGGGCCAAACGGCAAGCTAAACGGCGACCGCCGTAAAAAACGAAAAAAAGAAAATGTTTTTCGTTGTCACAAACTGCTCTGGCAAACATATGTCAGTGATGTGTGCAGTCCAGCATCTGGCCTTTACGCCGCGAAAAGGCTTTGTTAAGCTGCCACCCCCTATTGCTGGGGAAGCAAGGGAGTTGGAGAGGTGAGATTCTTGGATAGAGAAGAGGACACCTGAACTATCTCGTGCAGTGTTAGGGGATTAAAGTAGCGAAAGAGAGGCTGAGCGTCGTTGGGAAAGGGACAGTTAAAGATGTTGGAGGAAAGGAAGGGGCACCACCTCGAGGGGCACCACCCCTCGAGGTGGGAGCGTACGAGAGGAACTGAAGGGGGGGGGGGGTGGCTGCAGAGGCTTTGGGCGAGGGGGGCGATCGCTCCTACCGCCCCCCCTCTGGATCCACCACTGGTCTGAAGAGCCATCAGCGTGGTCTAGTTCCGGTGATAAAGTTCGGGGGGCGGTAACGAGGTAACGGTGGTGCGTGCGTGAAATCGCACAAAATGTACATGCATGAGCAATGAATGAAAAAAAAAAAAAATGGCGAAGCTTGCACTAAACCACGCAAGCCTTGAAACAGCGAAACAAAACTGGACGATTCTGAAGATTAATCTGGTTGCTTCTAGGTTGTTTCTGGGCCTCAACTAGGTGATGCTAATTGTTTCTAGGTTCCTTCTAGGTCGTTGCTAGGCTTTAGCTAGGTGATGTCAGGTTGTTTCTACGTTGGTTCTCAGCGAAAAGATGTTCGACTTAAACCACAGGCAGTCACAGACACGACACGGGGGCGTCGTCGTTGGCGTAAGCCTTGTATTGCCTTCGTTGGCGTTTGCGGCTGCTGCTTGGTGGTCTTCTCGCGGCCGCCGTTGCCGTTCCCGTTGCCTAGTATTCACTCATTACTCGGGGTCTTCGGCTCGCCGCCATCGTTTCGCAGCCATTTGTTGGGCTAACCATTGCCTTCGTCACATTTAGTAGAAGTTGTGTATATTGGGATTTACCCAATTTCTGTGGCGCATACCCGTTTATGATGACAATAGTTTTCTGATAGGCCGCACAAATATATGTGGCACATACGTTTTAACGCGACAGCGTTAAAGAGCTCGTTTCGCGAGAATTCCGGCGTCGGCGGTTGTGAGCGAAAAATCATCTTGTCCGTGACCGAGAAATCGAGAAAGATGCAAATAAAATAAATAGTAAAAATTTCTGGGTCCGAGTGAGGATCGAACCCAGGCCGTCTGCGTGACAAGCAGGTGTTCTACAACACAGCCACGCCTCTGCTTGGAAAGACAGTGAAAATAACTTCCTCTGCTTGGAAATGCAGTGAAAATAACTTTCTTGCTTCGCAAACGCAAGCGTCCTTTATATAGGCGTCGCAATATAACATGTAATATCCCAGGAATATTGCGTGGTACAAGCGTACATTGCCATCGAGCGTGAGAACATGTGACTATAATAACGATTTCGTAGTTTAAAGCCGGCCACCCATTATAAAAGTCACACACCTTACTGCGCGTATTCCCTTAATACCACGTAGTTGGCGCATAGCAAGTATGCACTAAGTGTTGGAAGTGCGCACTCGGGACAGGATATCGCTATCGCGTTCAACTCTTAACTCTAACAAAAAGAAAAAAAGTTGGGGGGACCCTTAAGCTTTGCCTTCTTAAAGGCAAAGCTTAAGGGTCCCCCAGCTTTTTTTTAAAGATGATAGTTTTTCTTGGGATACTGTTTAGAAAAAAATTTATTTACACTACGAAATCACATCTCACTATCGATTCGGCAGAAGCCAATACCCCATACCACATACAAAGCTCGAACGCGCGCAAGCGGTAGCCTTTCGCATGCTACAAACGAGATCGTACCCATCACGGGCCCGACTCAGCCGTTACAACTCGGACATCACTCCACAATGCCCAGATTGTGCAGAAGTTAATTGTACACTCTCGCACATGCTCTGGCAATGTCCCGCGTTACCTCACGGACCTCTCACCAGTGAGTCCGACTGGGAAGAGGCACTCAGAAGCTCTGAGCTCCACCACCAACTAAAGGCAGTCCAGAGGGCCCAAGGACTGGCGGAACGCCTCCACGTTCCCGCCCCGACTCGGGCGTCGCCTACAGTAGCGGCTGCAAAGGTGTCCCTCATGGATCGCCCGGCAGCTTAAGCTCCTCAGGACCTTTCAATAAAGTTCTTGACTGACTGACTGACACTATGTACAGAGCATAAATTATGCATGACATATCAGTGTACAGGGATACATTCACATTTTCACAATTGTACATCACAAAAACTAACACTTTCGCATAGGGCGAACAGCAGAAGTCTGATCAGCATAACAACAAATGCACATAGCTTATAAATTAACCAATAGAGAACAGGTCGAAATGGCAAGGAGACAAGCACACCAACTCCAACCCGACGGTGCGGCCTAGCACCATGTAGGCCGAAAAAATAGGTTGGACTCGTTCATTCTCAACGTCGACAAAAGGGCATGACCAATGGCGCAGAAACTCGCGCTCCCCCCAAAAAGAAAAAGCTCCTCCGAGAGAAACGCGAGGATCTCGCGCCTCATGCGCCCCAATATTGGCCATAAGGCCCGTCGACGGCAATTCCCAGCGACGGCTTCGCAGCGGTTGCGCCAAAGGCTGAACAGGCCGGCAACTACCAAGAGTGCCGCGAAGCGCCCCCGTGGGAACCGGCCGTTGGACACGAACCCTCGGACACCCTGCCCACGAAAACCAGCATGGACCGCATGCCAAAAAAGGCGGGCCACCACGCATTCGATCGTCGCATGTCGGTTGGTCTCAACCATGACGCAGTTGGGGCAAGTGGAGGTGCGTACCACCTGCCATCGTTGCAGCCGATCTCGAGTGGGGAGCAAGCCCCAGCCCCATCGCCAAACAAAGTCACGAAGGTGACCCGGCAACGCCGCTGCGACCATGTGCTTCCAAGGGCGACTCATTACCGCATGCCGGTGTCGGGGTACCAAAGGCTGCACAAGAGCGGCCATTGTGTCCACCACTTTCGCTTCGACGACATCGATCGCTGGGCATGTAGTCTCTAGACGGCGGTAGAAGGCCAGGAGGGCACGATACACAGTCGGTAAGTGGGAGGACTGCGGACCACAGTTGATAGGACCAGCGGGCACTAGGACACGTAGGGATGGACCTAGGTGGTAACGTGCGAGTGCCTGCGCAGCCGTACCATCATTATTTAAAACGCGCAATAAAGTGCAAAGGGACAGGATGGAAGCCGTAACGGCCACGTCGGGGAACGCGAAGCCTCCTCGGCTGCGCGGTTGCGATAACGTGGGGCGCGATAATAATTCCGTACCACCAGACCAAAAGAACGAGGTGATTAAACGCTGCACTTTCTGCGAAACGCGGAGCGGGGGTTTGACGGTGTGACACAAGTACCAAAATTTGCCGAGGTAGACCGATTGCGACAAGTACCGGCGTTCTAACAGGGGAAGATCAAAGTGCTTAGCATCGTCTATGTTTTTTGTTAGAGCTTGTATAACAGATGTCCATATATTTTCCCGTATACCGAAAGCATTGTAACACATAGTATCTCCATGTTGGGGGACCATTGCAAAGGCAACGTGATGTTAATACGTCCGGCAGGGTTTCCAATGAAGAAATACTGGCTTTCTGACAAATAAACGAGCACCAGAAATCACACCGAAATTGGAAAAGGCATTCAGGGCGTGCTGCAGTGACTGTTCTTTGTGTATATACAGAGTAGTATCATCGGCATAGGCAGTTACTTTAACTTCAGTGCGGCCAGGGAGGGGTAAGCCACGAATCTGTGGA
Source organism: Rhipicephalus appendiculatus (assembly GCA_030522465.1). Taxonomy (NCBI): domain Eukaryota; kingdom Metazoa; phylum Arthropoda; class Arachnida; order Ixodida; family Ixodidae; genus Rhipicephalus; species Rhipicephalus appendiculatus. Next base: position 96,122 of record JALIZH010016520.1, on the reverse strand, counting down.
TCTCGTTCGATGGCCCTTAAAAAGGGTTCTAAGGCAAGTACGAATAATACGGGAGAGAGAGGATAACCCTGACGGACTCCTCTTGTAACCAGGAATGGGCGGCTCTCGCGCGAATCTAGGAAAAGGGTACTCTCGGAGTTAGCGTACATAGCATGAATGAGGCGGATGAACTTGGGAGTAAAACCGAATGCTTGTAAGACGTTGAATAAATAGGTATGTTCAACGAAGTCAAAATCCTTTTCCTGATCTAAGGAAACCAGTAACCCCTGTGCGCATCGTACAGTGGTGTATTGCATTATGTCACGCGTGAGCCAGGTGTGACTATGAATGTCGCGGCCCGGAATGGAACAGACTTGGTGGGGAGCTATTAGCGATGTAAGAGACGGACTGATGCGGCGTACCAGAATGTTAGCGAGGAGTTTGTAATCCGCATTGAGAAGGGTGGTGGGGCGCTAATCTTCGGGTCGCATGGATTGGGAGTCTTTCTTGGGTATCAGTGTGATACGGCCGCTGCGGAAAGAGTGCAGGAGGGAAAGATTGTGGAAACAGCGCCTGATGACACGCGACATAAATGGGCCAATAATGGGCCAAAACTGGATGTAGAACTCGACGGGGAGGCTATCGGGTCCAGGGGCCGAACCCTTTTTCATTGCATCTAAGGCGTCTTTGATTTCAGAATCCGATGGTGGCGATAGGAGAGTGTCAGAATCCGCGTTGGAGTAACGGGGTAAATCTTGTAGGAGGGGGTGCAAAGAACCCCTGCGGCAGAACTTACGCTAGTAGCTGACTGGGCCATAAATTCAAAGTGGCGCGTGAAGGCCTGGAAGTCGCGTGAGCCATTAGCGGCAGGAGCTATAGGGTGCAGCGTGTGTGCAGGCAAGCCGCACGGACGAATGAGCGCCCGGCGTGCATACCGGAGGACCTCAGGGTGCGCGCATGGCGCACGTCTGCAGCGCCAAGCTGCCGCTGGGAGTGAAGAGGCGCGCATTATACGCTAGTACCTGTCCACTAGCTCTGCTTGCCATGCACGCATGACGGTAGAGGGGCAAGGGTCTCGGTGGGCAATGCGGATTTTCTGCATTAAAACGTTAGCGTCTTGCGTCACACGAGCGCGAAGTGCCCTACCCGATGCACTACAATGGTGACACCATTGTCCTTTCAGATGATCCCAGTCAGTAAGATCTGCGCCAATAAGTGATGCGCGTAGTGCTCGGGACAAACCCTGGGCCGCCTGAGAGTCTTGAAGGACGCGGCAATCCAGACGCCATGGCCTCTGAACCGCCGGCGTCCCCGCAGGCAGGTGTAGGGTCAGCGCAACCGGGCGATGGTCACTTATATACACGGGCGTAGGTGGTAGCGACAGCACCTCGACATTGCGTACGAAGGCCATGAGGCCGGGGGGATACATATGCTCGATCAAGCCGACTGCTCGATGTCGTGCGACGCCACGTATAAACATACCTCCCACCATACGTACGGTCATGTACATCAGCCAGTAACAACTGTTGTACGAGACGCTCAAGTTTTTTAGCATTCCAGTTAGACAAGCCGCGACCTGGACCTCGGACGTCAGTATGGGTGTCTAAGACGCCGTTGAAATCTCCTAAGAGTACTAAATGCCGAGAATTTAAGGTAAGTGTTGAGAGAGCGAAACAATTGGCCGCGTATCTGCGTGCTTCGCTGCAAATGTCGTCGAAAGACGATAGTCTTGTGCCGGCTGTACTACTATGTTTTGCCTTGCCTCAGACAGCGCTTACTCTACGTTGAATTGGCCGCATCTGGCTGGCATTGATAAAATAGAGGAGGCGCTGCGCGAGATATGGACGCCATTGAAAATTACACCATCTCCCGCTAAAGGGAACCATGTGTAGATGTGAAGCAGCGGGCGCTAACGCTTACACTGGCGGCGGCGTTGACGCTGGCGCTCATCGCAGCGTTGCGCAGGAGAGAAAACTGGGGAGGCGCAAAGCAGGCAGTGATGGAGCAGTGTTTCCTACTGGAAAATGCCAATCGCTGCTAATGGGCAATGAGAGACAGAAGACTCCTACTGGACACAGAGACCCGCACTCCGCTTTTAGTTAACGCTCACGCTGCGAATTTTTATTGTTCAACAACGCACAGGAGAAATCTCTCACCGGCACCACCTTGGAGGTCAAGATCCATTGCCATATATACGGGATGGCCAGTGAACGGTTGTGCAGCGCGAGCAGTCGGTTTTTTCAACCAAGAAACTCGCTAGCAGACGCTGCCTGCGTCAGCGTCGCGAGGCGAGAGAGGGGGAGCGTAGGAGAGGAGAGAGAGGGGGGTGACACGCATGCGCAGTGGGAGTGTGAACGCCGTGGGCAGGGATGCGTAGAGGAGAGAGGGGGGGAGAGGAGAGAGAGGGGGGGGACGCGCATGCGCAGGGGTAGTTAGACGCCGCGGGCAGGGATGGAGAGAGGGGGGGAGTGTAAGAGGGGGAGAGAGGAAGGGAGGCGCATGCGCAGTGAGGGTGTGGTTGCCGCGGGGAGGGATGCCTAGAGGAGAGAGAGGGGGGGAGAGGAGGTTTTTTACTTTTATTTTTTTTTAACTGTTTGCGCATGCGCAGTAAGGGTGAGCACGCGGCACACCACCACCACCACCACCACCACCACCGGATTAAGCTTCGCCATAAGATGCTTCACATCTAAAACATGAGCTTGCGCTGAACCAAGGGCATTACACCGTGACCAAGGGCCACTGCCAGCGGCAGCACCTTATCGTCGGCACAGGGCTTTTTTGTGCAAAATGTCGCAGTTCGTGCAGTGCGTCGCATTTTCAGCGCAGCCTAAAAAACACTAAGGTCTTTAGAATTGCGTACGTATGTATTTTCTAATAAAAGAACACACGTCCTGACACTTACACATTAATGTTGCGCCTCAGGAATGCGTAGTATTTGCTTTTTGATCGAACATGTTCACAAATATGAACGCAAACACCAGTTCAAGATGGCTGGGCGTACAGAAAGTAGTTAGCCTTTGGCCGAGTAGCTGATTCGGGTTACGGACGGACGGACGGACGGACGGACGGACGGACGGACGGACGGACGGACGGACGGACGGACGGACGGACGGACGGACGGACAGACAGACAGACAGACAGACCAAAATTTTTGCGTTGAAGTATCCCAACAAAGACTATCGTCTTTAAAGAAGTGCCAGAGTTTGCGGACACTGCCGGCCCGTAGACGCCAACAAATCTGATGCGCAGCGAAAAGAGAGTGCAGTCGAACGCCAGCACGCGTCCGAAGGCATCGAAGGTAATATGGTGGTCACGGCTGCGGTTAAAAGGCTGCGGTGACGTTTGATGTTGGAACTTCGAACGGAGGGGGGGGGGGGACCAGAACGTCGTCACCTTCCCAGCTGACGTCGCTGGGGGTAATGTCTTCGTCAATCTGCAGGGGCGTCTCACTTGAAGAGCTGTCAGTCTTCAATGTGGACGGTTCCGTCGTCTGTAGACGGAGTCTCCTCGATGGTAGGAGGGTTCGCAGACGATGGGGAGGCCGCGTGACTGGCGTCGGACGTCACGCTGTCGTCGGCGTCTGTCCGCCCTGCCGATCCGCTGTGGAGCGAGGTGCCGGCATGTCGTTCGATGGTGATGACCGATGGGCGCGACACGCACACCGAATCATCAGCCGTGGAAGCGCTGGCTGGTTCTGGGCTAACTGGGGACGCAGCGGGCGTTGGATGTGGCGTCGTGTCCTCTGTGTTTTGATCTTGGGTGTGGTCTTGGGCAAGTGTCGGTGGGACCTCGCGTCTGTCCGAAGCCGGCGTCTCGGGTTGAAGCGGTGGGAATTCCTTAGAGGCTGCCTCCGAGTACGACCTTCGGATAGTGCAGGCGACGGTGGCATGGGGATCTCCACAACGACAGCACGGAAGGGAGCAGCCCTTGCCGTCGTGGCCATAGGTGCCGCACCTCCCGCAAAACGGGGCCGTGCAGTTCATCCTGAAGGGGCCACTTTCTCCACAACGTCGGCACACGCGCTGAATACCCTTGTAGTCCCAGGTCACTCGGTGACCTGCCACCCTCAGGTAGTTTGGCACAGGGGACGACGATTTCATCTCCATGCGGACGTACCGCGTCCCAGTGGTCACGGTCGGGCGCGACCCCATGAGTCCTCTGGTAATGTGGAGCACCTTCCCGTAGCGAGACAACGCTTGGGCGAGGGCCTCACTGGGGACGCGGCACGGCAGGAAGAGAACGGTGACCTGTGTTACTTGAGGGCCCCGGGGTACGATGGCGACGCGCTCTCCTCGGATGTTGAGGTGCGAGACGTCCACGATTTGAGCCAGAGCGGCTTCGCTGTTGACGGTAACTTGGTAGTTCCGGTCTCCGAAGTGTTGAACGCAGTACACTTCTTCAATTCCTACTATTGAAGACGTCGCGTCAACAACGTCTTCAGGACTTGCCCCCTCAGGGACGACGACATCGAAGGCTAACGCCTTCTTCGGTGGCTGGCTTGCCATGATGGGCGCCCGCCAGCCCAAGGACGCCCTGAAACACTACCGACACTAGATAGCGATCGACACTACACACGATCTAAGCCAAAAGGCCGAGATAGGCCGAGAAGCGATTCCAATGCCGCAGCGAGAATGGAGCGGTTGGTTCTCTTTGAACCCGCACTTCACACCCCCACTGATTCGGTGCCACACTAGCGAAAGCTGGCAAGGTTTCTTCCGATTCTGGGAAATGTATACGGAACGCAAAAAATTTCGGTCTGGCTGTCTGTCCGACGTCCCCTGATTCAGCCACTCGGCCAAAGTTTAACCACTTTCTGAACGCCCAGCCATCTTGAACTGGTGTTTGCGTTCATACTTGTGAACATATTCGATCAAAAAGCAAACACTACGCATACCTGAGGCGCAAAATTAATATGTAAGTGTCAAGTCGTGTTTTCTTTTATTAGAAAATACATGGGTACGCAGTTCTAAAGACTCTAGTCTTTTTTAGGCTGCGCTGAAAATGCGACGCTGTGCACGAACTGCGACGCTTTGCACGAAAAAGCCCTGTGCCGACGATAAGGTGCTGCCGCTGGCAGCGGCCCTTGGTCACGGTGTAATGCCCTTGGTTCAGCACAAGCTCATGTTTTAGATGTGAAGCATCTTATGACGAAGCTTAATCCGGTGGTGGTGGTGGTGTGCCGCGTGGCCTCCCTTACAGCGCATGCGCAAACCCTTTAAAAAAATAAATATAAAAAACCTCCTCTCCCCCTCTCTCTCCTCTAGGCATCCCTCCCCGCGGCAACCACACCCTCAATGCGCATGCGCCTCCCCTCCTCTCTCCCCCTCCTATGCTCCCCCCCCTCTCTCCTCTAGGCATCCCTGCCCGCGGCGTCCACACTACCACTGCGCATGCGCGTCCCCCCCTCTCTCGCCTCGCGACGGCGACGCAGGCAGCGTCTGCTAGCGAGCTTCTTGGTTGAAAAAAGCCAGCGATCCCACGCACTGGGGGGAATCGATGTAATGCGAAGCAGCCAGGAAGGAGCAAATCATGCTTTACATAATTTGCATATCATGTTTCAAATGTTAGGACCTGCCATTTATGTTCGTTATACAGTCACGTCGCGCAATAACAATTTTGGTGTATATCAAGCTAGCGAACTGGACGCAAGCGCACCATGAGCGTGGCATGTAAATTGTAGATGATGCATGCCAAGATTTTCATGTTACCACCTGCCACTTCCGTTCGTTATACAGTCATGTCCCTCAATACCAAATTTGGTGTATATGAAGCTAACGAAACGGCCGCGAGCACGTAATGAGCGTGGCATGCAAGTCATGTGGCACATGACATGTCATGATTTCCAAATCACCACTTTTCATTTGTGTTCGTCATACAGTCATGTCACTCAATACCAAATTTGGTGTATATCAAGCTAACGAAACGGCTGCGAGCATGCCATGAGCGTGGCATGCAAGTCTAGTCGCACATGACAAGTCACGATTTCCATATTACCACTTGTCATTTACGTTCCTCATACAGTCACGTCACTCAATACCAAGATTGGTGTATATCAATCTAACGAAACGGGCGCGAGCGCGCCGTGAGTGTGGCATGTAAATCATGTTGTTCATGACATGCGCGTCATTATTTGCATATTACCACCTGTCATTTATGTTCGTCATACAGTCACGTCACTCAATCCCAAATTTGGTGTATATCTAGCTAACGAAACGGCTGCGAGCGCGCCATGAGCGTGGCATGTAAATCATACTTTTCATGACAAGTTAGTCATGATTTTCGTGATATGACCAGCCATTTATGTTCGTCATACAGTCATGTTATGCGATACCAAATTTGGTATAAATCCCATTAACGATACGGCCAGGAGAGCACAATGTCGTAGGCGGCTAGGTAGATAGATAGCTAGATAGATACGCTCAAAGTCGCCGAAGTTCGCTAAGAAATGCTTCGCATTTAAAACCGACTGCTCGCGCTGCACAACCGTTCACTGGCCACCCCGTATATATGGCACTGGATCTTGACCTGCAAGGTGGTGCTGGTGGGAGATTTCTCCTGTGCGTTGTTGAACAATAAAAATTCGCAGCGTGCGCGTTAACTAAAAGCGGAGTGCGGGTCTCTGTGTCCAGTCGGAGTCTTCTGTCTCTCATTGCCCATTAGCAGCGATTGGCATGTTCCAGTAGGAAACACCGCTCCATCACTGCGTGCTTTGCGCCTCCCCAGTTTTCTCTCCTGCGCAACGCTGCGATGAGGGCCAGCGTCAACGCCGCCGCCAGTGCAAGCGTTAGCGCCCGCTTCTTCACATCTACACATGGTTCCCTTTAGCGGGAGATGGTGTAATTTTTTTCAATGGCGTCCATATCTCGCGCAGCGCCTCCTCTATTTTATGAATGCCAGCCAGATGCAGCCAATTCAACGTAGAGTGGGCGCTGTCTGAGGCAAAGCAAAACATAGTAGTACGGCCGGCACAAGACTATCGTCTTTCGACGACATTTGCAGCGAAGCACGCAGATACGCGGCCAATTTTTTATTTTTTTTTGTTAGGCTAACTGTTGCCATCTTCATTTTTAATGGACCAGGTGGTGAGTAGTGGGATTTTCCCAACTTCTGTGGCGCATATTCATTTTTAATGACGATAGTTTTTGGTACGGGGTGAACAAGAAACGATTCGCTGGACAGCTTCCCTGTCACAAAACTTTGGCATGCAAGATTTAAGAGTAATGAAAGAAGCAAAACACTCGCGCAGTCATGTGAAATACTTAAGTCCAGTGACCGCTTCGCTCGACACTACGAACTTTTTACTCACGGTCAGCAGTGGCTTACAGCCAAAGACGTACGTCATTATTCAACCACTTGTTAGCCTCAACTACTGCTTTAGTATGGACAGAGCACAGTTAGAAGGCGTACGGAAAACAAGAGAAAGAGCAGAGACGGACGTACTGCAGCAATATCCTTAACGCAATATCGTTGACGAGCTCGTTTCGCCGAAAGCCTGTTGTCGGCGTCGGCGTCGTTGGTTGTGAGCGAAAAAAGCCGCGCTGTCCGTGAGCGAAAATTCGAGGTATATGCATACAAATAATATAAATATCTTCGTTCCGAACGAGAATCGGGCCCAAGGCTTCTGCGCGGCTAGCCGGTATTTTACCACTGAGCCACGCCAACGCTTAAAAGTACTTCGTAAAGAAATGCTTTAAGAGGGTCACGTAGTGGAAGGAATCTCCTTAACGCATGTAATACTGCGTGAAAGAATCGTAGGTTTGCACCAGGCGTCAAAACATGTGAATTGCGCATCGAGCAGGTGGTTTAAAGCTGCCCACGCATTGCAAAGTGTGCAGCTGCACAGGCGCGAGTGACACCTTACGGACGCGTAGTGGGTTCATCGCCAATGAACAAAAGGAAGAATTTTTTGTGTAGTGGGCAATTCGCAAGTTTACTGGCAGTAGCAATCCAGAGTAGTTTGAAAGGGCCAATATTACGATCACAAACTTCCTTTCCTTTGCAGCAAGGTTCAAGGTGATGGGAAAGGGGCCCGTTTACGTTGTCGCGTTATACTCTTGAAGGCTAGGCTGATGCGTCCCTCGAAGTTTTTTCGCTTGTGAGGTAGCGTACAGCGACAAGGTTCACCGTGCGCAAAGCTTGTATTAAATTCAGTCATATAAAAGAAAAACAATTCCAGGTAAATAGTAATATTATCTGGGGTTTTACGTCCCAAAACCGCGATATGATCATGAGTGAAGCCGTTAGTGGAGGGCTCCGGTTCTTTAACGGGGAGTGCCAGGTATACGTAAAGTTCATACCACAAATTTGCGCCTAAAATGCGTAACATATAAAAATGCTTTACAGATATCCTCAATGTTTCAAAGCTAGCTGGAGTCAATCGTGCGTCCAGCGTGTTTCTATCTAGAGGGATAGCTGTACAACAGTATGAAATGATCGCGTGAGATCCGCGCGCCCTACGAAAGAAAAACACATTTCAAATACGTCATTGTCACCAACAGAGGCTTGATTTCAGGCATTTTGCAAGTTCATGGCGGTTATCATTCGCGCGGTTTACAGACATTAGAAAAAAAAAATGCCTACGAGTAGTTACATAGAATGCAATTATTTCCACGGCAGTTGAGTGCGTGTCGTCTGCGCACCAGACCGTTATTTCCCACTCTTTTTTGATGAGCTCAAGGCACCCATCACACTTTCGTGCTGGAGCTCCCGAGTGCTGAAACAGCGAATGAAGAGGATTTTCAAGTGTATAATAAAAGTAAAGAGATAGCCAGACGAGTAAAGCAGACCTTTTTTGTCCCCCCTTTTTTTTTTTTTTTTGTTGTTGTCCCGCAGACGTGTGTAATCAGCTGCTCTGAACTTAGAATCGCGCTTGTTTTCGGGCATTTGCTTGCATAATGAAGTGAATCATGCACAACGCCACATTGCTATTGTTTGATTTATTATGGTTTGCCTTGTCTTCTAGGAATATTTTTTTCGATACCTATTACCTGTGCGCTCAGTTTCTCATAATCTCTGGGTGAGTCCGGCCTATTGAGATAGAGATGGATTACCACCACGTTTCCGTCACCTCACGGAGACAAATTGTCAGACGACACACCATCAGAATGATTTCAGGCCGAAGAATGCGGGTTTGCGCCAAACGTCATATTGTTATCGTCAATCGTTACGTAAATGGAAAGCATGTCAGCTTATTGAGTTAATGATCTACCAGTCATGTTAGGCATACATTCGCGCCCGTCCATTTCAATTTTGGTGTATACCAAGTTAACGAGACCCGAGAGTTACGTCATATGTTTTTTTTGTTTATCCATTTTGTTGCACGGCCACGCCGACATACACATTCCACTTTGCATGAGGCAGTTAAGGCTTTCACCTTAATGGGCAGTTCTACAATTCGCCGCGAGATCTTTGAGTGGCGCCCTCTCGCGTGTGACGTCAGAGAGAGGACTCGGATGCAGCTCTTCGCGCGCGCGCTCGCTACGTGAAGGCTGCTCGACGCTGCCGGCCTGTCTGTCGTGCTCGAGTTATTGACACATTGGTGGGCAAGTTCATAAAGCAATTTGTTCTCAATGTTCAAACAAAATGCCCAGCGAAATCGAGCGGAGTTGCCGTCAGGAGCACGCTCTGTGTCGATTGCTCCTGGTGTCGTCTGCCATCAATGTGTAAATCTGCTTCTATGGCGAATATTTCTTTTCGCGACAGTTCTATAGCCGTGGCGCACTAAAAATGACTTTTCTCGCTCCTTTTTAATCACTAACGTCAGCGTTAGGGCTTCGGCTTGCATGTCTGCGTTAAAACGCAATAAATGTATACCGGGTGCTGCGCGTGTTCGGTTGCCGAGCCTGCTCATTCGGTTGAATTCCACTGTTCGGAGTTTTAAGCGCATGACAAACGATGTGTGATGTCATTCAAATAAATGGCGTTACCAGCAACAACTTCTGATTAAATCCACATTTTCAGCAGCTGCTGTGTAAGCGCGTCGTAAGTACTTTAAATTTAAACACGATATAAACAGGGTGAGCCAAAAGGGAATTGACGACGGTTATATGAAATATTGGTAGGTTGTCCGGAGTTGTTTTCTTTTCTTTTTTTTTTTTTTGCGACATATTTTAATTCTTACGTTAAATCGGCGTTTGTTCATTCGCTCACGGTGGTCTGAAAGTATGCTGAATAGAATTAGTGTAATCATACTAACGTAGATAAATACGAAGCTTTCGCATGGAGTCGTAGTATGATGTATTTTCGACAAAATACTGTAAATCAGTCTCAACGGTCTACTCCTGATATGGCTTGGTGCGATCACTGTACTAAAAAAACTCGGGTTCCTTATGCATTCGCCTAAGTTGACTTGAAGGCGAAGGCGATCTTTTTCTCCAGTCGATGTTTGTTCCTTCCCCCCCCCCCCCCCTTTCGAATGTTTTCTGGACGTAACGTGGTTTTGAACTGCCTTCAGGATCGGAGGCATTCCAAGCTTTCTACCCATCACCTGGTTTTACATCCCCTCCGAGATCGGCCCATCCATTAAAGGAGGCAATACAAAGCGACGTCATCATGGTGCTAATTTGCGCGAAACAAACGGGGACGAAGAAAGGATACACACGGACTGTGGGTGCACACCTCAGCCTGGCGGCACTGGCATTTTGTTCAAACAACGGAACAAAACCGCGAGGGAAATTGTAGAAGCCCTTTGGATTGATAGACTAGAAGAAAAGTGCATGAGCCATCCTTCTGTTGCTTTATTAGATAGGGAGATTGCAATGCTGTTTGCGTATCTTTAATGACGTTTTCTTTTCATTTGGTCAGTGCGTGTGCCTTGATGTTTTTTTTTGTGTGTAGGCGTGTGTGGACGCGATGATCTGGGGCATTGTAGTCGAGAGTGTTTGTTATATGCGTGGATGGTGTATTGTCGGGCGGAATCGCGCAGATCACGTTGGGTTTTAAGCAAAGGTTTTTCCAAAAATAAATCAGTTGTTAGATTGCGCTTGTCCGTGTGTATCCTTTCTTCGTCCCCGTTTGTTTCGCGCAAATTAGTACCATGAATTCGTTCCAACTAGGCCGGCTAGCAGTTTTGCTACAAAGCGACGGTGTCATGTGACGCGACGTTATGACGTCACAAATTTTGGCGGTTTGTGATGTCATGATGACGTTATCATGTGATGGCTTTCCGCATCACTCATGTTGACACTGGCAACACGAGACGCTGACGGTCAATTTTCGCGTTCGATGAGGAATCTAATGCTTTCGCCTTAAAATATTCAATCTTGTTACAGCACGGTAAAGAATAGTAATAACCAGCCAAAGGGACCAAAAGAATGGTGGGAAACAGCTCTCTTTCTCCTCCTCCTGGACACATTCGCCGATTTTTCCTACTGTTTACCAAGCTGTACTATCGGTGTAAAATGAAACACGAACAGCGGATCGCGTTGCCCAAGCATTATAAATTGTATAGTGCGCGCCACCCTGTCATCGCCATTGACAAGCCCGCACAGTCGAATAGGCAGCACTGCGCGATCGAAAGCATGAATGTGGCTCGCGAGCGGCCGACCGCGTGATCATATCTATCTCTAATCATAAGGGTCGAAATGTACCACGCACACCACAACTCGCGTTTCATTCGGAGCGATCTTATTCGCATCCAGCTCGCCCAATCTATGCTAGTTGTCCGCAAGAACCCGCTGGTCGATGAAGTTATCGATTTCATTTTGTCGGCCAATGTTGTGTGTGCACAAGCCCACATGACTACAATTGGAATTTTCATTCAATTCTGGTCTGCTTACACAATGCTGATTTTTGCGAATAAGCCGTAAAATTGATCGCGCTTCGATTCCAAAACAGTGTAGACTCCCTTTAACTCACTCGGCGGGGGCGTTCGCGCTTTCACACGTAAGCTATGTCAACGTCATCAAGGTCAGTGAGTGCCGCTACCAACTCGGGGGCATGAACCTGACCGCGATGGCTGTGGGTATATAGACGATATGTTAAATGTTAACGTTTCTTAACCTCCTCTATTGCTAGCAGTCATCTCAAGAAATATCATTAGAAGTAAATGCAGCTAGCAGTCAAGGAACGCCATGCGACGCCAGCGAACTATAACAAAAATCCTGCTGTTTTAGCCAGAGCGTAGCAGACGACAAAAGCCAAATCCCCGCCGTTGCGTCACCGGAGCGCCGCCATCGGTGGCACACCAGGCGAATAGCGTACGCTAAGGTAGCGTTCGTTGCGATCGCCCGCTCTTTCCGCCACATAAAGGGGGCCTTGCAAGAGCATAGAGTATGACGCATGCACAGTGGCGACAAACACTAACGCAAAGCTTTGCGTACGCTATTCTAAAACTCCTTAATAAGAAGAGAGCAGGGCGCGGGAGGTACTCTTGCGAAACGAATCGAACGCACAAAATAAAAGAAAGGATATTAGGGGTGCAAACCCTTTCAGAATCAGAATCAGAATTGATTGATACAAATACAGGAATATTACATGTGTTTAGTATTCATACGGAGGTCCCAAAGTCAAAGACTGTATCGGGGCCTCCTGTTAAAGGCAGATTATGGTAATACACAATGTTTGTAGCAAAAGTAGCACTTTTCGCAAGTGTGAAATAGACTAAACACTGTTGCACTAGTACAGTAAAGAAATACACAGAATGAAAACAAAATATGCACAATGAAACAAAATGAAGCTATGAATAGTTGTAAGCACGTTTGCAGTAGAACTGAACAAAAAATTCAAAATGAAACTATAATACACATATTAAGCAAATTGAAGCAAAATGAAGCTATAAAAAGAGTACTATTAGGAAATATGCATAATGTGCATGAGCTAGCTATTTACTACGTGCGCATCTACAGTGGCGTAGCCAGGAATTTTGGTCGGGGGGGGGCTCGCATGTCAACACTATATATATATATATATATATATATATATATATATATATATATATATATATATATATATATATATATATATATATATATATATATATATATATATATGAGAGAGAGATGCGTATTTGCTTCTCCAGCATTTTAAATGTTCTCTTACTTGAATGACAGCGCTGTTACAGCACAAAGTCTGTTAAAAACTTTGATCTAATGAAATGCATTGTTTTGTTTTCCTTTACACTTCTCATCGTGCACAGCACCTGTCCCGTGAAACGTGCCCGCTTGCCATTGCGGAGGAAGCAATTAAAAGTCTTTGACATAGGGCTGCCCAAGTGAACTAACGAAAGTCTATGCAACTCTGGAAATGCAGTACATTCTTTGGGACCCATTCACAAAAGTCAACGTAGTTTAAGTGGCATTCTAGTACTACCGAAATTTTACATTTTGCGCTTAATTCTACTGACATAACGTTGCTGCATCACATGTTTCCTGAGAAGAAGGCCCTCATAACTTTCCTCTCCAGCTGCTCACCTTAAACAATAGTTCCACCAGGATCTATCACGCATCGCATTCGTCATGTATTTTTGCATGATTACTGGAAATAAATCTTACTACGACTTTGGAATATTAAAGCTTCATGTGGGGAAGTTCGTATACTTACGTTACCATCACTAGATCATTTAAGTTGAGTGATTTGAAGAAGCCATTTAGAAAACACAAATTTATTACTGAAGATATAAATTACAATAGAAAATAAGGCACTAAATTTAAACCTGTCTATATTTTGCAGTGCATTTGCATGCTCCTGTTTTTCCGCTCGTGTTTGGAGATCAATCTACATAATCGATAGAGCAGAATTCACTACAACAGTCACAATTATCTTAGTTTGGAGAAGCTAATTGATCAAAATGTGTTGAAAACGGTGATCGAATCAATTTTGCTGTGTGCGCATGCTTTTTTACCCGCTACACTTCGCACTGTTGAATAAGCTCGCCCGCGAAATCTGCCAGCTTACTATTGACGAAAAAAATAATGAAGAGCAGCGTTACGTCTAGCAGACTTGCATACATATGTGAGCTTTCTCATTAACACAGTAATCAAGTTTACCTTCTGGTAGTGCATATTGTAACGCAATACTACGTAAGTTTGTCTACCCACCAGACAGTTTTATCCACCTTTCCACCTGACGTCCTATTAAAAATATACTGCTACGCTTTCTTAGAAAGTGCAACTAATAGCACTTATTTGCATGAAAACTAAGCAAGCGTTCACACTGATTGCAGACCTTAATGAAGCGTGGCGTTTGTATGGTGAGATGAACTGCCTGTGAGCGAAATTATGACCTGTTTCTCTGACCGCAAACGAGTGAAGTGAAATGTAAAATTTCCTTTGAAATATAAGATGCTACCTGATGCTACTTATGTTTTGCGAATGAGCCCCTATCATAGTGCTTCGTTTGGAGAGTTGTATAGACATCCACTCACGTGCTTTATGAGATATTAACTTTTTACGCAGGACCTTTCAACACCACTTATCTCAAAACATTACGCTACTGAGTCACGAGACAACGCAGCTCACATAGACAGCTGTGGTTCTGTGGAATACACATTAAATCAAGATTTTTGTTGACCTCCTGATACTCGTATTTATAAAAGACAAAAAATGCACAGCAAACAAAATTTTCAAAGCGCAGCCACCGCGGTGGTACAGTATAGTTACGGTGCTCGACTGCTGACGCGAATGATGTGGGTTCCATCCCGGCCTCGGCGGTGGCATTTTTATGGAGACGAAATGTTTGAGGCCACTGTAAGTGCGCGAGCCTCCTTGATTTAATTGCTTGTTAAGGAACTCAAGCGATAGAAATTTTTGTAGTCCTCCACTACGAAGTTCCTGATAACCGTACCGTGGTTTTGGGCGCGTCAAACTCCGCAAATTATTATTATTAGTAGTATTGCAAAACGCCGGGCTGGCTGAGCTCGAAATAACAGTGCGGTAGAAATGTAGCTATTCTAGCCAGATCATATATATGTGGTGCTTTTCTTCTAAAAAAGTCAAGTCCGCTTTAACTGAAACTGAGAAAAAAAACGTTTTTTGCTACGTACAATATGGTCGGGCCAGCTCTAACATTTTTTTTTCGCCAGTGCGCTCATGTCACCAAAATACCTCAAATCTAATGTGCGGCTAAAATCTATGTAGCCTGCTATTGTCAGTATTGCAGAATAAAATTTGTATTTGGCTTTTACAGATTGTAACATTTCTTTTGGGCATGACATAGCTCGTAAAAGATGTATAAATCGCAGCAAACGAACGATACAGCAATATTTTGCGACAACATTAACACCATGTTTGTGCTTCCGTCGGTGCCGCCTTTTGTTGCATTGGCGTAACGACGATAACTTGTAGAGCGAGTGGTCCTACCAGGAAAAATGAGTACCATTCTGGACTGCCGGCAGCGTTTTGTGGTTCTTGGTATCTTGAGGGCATTCAGAAAAATGCTTGTTTGTTTGTTTGTTTGCTTGTTCGTTTATTTATTTGATTGTTTGTAGCCTGAGAACTGTTTCAGCTCTTGTTCATATTCTTCTTAGCTTATTTGATTTCACGCCATTTCGGATCGCTTCTTCTACAAGGAATAAAGCGATGCCCAAAATCTTCATTTCAGTTGTCTTCTATTTCAAATATACCGTCTCGGAGTGAAAGAAGGCAATGATATGCAGCGCAGAGGTTGTCGAATGAAAACAATATAGGAAGGCCACTAGGGCCCAAATGAAACAGTTTGGACCCTGACACGTTGGTTGTTTTGGTCGTGTTTGTTGAAGCAGCACTGATTTAATGGATCTGACTCAGTTTGATCCCAGCAGATAAAGGGTTTCGCTGATTTTTTTAAAATTCAGAACTGCATTTTTGAGTTCACGTTAAGATGAGGAATTGTCCCATTTTGATTACAATTCGTTTAAAAGAGAAACATACTTTGGCACGTTTTACGCTCCCGTGAAATTTAGCCCTTTTCTGATTTGGTTCTTTAAGAAAAAAAAAACGCCGCGTATATAGCACAAGACAGTCATCATGCTTTGGCCAAAAGAGGGCTGTTCGAAGCACTATCACCGTTAGAAGGAAGTACTAACTTTGTCAAAGCAGGAATGCTAGTACATTATAGTCTTCGTAGCAGCGTCATCGATGTGGATTCGCTTCTCGGACAGGGAAAAAAATGTGGGTGTGTTCCAAAGATTGACCTCAAAAATGTCAGCTCACTGGCATCAGAGCAACTTTGAGGTCAGAGTGGTCAGTCAAGGAGTGAATCAAGGGTGCTCTCCCCCCGCCCTTACTTATCCACTGGGGGGGGATGCACCCTCGGCTGATCGGTGTACCTTAGCAGCCCAAATTAGTAGATGCCTTTTGTTGTAAGAATATAGTACATTGCCGGGACAAAACACGCGGCCCGCGGACCCTTTGCTAGAGGACCGCGCCTTCAGACAGAATAGCCTTGCGAGTTTGCTAAGTAGTATTCGCATTACTTTCTCGCCGACTACGTATAAGAGCTCATGGTTCAGGCAAGCTACAGAGAGGAGACTGGTCTCAAGTGTGTTGTGCGTGTGCGCGAGGCACCCCATGCGCTATTGATAAGTTAGAACATTACAGTTAAATGAAAACTTCATATTGAACAATTGGCGTCCAGATTTTAGTCATTCTGAAAATCAGTCTTCATATGTTTTCCGAGTCCTGACGACAAATACCCTTCTGAAATTACCCATGCAGGAAAGGATTTCTTTATTTTTCAAGAGGCAACCTTTGGTGACATTTTGATTCAAACTCTCTGCACCCCCCCCTCTCCCGGTATCGACCATCTTCACTGTCCTCCCAGCGCTTGTGGGACCAAATTTCGTTACTGCGGCCCGCTAGTTGAGGTTTGTTGGAGACCCCTTTTATATATCTTAATCCAGAGCGTCCTGCGTGTCAACAATAGTTACTCCTTCGCGGTGACACGGCTAAAATGGCAATACAAGGCACTACGCCTTCTTTTGCAGAACATTTCTTACGGTATCATGCGCTGCACAGCCAGATACAGGACCGCCAGGGGTCCGCAATGTCCCCACCGAAGTGTCTTTTTGACTGCGGAAAGCAATTTTAGAAAAAATCCAGGTTGATTTCCGGCGCAGCTAGCTCTTTTGGTCGACGATGCATCACAATACGAAAAAATTTCGGGGGGGGGGGGGGCTGAAGCCCCATAAGCCCCCCCCCCTGGCTACGCCCCTGCGCATCTACTACCTTCTCCTGATTATCTTCGGGATATCCAGCTTGTTCTCTTCTGCAGCACGCTTACGTTCGTCATATCGCACGTAACTAAAAACGATGAAGTGCGCGCAGAATGCGTTCCTCAAACCGCGGGCGGCGTAAGTGAGTGCCGTCGCGGTGACAAACCAGCTGGGATAATATACAAAATCCCCGTTTCACAACATACAAACGCATTACCTGTTCAATAAGTCACTTCAGTATAAATCGTGCAGTGACAACATCGCCCAAATTACCGCAATATTGGCTAATAGCGGCCAAAATATGAAGCGCGTAGCAGAGTACCGCCAGTTTGACGTGGCTTCAAAAGCTGAGATAGCCCACGGGTCCCGCACGGCAGCGCCGCGGCGCGGCAGTCCACCGCAAAAAGTCTTTACTTCTGCCATGTGTTCCTGCAGCGCTTTGGACACCTCCTATTGTCTGTCACTCTACAGTTTCATCTCTGCTTCCGCTGCGTTCGTCCTCAGCGCTTCCGCGCCATTATTCGCGCGTATATAGAGTATGTGATACGCAGCTCGATATAATCAATTTGAACTTTATTTTTAATGTGGAGGTGACGACGACGGCAAAAACCCGCTTAGAGTGTCTATATTATGGCTATCCCAGTAGAAAAAATATTAACATTGGCGTTTGACGATTCGAGCATGCTCCACCGCGAGCCTGTTTTGTGTACAACAGCTTTACGTTAGTTCTCGCAAGCAGGGGGGTCGTAGCTATGTGGCTTATGGCATTTCATTAATATGGTATCTGTTTATATGCAACTATGTACTGAAAATTGTTAAATTGCACTTACTGCTGCCCGGTAATGAGGTCTTTCTTCCTAATTAAAGAACATCAAAGGTGTTTTAGCATATATAATTGTTCCTTACGTATGCAGACAAATGTTACTGTGTATCTATGTATTATTATCTAGTTTAACAAATCCGGGCTACTGTGGAGTCGACTGGCCCTTCACAAAACGGCCGCAAATATCCCCGGCTGCAAAGCGCTGAAGACACTGGCGGTAGCGTGTTTTGACAAAATTCCAGAATATTCGTTGTACGCATGTGTAGTCAAAGCCATAACAGATAATGAGACGCTGTTTGCCACTTCTGCTGGCGTTCATGTCGTCACATGCAAACGCAGGTTGCGTTTTTTATGACGCACAGCGTGACAAAAAAAGCGCCATCTTCTTCGACTCGTGATAGTTCCAGAACACCGAATTTATGACATGGTTCCAGAAAACGTATTTATCTTTACGAATGCCATTGTGATGTTTTCACCGACGACCAATGCCTTACGCTGGCTATCGTCAATTAAAACCTTACCGGCTGCCTCTCTCGTTGGGATTTACGCCTCCAAGAATGTGATATACAGTGCATATTCCACTTATAACAATATCCAAGTGCCAAGGAAATCCAATCATTATAACCGATAATTGTTATAAGCGCGCGGGCTGACAAAAAAACACAAAAGAAACGTGCAAACATTTTACTGGCGTGCAAGTAAGGTATTGCAACTATGTACTACTTGTTTGCAGAAAAGGCATAGTCTGTGAGCTCTGATTGCTTCACGCGAAGCTGGTGCACATCTTTCTCAAGAGCATCTAGGTGCTCCACGTAGCTGAGCGGGAGGTCCTTCGCGAAAACAAGGTCCCGGAGGGACTGTATCATCCACTGGGCCTCCTGCGATCACAGCGCCTGGGTAGGCTGCTCAACCGCGTCGGCGGAGTCGTCGCTCTCACCACATATCCGCTGCACGGCACGGTCGGTGCGGAGACCCATTTGCGGCGCGCGCTGTAGCCGGATTCAATCGCTATCCGATATCGCGGCTCTGGAGCATCGTAATAAGCGGTTTATTTTACCATAGAAAGCATACAAAAGTGGATGATGCCATCGTTTTTCATCGTTATATCCGATATATTGTAATAAACGGTATCGTTATAAGCGGGCTCGACTGTATGTGTCATTTACCAGTCAGGACGAAGACAGCCAGACGCTGATGCACGATCCCGTTCTTCGCTACCTTCTAATTCTGTCTGTTTTCCACTTTCCACCTGCGATTCATCTCTGAGCATCACTGACATGCTGGCCGAGCAGCGCAAGGATCCCTGTATCGCTTCCCTGCTTGTCTTTCTCTGTCGCCATTCGCCGGAAACCCTCGTGCTGTATGGATACCATTCTCTCCTACCGACCTAATATTTACGAAGCGACGCCGGTTTCCGAAACAGCTGCTTTTCTGAAACAGTGTCAGCCCGCTTGCTCGTCTACCCCTCAATACCAGTGGCGCCAAAAAAACTGGCCATGACGCCTCTGTATGTATGTAGTCACTACTATATCCCGGGAATGCTGGTTTTGCTCTGGCTTCCATCCACTACTGACCGACTTTTCGCAAAGCTTTTGTAGAAATACCACGGCCCATACCATGTGGTGCAACATATCCTGTCAACTATGTCATCGAGCCGCTCGACCTGCTGCCGAGGGTGTGAAACAGTTCACGTATAACGGCTGAAGCCGTCCTACGACCTTCCTGTAGTGTCATTTCCTTAAGTCACCAGGTTGGTTCATTTCTGCTTGGGGTGTGATTACCGGAGCACGTCGGCCGGCAATGCAATTTACGAGATCCGACGTTAGCGCCAAAACACACAGCCTAGCGAGTAGACGCAGCAAAACCGGACCTGCCAGGGCCCATAGGTATTTTTTTAGAAGCGGGGGGAGGGGCCTCACGGGTGATTATGGATACAGTGAATATGTTATGGACGCACCCAGGAAGCGTTCGTTGGAACCGTGCCCAAAAGGGAGACACTTGCGCGCGTCGATGTGTTCAGCGAGCGTTTCATTTTCTTGGTATCTCTGGTGGTCGATGCCGTCAATGCTGAGGCGGCACACAAGTAAAGGAACGCCACTCTCCTCCGCGCGCGCGTTTTTTCCTCGAATCTCCTCGATTCTCCTCGAACGCCTGTGGCACGCGGGGCGCGTGGCGCCATTTTTTCGCCGGGGCTCCCGCGGGCGCGCCGGAGAATTTATTCATTTATTCATGTTACCCTACAGGCTCCAGAGGAGCGTTGAGTAGGTGGGGGGGGTTACAGAAAAAATCACAATAAATGAAGCATAAGAAGAAACTACATTAAGGAAGAAACAATGAACATTGTGCAATGGAAGGGAAAAGAACAAAGAATGTAAGCAAATGCAGTAAAATACAAAATGAAAAAAAAAAGAACAGCATGATGCAAAATCAAGGGAACATATAAACTTGTAATTGCTCACGAAACTTGGCAGGATCTCTTAAAGAGACGATTTGATCTGGAAGTTTATTCCACAGTGCTATGGCGCGCGGCGATGCAGAATTATTGAATGACTGAGTGTGGCCAAAAATGCGTCTGAAACTGAGATGATTACGAAGTCGACTAGATGCACGCGAAGGAATTTCAAGCGAGAGACGACCGGTCGACGAGTTGCAATGGTACTTATGGAAGAGGCAAAGAAGTGTGACAAGCTAGTAAGGGAAATCCAAGCTAGTAAGGGAAATATCGCGTTTGATTTGGGTGACGCTGGAATAGCGACTATACTGTCACGTGGTCGTGACGTCGACGAAGGCAACAGTCGGCGAGTTAAAGAAGAAACTCTTTATTTTGGCCGAACTTGTGGCCGGGCAACTGAAGGTCAGACTACAGCAATACACGCTGGCACTGAGGGCGGCGAACAGAGCGTCGGCCGTCGATCAAACTGAACATCGATGGAGCGCGCCGGCTTTTATGCATCACGCGTCGAACATTCTAGCCTTATCACTGGTCATCGCGCAAGCTCTGGAATAATCTCGAGTGGTCGCGTCTTGCGCGCAATCTTAACAGAACGATCTACAATAATCGCGAAGGTTCCAGAACAATAAGGCGCGGTTTGAGCTGAGCTTTGCTGACGGTCTTTGTGGGCGAAAACCGAATACAACAAAAGTGAAAATAAGAATAGCGCGTGGCAATGTCCCCCCTCTGAAAAGGCATCGTCCCGATGCTTAAAACAGAATACGGGGGAAAATGCATGCAATAATAAATCACAACAATAAAAGAAAGAAAGTACAATAATTAAGCAATAAGTGCAGTCCTCAGGTTTGCTAACGCGCGTAATACGGCTTGAGGCGCACGACATGGACGACTTCAGGTCGTGCACGGCGCCGTTGAGAGTTCGTTATGCCGTCCGGGACGACCTCGTAGTCCAGAGCACCGAGACGTCGAAGCACCTTGTACGGCCCGAAGTATCGCCGAAGGAGTTTTTCACTAAGTCCACGTCGGCGTATCGGTGTCCACACCCAAACGCGGTCGCCGGCCTGGTATTCCACGAAGCGTCGTCGAAGATTGTAACGGCGACTGTCGGTCGTCTGCTGATTCTTGATGCGCAGGCGGGCGAGTTGTCGGGCTTCTTCAGCGCGCTGAAGGTAGACGGTGACGTCGAGGTTTTCTTCGTCGGCGACGTTGGGCAGCATGGCGTCGAGCGTCGTTGCCGGGTTCCTACCGTAGACCAACTTGTATGGCGCCATCTGTGTCGTCTCCTGCACGGCCGTGTTGTATGCGAAGGTCACGTACGGAAGGATGGCGTCCCACGTCTTGTGTTCGGCGTCGACGTACATGGCCAGCATGTCGGCGATGGTCTTATTTAGACGCTCGGTCAGGCCGTTGGTCTGTGGGTGGTACGCGGTGGTCCGGCGGTGGCTTGTGTGGCTGTATCCCAAGATCGCCTGGGTTAGGTCAGCCGTAAACGCCGTACCTCTGTCGGTGATGAGAACCTCTGGGGCGCCGTGTCGAAGGACGATGTTCTCAACGAAGAACTTGGCTACCTCGGCGGCACTGCCTTTGGGCAGGGCTTTTGTTTCGGCGTAGCGGGTGAGGTAGTCGGTGGCCACGACGATCCATTTATTTCCGCAAGTCGACGTTGGGAACGGCCCCAGGAGGTCCATCCCCGATCTGCTGGAACGGTCGCCGAGGAGGCTCGATCGGCTGAAGGAAGCCTGCTGGTCTTGTGGGCGGTGTCTTCCGTCGCTGACAGTCTCGGCACGTCCTTACGTAGCGGGCGACGTCGGTGGCAAGGCGCGGCCAGAAGTACTTTTCCTGTACTCTGGCGAGCGTGCGGGAGAGTCCGAGGTGTCCAGCCGTCGGGTCGTCGTGTAGTGCCTGGAGGACTTCTGGTCGCATTGCTGCAGGCACCACGAGAAGGTAATCGGCTCGAAGTGGCGAGAAATTCTTCTTTATGAGAACGCCGTTTCGCAAGAAAAACGACGCGAGTCCTCGCTTGAATGCCTTTGGAACAATGGCGGTCTTGCCTTCGAGATACTCCATAAGGCCCCTGAGTTCCGGATCGGCTCGCTGTCGTTCGGCGAAGTCGTCGGTAGTTATGGTTCCCAAGAAGAAGTCATCCTCCTGGTCATCCTGCGGCGGCGGGTCCACGGGGGCGCGAGACAAGCAGTCGGCGTCAGAGTGTTTTCGTCCGGACTTGTAAACGACGGTGACGTCGAATTCTTGAAGTCTCAGACTCCATCTTGCGAGACGACCTGAAGGGTCCTTCAGGTTAGCTAGCCAACACAAGGCGTGGTGGTCGCTCACAACTTTGAAGGGCCTGCCGTAGAGGTAGGGGCGAAACTTTGACGTTGCCCAGATGATGGCAAGGCACTCCTTTTCTGTTGTGGAATAGTTGGCTTCTGCCTTGGATAGCGACCGGCTAGCATAACTGATAACCCTTTCCACGCCGGCAGTTCTCTGGACAAGTACGGCGCCGAGTCCTACGCTGCTTGCGTCGGTGTGGATTTCCGTGTCGGCGTGTTCGTCGAAATGCGCAAGTATTGGAGGCGTCTGCAGGCGTCGTTTCAATTCTTGAAATGCTTCGACTTGCGCCGCTTCCCGCTTGAATTCCACGTCGTTTTTCGTGAGCTGAGTTAGGGGCTCGGCGATGCGTGAAAATTCCTTGACGAAGCGTCTATAATAGGCGCACAAGCCGAGAAATCGGCGTACGGCCTTCTTGTCGGTAGGCGGCGGGAAGGCAGCGATGGCAGCTGTTTTCCGTGGGTCGGGGCGAACTCCAGACTTGCTGATGACGTGACCCAAGAACAGGAGTTCCTCGTATGCGAAGCGGCACTTTTCTGGTTTCAGGGTGAGTCCGGAGGCCTTTATTGCTTGAAGTACTGCGTCAAGTCGGCGGAGGTGTTCGTCGAAGTTTGAAGCAAACACAATGACGTCGTCCAGGTACACCAGGCAAGTCTGCCACTTCAATCCTGCCAGCACTGTATCCATAACCCGTTGGAAAGTCGCAGGCGCCGAGCAAAGACCGAAGGGCATGACTTTGAACTCGAAGAGACCGTCTGGTGTTATAAACGCGCTCTTCTCTCGGTCTCTCTCGTCGACTTCAATTTGCCAATAGCCGGTCTTGAGGTCCATCGACGAAAAGTACCTGGCGTTGTGGAGTCGATCCAGGGTATCGTCGATCCGTGGTAGAGGGTACACGTCCTTCTTCGTTATTTTGTTCAGGCGGCGATAATCGACGCAGAAGCGCAGGGTTCCGTCCTTTTTTCTTCACTAAGACCACGGGTGACGCCCACGGACTCTTTGAAGGCTGGATGATGTCGTCGCGTAGCATTTCGTCGACTTGGTTCTTTATGGCCTCGCGTTCCCGCGTTGAAACTCTGTACGGGCTCTGACGTAGTGGCCTGGCGCTTTCGTCTGTTATGATGCGATGTTGTGCGACTGGGGTCTGTCGAACTCTTGACGATGACGAAAAGCAGTCCTTGTATTGCAGGAGCAGGGTTTTGAGCTGTTCTTGTTTATGCGTCGGAAGGCTCGGATTGACGTCGAAAGTTAGTTGGTGAGCTTGGTTCGTTGTAGCATGTTCGGTAAACTCAGCGAGGGCGAGGGCGTCGCTGGCTTCCTCATTTTCTTCGATGTAGGCGACCGTCGTGCCTTTGCTCACATGCTTGTATTCGTTGCTGAAGTTCGTGAGCATCACTGTTGCTTTCCCCTTCACGCAACTCGGCGATGCCTCTTGCGACGCAAATCTGACGGTTTACAAGCAGGTGCTGATCGCCCTCGATGACGCCTTTGAAGTCTGTGGGTTTTTTCGGTGCCGACGGAAATTATGACGCTGGAGAGAGGCGGAACGGTGACGTGCTCGTCTATCACGTTCAATGCATGGTTCCCCGGCGTCGTCTGGGTAGGCAGCGCTTTTTCTGAAGTTAGTGTTATCGACTCAGACCTTAGGTCGATGACGGCACCATGGTCACTTAGGAAGTCCATTCCAAGTATCACATCCCTTGAGCAGTGTTGTAGGATAACAAAGCTCGCAGGATAAGTCCGGTTATTGATGGTGATTCTCGCCGTGCAGACTCCAATTGGCGTTATCAGGTGGCCTCCAGCTGTCCGGATTTCGGGTCCACTCCAAGCGGTCTTCACTTTCTTCAGCTTCGCGGCGAATGGCCCACTGACGACGGAATAGTCGGCACCAGTGTCGACGAGAGCGGTGACGTTGTGACCGTCGATGAGAACGTCAAGGTCGCTAGTCCGTCGTCTTGCGTTGCGGTTAGGTCGCGGCGTCGGGTCACGGCTGCGTCGGTTTGTTCCGCCGGTTCCACGTTGCGCAGTGATGTTTTCTTCGGGCTGCGAAGTTTCCACGCCAGGGCCTGGTTCATCTTGCGACGGGTTCTTTAGATTTCGTTGCGGCATCGTCGTCGTCGGCGGCGGAGGATCTTCGGTAGTTCGTCGTACAGCAACCGCACCTCCATCGGTTGCTGCCCTTAGTTTTCCGAGTAAGGGCTAGGAGATCGGCCCCGGTTTGGGCCAGCGTACTGCCGGCGGTGCGGTGACATGTAGCGACCAGGCGATGGCGAGCGGGATGGTCGTCGGGGTGTCCACTGAGCTCCTGCGAGGTAGTCGGCGATGTCGCGTGGTCTTTCACCCCGCTGTGGACGCGGCGCGTCGATGGCGAAACCACGCAGTCCCATCTGACGGTACTGGCAGCGGCGGTAGGTGTGGCCAGCTTCTCCGCAGTGATAGCACAGTGGGCGGTGGTCAGGGGCTCGCCAAACGTCGGTCTTTCTCGGGAGCGTTGCGCTGGCCGGCGGGTAGACGGTATGGCGTCGGTGGTGGTGGCGGCGGCGTCTGGTGTCGGAACTGCGGTGGTGCGAAGCCTTCACGTGGGCGCGGTGGTGGGAGCGTTACGACGCGCTGCAGCAGCGTAGCTCATAGCCTGCGGTTGCTGCTCTGATAGCTGAGGAACGCCCAGGGATTGCTGGATCTCCTGGCGCACGACGTCAGCGAGAGAATCCACTTGAGGTTGGGAGGATGGCAACAGCTTACGCAGCTCTTCCCTAACTATGGCCCTGATTGTCTCGCGCAGGTCGTCGGATTGCAGCGCGTGACTCTCTCCGTAGGTCGTTAAGGGAATCCGGCGGTTGTACTGCGTCGTACGCATTTCAAGGGCCTTTTCTATCGTCGTTGCCTCGGTGAGGAATTCAGCGACCGTCTTCGGCGGGTTACGGACAAGTCCTGCGAACAGTTCTTGTTTCACACCCCGCATGAGCAGGCGAACTTTTTTGTCTTCGGGCATAGCAGCGTCGGCCTGGCGAAAAGTCGCGTCATCTCTTCGGTGAAGATGGTGACGTTTTCGTTGGGTAGCTGCACCCGCGTCTCGAGCAATGAAGCGGCCCTTTCCTTCCGCACGACGTTCGTGAACGTCTCCAGGAATGCACTGCGGAAGAGATCCCAAGAATGAAGTGAGGACTCCCGATTCTCAATCCAGGTCCTTGCCGCGTCTTCGAGGTAGAAGTAGGCGTGGCGCAGCTTGTCATCGGCGTTCCAGTTGTTAAAGGCTGCGACACGCTCATATGTTTCGAGCCAGGTTTCCGGGTCTTCCCGCGATGAACCACGGAACGTTGGAGGCTCCTTGGGCTGGCGGAGCACGATCGATGCAGGCGGCGCAGGAGCTGTCATCGTCGCTGCTGTTGAAGTCGAAGTCTTGCTTTGCCTGGTGTTTTCCGGCAGGAGTCCGTGTTCTGGCTGCAAACCTTGCAGCCGGCGGCTAACTCGTTGCTGCAAGGGGGCTTCGGTGTCCTCTCCGCGGTGTGGGCTGGGCTCACGGCTTGAAGGGGGCGTTCGGTACATGGACCGGGAAGCACCTCCACCAGATGTCACGTGGTCGTGACGTCGACGAAGGCAACAGTCGGCGAGTTAAAGAAGAAACTCTTTATTTTGGCCGAACTTGTGGCCGGGCAACTGAAGGTCAGACTACAGCAATACACGCTGGCACTGAGGGCGGCGAACAGAGCGTCGGCCGTCGATCAAACTGAACATCGATGGAGCGCGCCGGCTTTTATGCATCACGCGTCGAACATTCTAGCCTTATCACTGGTCATCGCGCAAGCTCTGGAATAATCTCGAGTGGTCGCGTCTTGCGCGCAATCTTAACAGAACGATCTACAATAATCGCGAAGGTTCCAGAACAATAAGGCGCGGTTTGAGCTGAGCTTTGCTGACGGTCTTTGTGGGCGAAAACCGAATACAACAAAAGTGAAAATAAGAATAGCGCGTGGCAATACTTTGAAGTTATGAAGTGGGAATTCAATAGAGGCACGTGATTTCGGGCAACTTGGGCGCCACAGACAGGGAAATTTTGAAAAGTCGCAGCGAGACGCGTGACCAATCTGCCTCCGTTTCGCATGTGTTCGTATTCTTGCGGTTTGAGCGTCGCGCAGACGCCATCCGCGTTCCACCGCTTAAATTGAAGGACACTGTGTAAATTCCAAACTGTGTCCGCGAACGCGTGTCCATTGAGATGGGGTCGGCCAGAATGGAACGCGATGCGCGCGTCTCCGTCCTTGCATGAATGCAAACGCTAGGCACAGCGACGCTACTCAAGCAAAGCGCGAGCGCTGTAGAGTCCGACGCGACCGGCGTCCGTTTGCGCGCCCCGGCGGCCACCTGGGACCATGTCAGGACACAGACGGAAAGACGGACGGCCGGATGCGCGGACAGACTAAAGCCCCTTGGACGGACGGATGCACGCACGGACGGACGTACGGACAGATGGAGGGACGAATGGACGCACGCACGGACGGACGGACGGACGGACGGATGGACGGACAGATGCGCGGACAGAGTACTGTCTATTTTAAACCTATATGCGCGCTATGGACGCTCTAAGTACGGTAGATGTAACACCTGTGTTTTGGTCCGACGGGGACCTACGACAACGGCGACAACGAACATAGTGAGAGCCTAAGGAGCTTCACTCCTAAACTATAAACGTTGATGAGCACGCCGGAAGAATAATTAAAATGCGGCGTTCGGCGATGCTTTGATATTTGATACGAGCAATAGGAAAGGCGACTTACCTCGCAAATAACACTGTTCTTTGTGGGAACAAAGTTTTTACGGCCGATGTTGTGCAGCCACTGCTGCTTGCGCAAGCCATCGCGCTTCCCTTGATGTATCATAAAGAGGGCATAACCGTTTGCACTGTGGTTGTTGCAGTCGTAGGCGCAACATCATGACATAGCGCTCGCAGAAAGCACAGATAACTAAGCGCGTGCTACGTTCGTTACGCGTATATAGTTACGCGTATTTACGCGGAGCCTCGGCGAAAAATGGCGCGAGCGAAAAAGAAAAAAACAAGCAAAATGCAAGATCCATGCGTCTCCACGGGCAACCACTAAGGAGACCAATCATCGAGCAGAAAAAGCGGCTGAGAACGAGAGGACGCCAAAGGGGCGAGGAGGGAGAGAGGAGGTCGCGCGCGTGGCGGCGAGTACAAAGGATGACGATACTTTCCCAAGAGATCAAGGGGCTTTACACACAAGATCTCCATCGCGCCCTCTGGTCAGTGTCAATGCAAAGAAGACGTTGATGGTCGGGTGGTTCAGGTTTGCCGGTTTTCCACCGAAGCCAGCTCGCTTACCTTTCGCTTCGTCGAGTGTAACGCGTAGTTTAGGAGAAGACGCTTGTTGCAATAATTACCTTTACCATTAATTACCATTAATTACCCAGCACCTCCACCACTTAAAATGGGGGTTTTGTACGTCGAGCAGGTTTATTTGTTGCTCTGTGCAAGGTCCTTTCTAAGGCAAGTCTGGCTGCTGGCGAGCGCGAGCACGAGCGACAACCACAGCCGCCGATCGTAGTCCTCCTCTTTCTAGCAGCGTAGCGTCTGCCAGTGGTATTCAGTACAAAAATCTTATTTCGAACAATCGGTTTATTTCTGCGTTCTGCAACTCTCACTGTAATAGACTTTCTGAGTGTACTCAGTTTTGTTGCAATAATTGTAAAACCGTTCCTCACACGACAAAAATTGTGTTATTCTTGTCTTATATTGCAGCATTGCACTGTTCCATGCGTGTATTTCACATTCCGTTCTCCCTGTTACAAAAAAAAAATCTTTACGTTAGGCTAAATGAAAGCCCGCGTTCATTTATAGTACCTGTAATTAGCACAATAAAGTAAACAAACTTCTTGCCTATTCGTCCTTGATGTGAGAGTTTGCAATTTCTTGAAACAAGTAGCAGCCCAATAATTACTACAAGCGAAAAGTTTTAAGTAAGGTCTGTTTCCACTGGGCAGATGGTACGGCGTAATGCATAGCGTACCACGCGTAAGGCATGTTAGATATCACTCTCGTAAAAGAAAAATTAAGAAATATTGTACGCTGTCCACGCATTTCGAAGTTGAGATGCGTGTATGGCTATTTGCAAGTATCAAGGGATCCAGTTATCTTATTTATACAAAACTAATAAACGACTGTTATTCGAACACTTGCTCTCTTCGGACCAACGGAAATTTAAAGAGGCGACCTCTGATGCCACCGTACCAATAGAAATTTATATATTTGGCCTCCGAAACCAAAATTTTGTGCAAAACACAGCCTACAATTTAGCATACGTGGCTACAGCGCACTTTTATTCGCTTTAATTTAAAGAAATCAGGTTGTGCAATTTCCTTCTAGCATATTACTAGCTTTTTTTTTCTTTTTTCAAAATTTTTACAGCGCTGTAAGTGACAAAAACCGGCCCTTCGAAAGAAGCAACTCATAGAACATAATTTATAGTTATAAAGCAGATATGTCGAGAGAATCGCTGATATTTATTAAATCGTGTTTAAATGCGGAAATGATTAAGCGAAATTGCGACGTAGTACGTCCTATATTTATGCTTGAGTCAGTGTCCTTGTCCCTTGCGAAATGATATGTAGTGTAGTGTACACCACTACTATAAGTCAACGTTTGTAGTATAATCACTATGTGGCTTCACTTAAGCTGTTTTCGGTTAGAAACGGCGCGCATCAGCTGGAGCAGTGTTATCATAATAAATTCCGAGGTTTTGCACACGAAAGCCACAATATGAATATGATACACGCCGTAATTAGGGACTCCGGATCAATTTTTCCACCTGGGATTTTTTTATTGGCACCTAAAGCTAAGCACTCGGTTGTTCTTTGCATTTTTTGCCCCCATCGAAATGCAACCACTGTGGCCGGCAGTCCACGCCTTCGAGCCAGTAACATGCATTGTTGATGCGTGGACCGGTATTACCATACAATGTTCATTGTTCGCCAAAGTTTAAACGATGCAATGGGCTGCTCCCGGTACGTGGCACTATATGTGACTTCTTGTGCCTTTATATATTCGTTCCCAGTAGTGATGGTTTGTCTTTTTCGTGTTGTCCTGAGAATTGCCTCCGTGTCACTAGGTCCCTGCGTGCCGTTCTTCCACAGCACAAACCACGCGATAGATGCTAGAATGCACCGCGAAGCGATAGGGCTTTTTTGAGGCGTAAGCCTTAGATGCCTCAGCAAGCGCGAAAATTGACCGTTGGCGTCCCACCACGTCGGCCTCAACACGAGTGGTGGAACATAACATCGGCACGACCTCAAATATCTCCAAAATTAGTGAGGTCATCATGACTTCAATACGGCGTGGCACAACGTGGCGTAACATGATGACTTCATCCCCAGGCATCGTCGCGTGGTTAATGGTCGGCCTATCCTGAAGGCAGTGCAAAACCACGTTAGGTAGAGAAAGTATTCGGAGGGGGGGCGGGGGAGTATCAATACATCTACTGAGAAGAAAAAGATGGCTTTCGCCTTCCACTCGTCTCAGGCGAATGCATGAGGAACCCTGTGATTTTTGGGTTTCCTCAGTCAATTCGAATAGGCAACTTTTCCAACAGGAAGATGCCCCACTTAGCGGTAGTCGTCGGCATAGCAGAATGTGACCGACAGGCGGACGTTCAACGCAAGCTCATATTCAGCAGTGGAAAGCTGAGGAGCCGAGATATCGCTGCGAACATGAGTATGAGTATTTTGAAGAAAAGACAGCGCCCTGAAAGAACGAAGAAAGCGAAGAGAGGGAACGCACACAGCGCTTCAGCGTCTTTTCTTCAAATATGAATACGCACAAACTCGCCGAACTTGCTATTTAGTTACATGAGTATAAGTTGTTACTTCTAAAGCTCAATTGTTTCCTCATTCTACTCGTGTGTCACGTCATATGCCCCGCTCTGGCTATAGCAGTTTTCTGAGAAACAGTGACACAATACGAAAAGAATTGAAAAAGAAGTATAATGTAATGGAGGCTTTCCTGTGAATAAGCAGCAGATTATCGCATTAACGGCTTGGAGGCGCCTTATACGACACACGTAGTACTTTCGGGCGGCACACAACAAGAACCTTGAATTTATAACGCAACATGCTGCTACTCCTCAGCGGAAGATGTTGCTGGAATGTGTAGCGAAGCCGTAACAATAGAGAATGCCAAAAAATTAACAGCGTCGCAAGCTTAGCGTATTGCTAGATGGCCGATAGATTGCAGAAGTTTGAAGTACTTCTCAGACAAGATACAAGCTCTGTCATGTATCAAACATGTCGCTTATTTTTTGAAAAGCTCCCAAAATCGGCTACTTTTGCGAAGTTTGGTGAACGCCGAGTCCGTATCGCAAACAAAAAATTTCCGCTAAGTAACTTTTCGCAAGGTCCGCATTTTTATTGCAGTTGAGCATGAAGGTATATATAAGCTCATTTATTTATAATGGTATTTTAAATGTGTGGCTTAGTATAAAGAAAAGCAAGCCGAATTACGATAAGTTCGTTATATACAGCCATTTCTTCGGGCTCTTTCAATGTACGTCATGATGTCTTACAGTACACCAGAAGGAAAGAAGTGGAAATTTTATGGGCTTGTTTTTCTTTGTTAGACACAATATTAAGGAAAACTAACGGACAATAATGCCAAGGAAAGTATAGGGGATGTTATGAGCAGTAAATGTAATGCAATTGTGAAAAAAGAAAGGTGGACGAAAAGATAAGTTACCGTGGGCAGGGACCGAACCTGCGACCTTCGAATAACGCGTCCGATGCTCTACAACTGAGCTGCCACGGCGGCCATTCCCCCGTCCACTTTATGCGGTATATATGTGCATTAAACGTGGGAGCGTCAGTCAGAGTGTTCCACACTGGCGGCGCTGACTGACGCTCCCACGTTTAATGCACATATACATATACCCCCATAAAGTGCACGGGGGCACGGCCGCCGTGGTAGCTCAGTTGGTAGAGCATCGGACGCGTTATTCGAAGGTCGCAGGTTCGGTCCCTGCCCACGGTAACTTATCTTTTCGTCCACCTTTCTTTTTTCACAATTTCATTACATTTACTACTAATAACATCCCCTATACTTTCCTTGGCATTGTTGTCTGTTAGTTCTCATGAGTACACCAGAAAGAAAAAAAATATCAAACAGCCGCAGTCGCTTCGCTACGTAGGAGTCGTGCATTAGCAAACGTCGCTGTGTCATGCCATGGAGAAAATCACCCTCACACTTACGTGTAAGCCCCTCTGCTTTAAAAAGGCCACAATGATGGTCGCGGTCCCAAAACATGAGCAACATTTTTATTGGTGCTCTTGCTGGAATGCAATGAGTTGTACGATATTATTATTGCTATGAATAACTTAGTTAAGCGATAAAAAGGCACACATAAAAAATTAAAGAGAAAAGTAGGAAGAGTGCTGGCTGATGGTAAAGCACTTACCCAGGTTTTTTTTCAAGCAAGGAACAGCAACAAAAGTAAAAGGTACACAGAAGCGGAGAGAGAAGAAAGTCAGTTTCGCCGCAACTGCGAAGCAATGAATGTGATAGCAAGAGATTTAAGTACCCACAACGCGTCCCTGACGAAATATGTGCACCTATACAGCTGCTCGCATTCTTGATGCTTTTTCTGCTGCTTATGATCAAATATGTCTGAGGGCTACGTAATGGAAGAGCCTTTAAAAACACACTTGAGCAATTGACATGTTTTGTCCCCTGGCGCGATTTTAGGCTTCTGCCACGCTACAATACATGCGTTATGGAGACTCCTCGAACTGCATGACGTTCGTGTAGTTTTTTTTTTTTTTTTCAATACACTTCCAAGTGACGCTGTGGCTCTGCGGCAGATCAACTGCTTGCCAGGAAGGCGACCTGGAAAATTAGGTTTCTCCAGTCGCGTAAAGATTTTTACCGCGTTGGGGACAGCGTCACCTGCGATCAATGATACCTGTGAGTGGTGCGACGGCACTGAGCGCCGACGTTTCACTGCCACTGTGGCGGACGGCACCATCCAGGATGTGCAAGAGTGGTAAAGGTCGCCATTACCACAGCGTGGCTTCGGAACAGACGAGCCTGTCAGCAAGCATGGAGCCGCCATGGTCTCCTACATTAGGGCACCGACACTCGTCTTGGGACGCGACGCGGAAAGCTGAGAATATGTCGGACGAAACAAGCCCAGCGAAAAAGGTGGGAGCGGAAGATCAGGCGGACAACATGCATGAGAGAACATCGACCTACTCCCTTATGTAGTGAAGAAAATGTTCAATGTGATGAGGAGGCAGATTCGTTCACTCATGTGACATACAAAAGGACAAGATTCGAGAGAATTCCTGTGGTATTCTGACCAAATGAGAAAACGAGAACCTCCTGGAAAGTAAACCCAAATGTTGTAGTCTCGGAAATCACTGCGCTAGCAAAAGAGAAAGTGCGTTCTTTCCGAGTGAACAAAAATGGAAGTTTTTCAGTCACTGTAAAGTTCTTTTGCCTCAGGCAAAAGCTTGTTGTCATGTGTGCAGGTGGCCGGCTTGCTGGTGAAGCCATTCATTGCGGAGTCATGCATACCAAACGTAGGAATAATCAGCCATGTGCCTCTAGAATACACAGAACAAGTAGCAAGACATTTAGGAGAGACACGAGTGACATCGCCTAGACGCTAGGCCCGTTACATACGTCAAGAAGATGGCACTGTAGAATCGCGCCCACTAAGAAGTGTGATTTTACAATTTCGATGTGACAGTCTACTTCAAAAAAAAAAAAAAGAGGATGACCTTATTTTTAGGTCTGGCGGTCTCATGCCGTCAATTTTCCACAGGGTGGGTGCCCTCCCAAGAAACTATGTACTTCCGAGCACCGTGCCAGAAGTGAGGTTGTACCTATTTCACCGGTAGGTACCCGGCGGCAGCAATTCCCTACCTCCCACAGCAGCGGCGGACACTCAGATATTTCACCAAGGCTGTGGTGCCTTAAGGTGCGCCCGGGGGCCCTTGCAGAGCCTTATGGGGCCACCTTTCGAGATGAGTACCCATGAACAACCGAGCGCCAGGTCGGTGTACTCCTCTTCCCAATAGTAAAAATCGGTGGGTTTTCGTTCAGCACCAGGAATCGAACCTGGTACCTCCCGCGTTGAAGTGGACGCTCAACCATGTAGCCACTGCTGCGGTGGCTACTTAGTTTTTAGGGGTGAAGCTCCTTAAGCTCGAGGCTTGTCTGCCGTTGCGTCGTAGCCAGCCGTATGCAAGGTGCCCATTATACGCCCTCCGTCCGTCCACAGCACATGCACGGTGTGCAAGGTACCCACTATACGCCCACCGTAACTTCCATGAAGTAGGGAAGCACCCACAAAGCGAACCAGAACAAAATAAAAGGCCACAACACCGCAAAAACACCTGCATTTAAGCACCCATCAATCAAATCATATGACCAAAAAAAACCTTTAAAAATACACTAATATCAATCGTAATTGTGACGGAACAATGTCAAACACCTACAAGCACAAACCCTTTATATCAGCCGGCGACTTCAACGTAGACATTATGGACCTTAGTACCTGATTTTGTCGTCGACTATTTATGTCACCTTATGTCAATCTGTTTACATTATATGGGGCAACGCTCGGGTAACGTACGGTTACTCACCCATACGATACCCAGAGCTTCACCCACTCGTCATGATTCACTTCGTGGAGATGCGGTGATTTTTTTTCTTTCTTATCTTGGATTTACCAGCTATGCAGTCGTGGAATATCTGGGCCCAGCAAGACGCTGCTATAACTGTCAGATGTTTGGACATTTAGCAAAAAACTGCCGAGGAAGAAGGCGCTGCAAAATATGCGCAAAAGAATATCATCACAAGGACTGCAAATTGATAAGACAACCCAAGTGCGCGAATCGCAACGAGCCCCATGCTGCTTCATTTTTTGGATGCCCGCAGAACAAAGGGGCTTATCTTCAACATCAACATAACATCATCTATGGTCGCACGCAACAGCGTGGTGCACCCGAGCAAAACATGAATGCCATGAACCCAGCGGGGCGTCCACAGTGGCGTACCAACTGTTTCGCGAGTGGGGTGGGGGGGGGGGGGGTGGGGGGGGGCAAACCTACCTCTTTTGTCGGCCGTGATATATATATATATATATATATATATATATATATATATATATATATATATATATATATATATATATATTCATTACAGAGAGAGAAAGCTTCATCAACAATCACACCTTGATGTGATTTTTCATACACAGAGAATTTGTTAAATAGTGTTTATTAATATTATAAAAAAAGGAACAGTCAGTTTTAAGCAGCATGCACTGGGACAACGACACATATATTCGTGTTATGCATGTAATAGTATTACACGCGACGCTTTTTATGTTTAACCTCACAACTTTCCGCATGAATACAATTATGCCGATGGCGGCCCCCTCAGTAGTATATATTTGTATCATTTTTGTTAATGACTAAAAGCACCTCACTAAGAATTGAGTTCTTAATGCGAAGCAATCCTTAGGGAACCAAAGGTACTTTGAGCGTTTCTATCTACTTATCTACCTACCTGGCCACCTACGTCTGGGTGCTCTCGTAGTTGCCTCATTACCTTTGTATAAACCAAAATCGGCATAGGAGGGCACGAGGGTATGACGAACATAGGTGTCTGGTCACGACATTATAACGTGAACATATCATGTACGTCATGAAACTCTTTCCTTCAGTCATGTGTGCCACATACCCGTATACCACGGGCTGCGGTATGCGGGTATGAGCCTTAAATATTGTATCTACTCAGGAACGGCGACAACAGACATCGATTATTTAAACGCGAGAGCCTTAAAAAAATCCGGCCTTGGCCGCGTTGATCCGACGAAAGAAAAGAATAAAAATCAGGATCCCAGGAGGAACCGAACCCAAGCATTTCGTGTGGTTGTCACGTATTCTACCACAGAACCACGCAAGGTCTTGAATCTGCTTTGGAAAAGGTACTATGCAGACATCAAGTCGATGTAACGTCCATTGTGGTTACCATGCTAGCTATCTAAATTTATAAAAAAGGTGATAAACATTGCATATATACTCCTATTATACAGGTGCCATGTGAGGTTAACATCAATTGTTGGTTTAGTGTCAGCTCCGCTTTTATAACCGTCTCATAAACATTATATATGCACTCATATGACTCAGCAAGCTATAATCAAGCGTTGCTCGGCACGGAGGAGTGCGCTAACGAATGGTATTCACATCATCGCACCATAGCGTCCACTTCATTTCCATAAAAGTTACGTCCTTACCCTATAACGTGAGTGCTGACGTTGCGTCAGGTAACAAATTTCCCTTAAACGCCAGTGTAGTCGACGTGCCTAGTGAGCGCACGATTTACACACTACTGCATTTGCAAAAACACGTCCATGTACCCCGTAACGCCTGTCTGAAAGAAAATAAGAAATGCGGCATAGACAGGTACTTGCTGACTGCTTCGCATGAAACCGATTCCCACAGTTCATGGGATCTGCTGAATTTAACACGAAATTGTTGTATGCCGGGGTCCACGACGACTTCAATGATGTATTTCCGTCACGGAAACGACGTCAAAAAATGTACGCAATCACATGTCACAGAAAATAGTTCCGTCAACGGGCATCGAACCGATGACCTCTCGGTTCGCTGCCACAAGTGCCGAGCACGCCATCGACTGCGCAACGGCCACAGACTAACTGCTGTACAAACGCGCCTTTTATATCTCACACTTTCCTCTTACAATGCTCTTGGTCAGCGGGGTAGTGTCGCCCTCTTGAAGCGGTAAAATAAAGTAATTCATCATTACTGTGACCTCCGCGATTAGCACCTGCAACGCGCATTGCTACACGTCTGTCCCATTGGGCGCGTTTACAATACAAGTGCAATTTTATCAACGCCCTAACACACCGCGAGGTGGCGACCTTAGCTCAAGTGTCGGTCTCGTTCACAGCGTCTATCAAAAAAAAAAAAAAAAAAAAAAAAAAAAAAAAAAAAAAAAAAAAAAAACACGGCAGATCCCACGCACTGTGGGAATCGATGTAATGCGAAGCAGCCAGGAAGGAGCAAATCATGCTTTACATAATTTGCATGTCATGTTTTACATGTTAGGACCTGCCATTTATGTTCGTCATACAGTCACGTCGCGCAATACCAATTTTGGTGTATATCAAGCTAGCGAACTGGACGCAAGCGCACCATGAGCGTGGCATGTAAATGGCGTTGTAGATGACATGCACGCCAAGATTTTCATGTTAGCACCTGCCACTTATGTTCGTTATACAGTCAAGTCACTCAATACCAAATTTGGTGTATATCAAGCTAACGAAACGGCCGCGAGCGCGCCATGAGCGTGGAATGCAAGTTATGTCGCTCATAACATGTCATGATTTCCGTATTACCACTTGTCATTTATGTTCGTCATACAGTCATGTCACTCAATACCAAATTTGGTGTATCTCAAGCTAACGAAACGGCCGCGAGCGCGCCATGACCGTGGCATGCAAGTCATGTCGCTCATGACATGTCATGATTTCCGTATTACCACTTGTCATTTATGTTCGTCATACAGTCACGTCACTCAATACCAAGTTTGGTGTATATCAAGCTAACGAAACGGCCGCGAGCGCGCCATGAGCGTGGAATGCAAGTCATGTCGCTCATGACATGTCATGATTTCCATATTACCACTTGTCATTTATGTTCGTCATACAGTCATGTCACTCAATACCAAATTTGGTGTATCTCAAGCTAACGAAACGGCCGCGAGCGCGCCATGACCGTGGCATGCAAGTCATGTCGCTCATGACATGTCATGATTTCCGTATTACCACTTGTCATTTATGTTCGTCATACAGTCACGTCACTCAGTACCAAGTTTGGTGTATATCAAGCTAACGAAACGGCCGCGAGCGCGCCATGAGCGTGGAATGCAAGTCATGTCGCTCATGACATGTCATGATTTCGATATTACCACGTGTCATTTATGTTCGTCATACAGTCATGTCACTCAATACCAAATTTGGTGTATATCAAGCTAACGACACGGCCGCGAGCGCGCCATGAGCGTGGCATGCAATTCATGTCGCTCATGACATGTCATGATTTCCATATTACCACTGGTCATTTATGTTCTTCATACAGTCACGTCACTCAATACCAAATTTGGTGTATCTCAAGCTAACGAAACGGCCGCGAGCACGCCATGAGCGTGGCATGTAAATCATGCTTTTCATGACAAGTTAATCATGATTTTAATGATATGACCAGCCATTTATGTTCGTCATACGGTCATGTTATGCCATACCAAATTTGGTAGAAATCCCATTAACGATACGGCCAGGAGAGCACAAAGTCGTAGGCGGCTAGATAGATAGATAGCTTGATAGATAGATAGATAGATAGATAGATAGATAGATAGATAGATAGATAGATAGATAGATAGATAGATAGATACTCTCAAAGTCGCCGAAGTTCGCTAAGAAATGCTTCGCATTTAA
Source organism: Rhipicephalus appendiculatus (assembly GCA_030522465.1). NCBI lineage: Eukaryota > Metazoa > Arthropoda > Arachnida > Ixodida > Ixodidae > Rhipicephalus > Rhipicephalus appendiculatus. The sequence goes on along the minus strand of JALIZH010016520.1, from coordinate 57,888 downwards.
AATAGCTCTGCGACGCGCGCCTGCCTCACCTGGATGTAATAACGCGTTCCTCGCATACGCTCGCCCCGAGAAACATCGCGGTCGGGCTACAGGGGCGACACGGCGTGCTTAGCGTTTCCCTCTAGATACCACAAAGTTCAATCACACTTTAACATGCCGCGGGATGGCGTCCTTAGCCCAATTTCTGCGTTCAATATGCGACTCATCTTGCTATCGCGCCTCTTTCTCTGATTATGCGCTGGCCGTTAACATCTACAGATACCACAGTGATTTGTTTAAAAAATTGTCCGCGTATCTGCGTGCTTCGCTGCAAATGTCGTCGAAAGACGATAGTCTTGTGCCGGCCGTACTACTATGTTTTGCCTTGCCTCAGACAGCGCCTACTCTACGTTGAATTGGCCGCATCTGGCTGGCATTTTCAGCGCAGCCTAAAAAACACTAGGTCTTTAGAATTGCGTAGCTATGTATTTTCTAATAAAAGAACACACGACTTGGCACTTACATATTAATGTCGCGCCTCAGGTATGCCTAGTATTTGCTTTTTGATCGAATATGTTCACAAGTATGAACGCATACACCAGTTCAAGATGGCTGGCCGTTCAGAAAGTGGTTACACTTTGGCCGGGTAGCTGAATCGCGTTCCGGACAGACAGACAGAAAGACCAAAATTTTTGCGTTCAAGTATGCCAAGAAAGAGTATCGTCTTTAATAAATTGATCATGGACGTTAGTCGTCGAGATGGAGATGTACCACAAGCGTCAACGAGGGTGCATCCACGTTGAACGGTGCCATAGATGTCAAACACCAAAACATACATTGGGCGAGCCCTCCTATATCAATGTACAGTAAACATTCAATTATACCTCTGTAAAGGCGCGTTTTACTTTCGGGCTATACCGATTCCTATGACGGAGGGATCAACCATGTTTTTTTCAATGATTGCTGTTATACATTTTCATAATAAGTATTACACTTTCTTGCATATATTCAGGCTTGTGTGCATTATAATTTGCCTTCTTTGCTAACATTCCAAAGAGTGTTGCTGGTGCGTGGTTATTAACATTATTACGATTATTATTTTACTCTTATTATCAACTTGTCAACCCTTTTCTTTAAAAAAATGTATAATTTGTGGTGTTAGGGGCACATTACATTGTAAACAACTTTGTAGTAAGGCTAACACTGTAGTACAACTGGAATATTTCTTTGAAAGGAAAAAAGGTGGACGATTATAACGTCAAACTATCCCTCTTTGCTTCTTTCCGAAATGGTCGTTAGCGGGGTATGATTGGTCGAAACATTCTGTGTCATGCACGCAGCACCAGCTCATCAAATGACGTAAAAATGATCCATCACGTAATGACCACTTATGCATGATCACGTGCAAAATAAGAGAATGAATCATTTTCAATACGGCATATTGTTGTCCATTGATTCCATAGCATTTAAAATTTTCTGTGTGCCGTAAAATCGCCTGCTTGTTACATGGCGTCAGGAATCTGTGATATGTCGTGGTGTTTATTACAACTTATGCACATGAAAGAGCGCATTCACGTGATTAACAATACCTAACACTTTTTGGAAAAGCCGGAGAGCGTCTCCTTCTAAACGTAATTCAAGTAGGCTAGTCACCGATCACATTAGCAGCAGCTACTTATAGCAGCTGGCGAGATGAATTCATATGAGTATAATGAACATTTTCACTTGCATCATAACGACGTTTAGCTATTTGTGCGCGTATACAAATCTGTGAGCTCATCCTTGCTGAGAGAGAAAGGGAGAGAGAGAAATAAGCAGCGCTGCGCGTGTGTGCTTCTTCGCCGTCCGAGTTGTATTTTAAGCTGTAAAAGTGAATTCAAGTTGAATGAAAACCAACTAGCCCGACTCTTAATTAAGCCTCCTTAGTACGAAAAACAACGGACCTTCACCATCTCCCTGGTCCGGTGGATCAAGTTGTGGGGCAAGCTTAAAAGCTGAGCTTCCCACTGTGCTCGAGTCCACTGCATGCTTTAATCGTCGCCACTTTGCAAGCTGCCGCTATCGCTCCAAGCTACCAGAAGCAAGGCTGATCAGGTCGATGGGAGACTAAAGCGGAAACCTTTTTGACGCTTCCAGGACGGCAAAACTAAAACATTAAAAAGATTCGTCACACTCATCGGCTCACAGCAGCTTCGACAGAGCAGCGGTGGTGCTATTCCTTTTCGACGAAAGAAAATGACTTTCCTGAAGCGGCAAGTGCTTTGACCGGTCCATAAAAAGTTTGCTCGTTCCCATCCGTAATTGCATCGTCAATGATTAAAATTTCAGGCCAGGCATAGCAGAATAAAAGCATGAACGAGTGATCAAAAGTTATAGGGCTCCTGCACAGCGCTAGCCTGCTCTGCAATGCTACAGCACAAGGCGCGAAAGCGTCGCATAGGCGGCCCGCACCGCATACAGCCTACAAGGAAAATCGTCACTGCAGAAATGTTGCAAAAGTTTCATTATATTGTAACATTCCCTCGTAACAATATAATTGAGTGATTACTGTGCTGAAGGAAAACTTCGCCTTAGTAGCTGGTTTCCCAGCATGCAGCCAACAGTGACCACTGTCGGATGTGGGGGGCTCCGCCCCCTATCTTTTCTCAGAGGGGGAGCTCGTGCCCCCCTTGCCCCCCGGCTGATACGCCTATGTCCACGACCACAAGCACCTAAACACGAGGGCACTGTTATGACGTACGCGCAAGCTGCAAGGAGACAACGAAAGCGAGAGCAAAGTGTCGGGACATCAACAAGCCAGCATCAAACTCGACAAGTGTCTCAGGAGGGATCTAAAAAAAATAGAAACCACGTAGTTAGCATTCGACCAAGCACGAGCATATCCCTTCCAGTAAGTATCACGCAACCAGACAACTGCTTTCTGTCAATAGCTCATCTTGTCATAAGAATGCTGTTCTCGGCTTTGAAAACCATACTTACCGCGATTCCAGAAGCTAATAACCTGCCTGAGGTCAAAGCCGTCTTGTCGATGGAACAGGTAGTCTTACAATCAGCCACAACAGTCACTGCGCAGGCAAGGCATGGATAATTCTGAGAAAAATGTCGCGATATGCTGGTGGAATGCGAATAGTATTCGGTCCAAGTGTGCAGATTTCAGAAAAACTCGTGCCTTAGTGTTCCTTTCCTGTGTTATGTATTATAGAGGCCGGGATAGACAACACTTATTGGTTAGGCAACTACGTTGTATATACGCCCTCTCGATCTACAGGACCGAGCAGAGCGGCGATCTGTGTGCGAAGAGATCTGACATCAGTTCTCTTAAATGCTACAACATCAGAAAATCCAGAGTATGTAGCACGTGAGGTTCGGTTCGGTCCGGTCGAGTAAATATTGTTACGGGGCATCGTGCAGGAGCCCGCCGTTGGAGACGAATAGACGAAGAAGAAGCTGACACGCTGATTATATATGGGGTTCTTTTGGTTGTGAGCACAACATCAAAATTCATAAAATCGAAAAGTCTTAACTTCTTCATATAGTGATCTCTTGGCCGATCCCCCGGAGTGGGTATGAGCCGTACCAAAGGAAACAACAACAACAACAACAGCCGTGCGAGATGCTGGCAGCCTTTCAGTGGCACAGCGACTTGTAAATAGTGTAAATATACTCGCTTCTGTCTCCCGTGTATTTGTGATCCCCGTGACAATTTGGTGGACCTGCGGGGTAGAAGAAGCGCTGTACAACGGAGCTCCGCAGTGGTCGTCGACTCGGAGTTTTCACGATGGAAAACGAGTCCGATGCCGCAACCACTTCTCCATCGGCCACGACAACGCCTGCACCGACCACTGCAACGCCTGCACCGGCCACAACGCCGCCGACGTACGTGCTGACGCATGCGAAAAACCCTGGGACGTTCTGCGGTACGGACCAAGTCGACGTCGAAGAGTGGATTGCTGACTATGAACGTACCAGTGCGATCAATCGCTACGACCCGACTCTCATGCTGGCCGACGTGCTGTACTACCTGAAAGGCACGGCAAATGTATGGTATGAGAATCATGAGGAGGAGATCGGAAGCTGGGACACCTTTAAGCAAAAACTGCGCGACTTATTCGGGAAGCCCAGCTATTTCCTTGCCCAACCGCAAGGAAAGAGCTGTCCTTGCGTGCTCAGACGTCAACTGAACCATACATTTCGTATATTCAGGACGTGCTGGCTCTTTGTCGTAAAGTCGACAACGACATGTCGGAGTCGGACAAGGTTGGCCACGTGCTAAAGGGCATAGCGGACGACGCGTTCAACCTGTTAATCTGCCGGAATTGTGCGACCGTCGACGAAATTATTGAGGAATGCCGGCGCTTTGAGCCGGCCAAAAGCAGGCGTATTGCAAGATCATTCACTCGGCTGCCAAAAACCGCTGCGACGTCCTCATGCGAAGATGAACTGACCCCTCGTCTGCAGTCATCACCGGCGTCTGACATCACACGAATCGTCCGTCGGGAAATTGAAGCGATTGCACCTGCTCTTTCCAACAACGGCCACGCTGATTCGCACGTGCCCTCAGTTTCCCTGGTCCAGTCAATTGTGCGGGAGGAACTTGGCAAATTGGGCTTCACTGTCTACGCCGTTGCTCAGTCTCGCTCAACTGGCTTCCACTCAAGGTCGCCGCAATTCCCCAGGTCACCGCCCCAGGAACAACGGTTCTATCCACGCGCTCGTAATCCGGCTGAATGGCGGACTCCGGATGATCGGCCGATCTGCTTCAACTGCCGCCGCATAGGTCACGTTGCACGATATTGCAACAACCGTTGGTCTTCGCCTAGAAACATGTACATCACTGCTAGCCGCGCCGACAGCTACTGCCGTTTCCAGCCTCCTGAGCCGTTCCCCGACAACTACCGCCGTCCCCAGCCGTTCGAGCCCTACACCTTCGATGCCCCTGCTACGCCGCACAGCCGCTCACCGTCGCCCCGAGGTCACCAGTCACGTTCGCCGCCAGCACGTCGCCCGTCGTCTCCGTCTCCTCTACGACGACGTCCGACCTCGCCGCTCAATCTTCGACAGGGAAACTAAGAGATGCAGCTCTTAGAGGTGATGCTGCATCCTCTAATCCCACCTCAAATCCTCTCCTTGTACTGCCGACACGACGAAATTTGTTCGACGTCGACGTTGACGGCCTGACTGTTTCTGCGTTTGTTGACACTGGGGCACATATTTCTGTGATGAGTGCTCGACTTCGTCGCCGCTTGAAGAAAGTGCTCACTCCGGCTGCACCTGGTATTATTCGTGTCGCGGACGGAAGAAGTCCTGTCATCATAGGAATGTTCTGAGCACGCATCACCATCGCCGATCACCACATATCTGTTTTGTTTGCCGTTATTGAGCAGTGCCCAAATGAGTTAATTCTCGGATTGGATTTCTTGTCCAGTCATGCCGCCCTCATTGACTGTGCAACCGGCGTTCTCCAACTTGAGCTGCCTCGGCTTACTGATGTACCAGCTTCGCCGTCACACCGCTTGCGCTCTGTCGATTACGTTCGGCTATCACCGCAAGCCGCCACGTGTGTGGCCTTGACGACATCACCAGCTCTTCCTGACGGCGACTACATAGTGTCTCCATTAGTTGACGTACTGTTGGCCCGAAATGTTGCTGTGCCGCATACCATCGTGACTGTCGTCGACAACTACGTCCAGCTCCCGCTCCTCAACTTTGGTAACTCGGCTCAGGTCCTCCCGCAAGGCATTTCGTTGGCCCATGTAACAGCACTTGATGCATGATGTAACATCGTGGCATTAGACCCTGAAGATTGCTCGTCCCCTATTGCCGCCAGCCCAGCAATCGCACCCTCTGACGAAATCGCGAAAATGATTGCCCCTGATCTTCCGCCCTGTCAAGCTGCGCAACTCCGCCACATTCTGACGACCTATAGAGATATTTTCGACTTCGATGACCGCCCTTTAGGTCAAACATCAGTCGTACGTCATAAAATACATACCGGAGATGCTAGTCCTGTCAGACGGCGACCATATCGTGTATCCCATTCCGAACGCTAGGTCATACAACGGGAAGTCGATAAGATGCTCTCGAAAGGAGCCATAGAGGCCTCTTCAAGTTCATGGGCGTCGCCTGTCGTCTTGGTCAAAAAGAAGGATGGCAGCTGGAGATTTTGCGTTGACTACCGTGCCTTGAACAAGATAACCCGCAAAGACGTATATCCGCTGCCACGAATCGACGACGCCCTTGACTGTCTTCATGGCGCGCGATACTTCTCATCCATAGACCTGCGCTCGGGTTACTGGCATATTTCTGTCGACGGCTTAGACCGAGAAAAAACTGCATTCGTCACACCAGATGGCCTCTATCAGTTCAAGGTTATGCCTTTTGGGCTGTGAAACGCCCCGGCAACGTTCGAACGCATGATGGACTCTCTCCTTCGTGGTTATAAATGGTCCATCTGTCTTTGCTACCTCGACGATGTCATTGTCTTTTCGCCAACGTTTGAAAGCCATCTAACTCCTTTGTCGACCATTCTTCCTGTTTTTCGTCGAGCTGGACTCCAGCTAAACTCCAAAAAGTGCAATTTCGGCCGGCAAGAAATCACTGTACTTGGTCGTCTTGTAAGAGCTACCGGTGTACAACCAGATCCCGACAAGATTAGCGCTGTCAAGCACTCTCCTGCGCCTTCTTCTACTAAAGATGTTCGGAGTTTCGTGGGCTTATGCTCGTACTTCTACGTTTTATACGCAATTTCGCCACCATTGCCCGACCGCTCACTGACCTTCTCAAAAAGGACGTGCCCTTCTCGTGGGGCCAAGACCAAGCGGCTGCGTTCTCGACGCTTATCACCTTGCTCACTTCACCACCAGTACTGGCCCACTTCGACCCATCCGCGACTACTGAAGTTCGCACAGATGCCAGTGGGCATGGAATCGGCGCCTTCCTCGCTCAGCACCAGGGGGGCCAAACACGTGTTATTGCGTATGCCAGCCGCCTTCTCTCCCCATCTAAGCGCAACTATTCCATCACGGAGCGCGAGTGTCTTGCGTTGGTTTGGGCTGTCGCAAAATTCCGCCCCTACTTGTACGGCCGCGAGTTCTCAGTTATTACCGACTACCACGCTCTGTGTTGGTTGTCGTCGCTCAAGGACCCAACTGGTCGCCTTGGTCGCTGGGCTCTACGTCTCCAGGAGTATACCTTCGACGTAATATACAAGTCTGGTAGGCTGCACCAAGACGCCGATTGTCTCTCGTGGCATCCGGTGGACTCTGCTAGCCTCGCTGACAACGACAACGATTCTTGTGTACTCGCGATATCTGATTTGCGCGACATCGGCACAGAGCAGCGTCGGGATGCAACCCTCAAGATGGTCATTCAGAATCTCTCCTCCGGATGTTCCGACCCTTCGCTCGGCCAGTATGTCCTCCGCAATGACGTTCTCTACCGACGCAGCATGAAGCCGGATGGTCCGGAATTTTTGCTAGTTATTCCCCGACACCTGCATGCTACCATTCTTTAACATCTCCATGATGTTCCGACTGCGGGACACCTGGGAATTTCACGCACCTATGACCGCGTGCGGCAGCGGTTCTTTTGGCCTGGCCTATATCGGTCTGTGCGCCGATATGTCGCTGCTTGCGAGCACTGTCAGCGTCGCAAACGTCCCGCTCTCCGTCAGGCTGGCCTGCTCCAACCTATCGACATTCCCCCGGCACCATTCTTTCGCGTGGGCCTCGACTTGCTCGGACCTTTTCCGACGTCCGTATCAGGCAACAAATGGATCGCTGTCGCAACTGACTATGCGACGAGATACGCCATAACACGTGCCTTGCCAACTAGCTGCGCTACCGACGTCGCAGACTTTCTGCTGAATGACGTCATTCTGCGAAACGGGCTCCGCGCCAGCTCCTTACGGATCGTGGCTGCTGCTTCCTCGCAAGAGTGATCGACGAAATCCTCCATAGCTGCTCTACCGAACATCAACTTACTACAGCCTACCATCCACAGACCACCGGTCTTACCGAGCGCCTCAACCGAACTCTCACAGATATGTTGTCAATGTACGTCTCTGCTGACCACCGTGATTGGGACGCAGCTCTACCCTACGTTACGTTTGCATATAATTCGTCAAGGCATGAGACCGCCGGCTATTCACCATTCTTTCTTCTGTACGGCCGCAACCCTACGTTGCCATTCCAAACGCTCCTTCCTTCAGATGCCGTCCCACCAACGCTGTATGATCAGGACGTCGCTTCTCGAGCCCGCGTGGCTCGCCGAATCGCCCACATTAGGCTCTGTGCTTCTGAGGCCTCACAAAAAGTGCGCTACGATGACCGGCACCGCGACGTTGACTACCCTCCTGAATCTCTTGTCCTACTCTGGACGCCGTACCGACGTGAAGGCCTGTGCGAGAAGCTCCTCCCTCGGTACACAGGGCCCTACAAAGTTCTCCGCAAGGTCACCGACGTCGACCACCTCATCACTTCCCTTCATCCGCACTCATCATCTGCTACACCACCTACTGATGTTGTTCATGTGTCGCGCCTAAAACGCTACTATACTGCCAGTCCTGACTGACTTAGGAGGCGCCGTGACGGCGCTGCGTCCTCCGGGGGTGATGTTACGAGGCATCGTGCATGAGCCCGCCGTTGGAGACGAATAGACGAAGAAGAAGCTGACACGCCGCGCGAGATGCTGGCAGCCTTTAAGTAGTACAGCGACTTGTAAATGGTGTAAATATACTAGCTTCTGTGTCCCGTGTATTCGTGATCCCCGTGACAATATAACTATAGTGAGCGTTTGTTTCCAGCCTTATACAAATATCTGGCGAAGTGCTTACTGTGACCGTCGTGGAAACGACCTACAGAAAGCAATTCAGAATAGTGCATTGTACTTCTTAAATAAAGGCTCACTGAAGTTCCTATGGGGATTCAATTACTCGAGTTGCCTAGACCTCATGCGCTGCTTATACGATATTGCATGTGGATGTTGTGGGAATCGAGAGCGCCCTCCCCCTTGGCGCCTCGTTTCCCAGCTAGCGCGGGTGCTGGCCCCGTGCTCCTCGTGCGCCAGGAACCGCCGTTAATTGGCGACATGGCCACCGTGGCTTCGCCGCCAGGCCTTTTTGTCTGGTACAAGCCGTGCGTCGGTCTTCCCTGCACGGAGACACATGTCCGAACTTGCCCGGACAAGGCCGTCCCCCTCGCGTCACGCTTGCGCACGTCCCGGTGCTTCGCTGATCCTCATTGACCGCCCGTGACAGCCCCCTCTCCCCTTAGCTTGCTTACGCCCGGCCAGGGATGCGAACCCTAGGGATTTATCCCTAGATCTAGGGATTTGTGACCTGTTTCAGGGATTTGGTGTCTTTTTGCTGAATCTAGGGATTTTCAAAGGCTCTGGAAATTGTACATTGCGTAGCCCATTGACAGGCGTTACTGAGTAATCACGCTTTTTGAACTAGAAAGGCCATAAAGATAAATAATTTTCGCTATTCGCTGCTTTTGATTCAAAAGAGATTTGGTGTTCTGTCGGGCCGAGTGAAGGCGAGGTTAATATGCCTATTACCGGTTGAAACAAAACCTTGTCGTCGTAACTGCTTAGCATGCACGCGAGTATCATCATAAGCTCCCTGTTTGATCACTGCCCTGTGAAACAAAGATAAATTTTGTCTTGTAATGCATATGAAAACATGCCAAATTCACCGCTCGCCGCATTCCTTTACCATGTAAGTCTCCACATCTAATAACTTCTGGACCAGTAGACGTTGACAAAAAGAGACCTAAAGTAGGGCTGACTGTTGGGCGAGTTGGTCCGGACTCATTATTAGGAAATCGGTGTTATGGAAAACATTAAAATACTGCACAGAGCGAAAATAGTGACATAAATATTGGGCTAAATTCGAAGCTGATCAAAAAATAAACAGAATGCGCATTAGCCAGTAAAAAAGAGCCCCTGTAGATCAACTGCCAATCATGCAGCGCTGATTACAAATATGTAAAATTAGAAATTGACCAACGTGCACGTCGAAGGCGGCAAGCCCAAGAAGGGCGCTTCAGATTTGCACTTGACTCGAACAATTCAATTAGCGGGCATAGGGAACATGACAATTCTGTTTGTCTCTCTAGCAACTCGCGCCATCTACAAGTGCTTTATGTGCAATTACTACGCAGAAAATCTAGAAAAAAAGAATTTAAATTCAATATGTTCCTTGTTTCTCCAATAAGATTCGGAAAAATCGGCGCAGGGAGCGAACTATATTTATACTTCTTTAAATCTCAATTAGCCTGCATAACGTCATTGTAAAGTGCTGAGTAGCAGGCCAGAGCGCACAAGCTCAGGCCGACCTCTCGGCCTTCTAATAAATTTCGCTCTCTCTCTCTCTCAATCTAGGGATTTTTATTGTAATCTAGGGTATTTTCAGGGGTCAATCTAGGGATAAAAGGATGACTTATGTTGGCATCACTGCGCCCGGCGCTCACTCGCTGTGAGAGATGCTCATGCTCACAGGCCTACACGAGAGGTGGACGCACTGCTTTAGCAGGTGGCTTCTCGTACGTGCGCTCGACTGCAGCCCTTTGTGTGTGATAGCCGTAGCGCCTGCCGGCAAGCGTTCACTCGGTCGGTCTGGCGGAGTTGCCCTAACGGCCCGCAATCCCGTGATTGTTGCACTGTGCTGCATCTTGGGTTAATAAACCCGTGTTTGTTGACGAACTGCCTCGAGTGCCATCTCTTCGCCGTGTCGCAGAGTCGACGAGCCCGGCCGTAGCGTCTTTGTGAGCGACCGCAGTGGAGAACGTCGCGTCCTTTCCCGGTCGCTTCGTAGGGTAAGCAAACCTATGTCCACAATGTTCATGGAGAACCGATATTGAAACAAGGGTGGTGATCATTGTTCTATCCAAATACGGCATCCTAGACTACACTTTTTTTTAATTATAGACGCTGAGCAAAGATAACTAATTAGCTAGCATTTCGGCATCACATGTCAAATCCAGCTGATATTGTCACTGACACAGACAGTATATTATCATCTCGTAAAAGATAAATGAAACTAGTGTTCGAAATTCGTTGAAATTCCCGAAGGTTACGGTGGAGTAGACTTTGAACACTTAAGACTTAGAGCCATACGCCACAGAGCTGAGGGAAAATACCGATGCACAGGCCTACTTGAAGATTACCGAGGATGTCAAAAAATACGTGAACGTATGAGCCGGTAACTGGATAGACTAGGCACAAAGCGCTGGCGGGAATTCTCCGCTTCACTTACCCCACTTACACCAGAGTCAAGATAATGGAATGTTCTACGCTCTTTCGGTGGGACAGTACCACGTCCACAACCTTTTAGGGTAATAGCTTTAGTGAAGAATGTGCCGGAACCGACCGTTGCGAACGAATTTTGCCATCGTATTACACGGCCAAGTGCAGCCGGGCACACGCCTGAATACATTAAATCTGTTGATGAAGCTAAAGCATTCATTAATTTTTTTTTCAATAGCCATCATGATGACCTAGATTATCCATTTTCTAGCGGCCATCGTCATCTTCATCGGCCGCCTATAAGGTATGGCGCGCTGAGGCGCATGTGCCTCGTTCCTCGTGCGGCGCGCTGCTAGGTTAGAAAAGGAAAATAAAGAATAGTCTTCTTCTGCTCAACTTCCACCCGCCGTTTTCTTCCCACCATCGCCCGCATCATCATACCGCTCACCGACCTACTTAAGACCACAAAAGCTCCATCCTCGCCACTGACTTGGACGCCTGACGCCGAAGCTTCCTTCCAAGCTGCTAAAAACGCATTGGTAGACGCCACACTGCTAGTGCATCCTCTGCACGTTGCACCAATGCGCCTTATCACCGATGCATCTAGTGCGGCTGTCGGCGCGGTTTTACTGCAATTGCAACGCAACTCCTGGTATCCACTCGGGTTTTTCTCGCAGAAACTGAAACCTGCAGGAACGCGCTACAGCACGTTCGGTCTTGAGCTGCTGGGGGTGTACTGAGGCATTCGACATTTCCGACAATTGCTGGAGAGCTCAAGCTTTCACGTCCTCACGGACCACAAGCCTTTCACATTCGCTTTTCGCGGTAACCACGACATTTACACCGCACGAGAGATAGGGCACGTCAACTTTATTTCCGAATTCACCGTGGACGTTCGATACATTGAAGGCCCTGTCAACGCGGCCGCAGACGCCCTCTCCCGTATCGACGCGATATCAGCGCGCACACTGGACTTCGAAGAAATCGCCACGGCGCGACTTACAGAAGTCGAACTTCGGGACATACGCTCATACCCCACGTCACTAGCGCTGACCAATGTTCCCCTTCCATTTTCTTCGGGCACCATCACCTGCGACGTGTCATGAGGCCGAACACGACCATTTGTCCCTCTCGCACTCCGCCGTCACATATTCAACAAGCTCCACGGCGCCAGTCATCCCGGAGTTCGTGCTACGCAGCGTCTCATTACGACCCGCTTTGTGTGGCCGAGTGTAAAATCCGACGTGCGGCGCTGGGCGCGTGAATGCCTTCACTGTCAACGCTCCAAGACAACACGACACACGAAATCACCAATTCACTCATTTCGTCCACCCGATGCTCGATTCGACCACGTTCACATTGACATCGTTGGCCCACTCCCACCATCTCGAGGTGCTCGCTACATCCTCACTTGTGTGGACCGATATACCCGCTGGCCTGAAGCGTTTCCTCTCACCGACATAACGGCATTTACCGTGGCTTCAGCGTTTGTCGATGGCTGGATCTCACGCTTCGGTTGTCCCAGTGTTGTTACCACCGATCGCGGCCGACAGTTCGAATGCGATCTCTTCCGCGAACTGACATGCCTGCTTGGAGTCCACCATATTCATGCCAACGCGTACCACCCATCGGCAAATGGCATGGTTGAACGTCTTCATCGTCAACATAAAGCCGCCTTGATGGCTCGCCAGGCTTGTTGGTCTTGGGCTGAAGACCTTCCTCTCGTCCTCCTTGGCGTGCGCTCGTCTTTCAAGGAAGACCTCGGCTGCACAGCTGCGGAGTTGGTCTATGCTACAACATTGCGTATGCCTGGCGAATTTTTCGCGTCGGCTACTGTCGCCACGCCCGATCCAGACAGTTACGTTCAACAACTCCGTTTCCTCTTCTCACGCCTGCGTCCTTGCCCTTGTGGAGATGCATCGTCGACTGACGTTTTTGTCAGCAAGGACAGGGCCACCGCGAGCCACGTTTTCGTCCGGCGTGAAGGTATCCGACCGTCCCTTACGCCTCCCTACGACGGCCCATTCAAAGTGCTCAGCAGGACAGAAAAAACTGTCACCATCGAGCTCAACGGACGTGAAGAAGTCGTAGCGATCGAGAGAGTCAAACCCGCCTACCTAGCGACCGCGCCAGCGTTATGTGCTTTTAACCCCTTTGCCGCCGCTGAAGAACAGGATTTAACCAATCGCCTGACATCAAAGACTGTTTCTTGGGGCCCCAATGCATCACTGCCCTTCTCATAAAAGGGGGGAGCTCTCTAGTGGCCATCGTCATCTTCATCGGCCGCCTATAAGTTATGGCGCGCTCAGGCGCATGTGCCTCGTTCCTCGTGCGGCGCGCTGCGAGGGTTAGAAGAAGGAAAATAAAGAATAGTCTTCTTCTGCTCCTGCCATCGGCCTGAACGGTTCCCTGGTCTTTCGCTCGCCGACACACGCATTGTTATAGAGGACCTAACCTCAGTCCCTATACATTTCCATTAGAATAATTAAATAACGCACGCGCATCGTGCCGCCAGAGGACAGCAGCTGGTCCTGATGGGATAACATACGCGGCGCTAGAGAACCTGGGTCCAGTGACTACAAACACTTTCTGAAAGTTACTTAATGATGCATGGACAACAGAATGCCTCCTTTCCTCCTGGAAAATTGCGCAAGTAATCTGAATTCTAAAACCCGGCAAAGCACCTTTATCCATAGATTCTTTCCGTCCTGTCAGCCTGACTGTGTCTGTGCAAACTAATGGAAAATGTTAATAACGCTAGGCTTCAGTGGCGGACGGAATGTACGAATGTGCTCCCAAAAAGATATGGCAAGCTTACGCAAGCGTCGGTGCACTATGGATGCCATTCTAGACCTTGTCACTTACGTGGATCATGAGAGGAGCTGTGGCAGAGTCGTTGTTGCAGTATTTCTAGATGTAAAGCGTGCATTTGATACAACCAGCCATATTCATGTACAATATCGTTTAAATCAGTTGGACGTAGTTGGCCGCACACTAAGATGGATTGCAGAATTCTTAAGAGACCGGAAAATCTTCAGCGAGACAGCTGACGGCAAAAGCAAGGAAAATTAATTTAGGCAACGTGTTCCGCGGGGTAGTGTACTCAGCCCATTTTATTTAATTGCGCTATGGCTGAATTACCCCATATCTTGGCTGGCACTATGAATTATTCACTATACGCAGACGACCTGTCCATATGGGAATCATACACCAGTACCGAAGCAGTTCCGCATAAGTTCCAAGATGGCCCAACAATAATTAATGAGTTTTTTTTAAGAGCAGTGGCATGATTCTTTTACACGAGAAAAGAGCTGTACTTCCTCGCACAAGAAAATGCCTCAAGAAATTCAAGCTCCAGATAGACACTCAACGCTTACAACTTGTGCGACAGCACAAGCTTTTATAGGTTATTTTAGACAGACGGCTCTGTTGGGCTCCGCAGATAAAACAATTAGAAAAAAAAGTCGCCTCCCCAGTCGTAAATTGAGGGACCCTCAAGCTTCGCCTTTAAGAGTTGTACGCGATAGCGATATCCTGTCCCTAGTGCGTACTTCAATCACTTAGTGCATACTATGTAATGGGCAGCATGCTTTAAATCACGAGCAATTATGAGCGGGATATGTTTTCAAACTTGCTATGCACCTACTACGTGGTCTTAACAGAATACGTGCAGTAACGTGTGTGCCTTTTGTAATAGGTGGCCGGCTTTGAACCACGATGTCATTATGATATTCACATCTTCTGACGCGCGATGGCAATGTACGCTTGTAACACGCAATATTACCGCGATATTACATGTTGTATTGTGACGCCTGTATACGGAACGCGTGTGTTTGTAAAGCATGAAAGTTATTAAATGCGAAGCATTTCTTTGCGTACTGTAAGCACTTTTGCGTTTCTATCTACGTATCTATCTGTCTATCTATCTATCTATCTAGCCGCCTACGTCTGGGTGCTCTAGTGATGGCCCCCTTAACTTGTGGTAGACCAAAATTTGTTTGGGAGGGTAAAAGGTATTGACGAATATGTCTGGCTGGTCATGACATGATAAAGTGAAAATCCCGTCGCGTACGTCGTCAAACTCATTTCTCCAGACACGTGTGGCTCATACCCATATACCACAGGCCGCGGAATGCGGGTATGCGCCGCAGGACTTTGACAATTTCTATCTACCCAGGAGCGGTGAGTACCGGCACTGGTTATTTAAATGCCAGAGCGTTAAGAGAAACTGACATCGGTGGCGTTGACACTGGTAATTTAAAGGCGACAGCGTTAAGAAAAACGGAAACTGGTGGCGTTGACGCCAGGAATACAAAGAATAGAAATCTGAGTCCCAGCAGGAATCGAACCCAAGCATTCTGCGTGGCAATCAAGCATCCTACCACAGAGCCACGTCAGGTCTCGAAACTGCTTTGGAAGAACACCCTATGCAGGCGTAATGTTGGTGAAACGTATATTGTGGTTGCAGTTCTGGCTATGTAATTTAATAAACAATACATACGTACTCCTATTCCGAAGGAGTCATGTCGGGTTAACGTCGGTTGTATACTTAAATGCCATCCGCTGTAGTTGGTTTACGCAGCACTGTCCAGGGCTACCATCCTTGCAAGCACAAGCTCTACACACACGCTTACGGCTTCTGGTGTTGGCAATACCCATGTTTCTGTTAGCATCGTTACACAACTGTAGACAACTGGTTATATGAAACATATGCCACTGTTCAACATGTCTGTGCGTGCAACATTTGTACATATATTTAGCGTCATGTCATAACGTTTCGCTCAATAAAAAAATTACAACCCATTCACCTTACTTCCGGATGCTTCGCATAACATCGATTCCCATGGTACTTGGGATCTGCCTAATTTTTTTTACTGCACTTCCAAGCAGAGGAAGTTATTTTCAATGTAATTCTAAGCTGCGTGCTAGAACACCTGCTTGCCACGCAGACAGCCTGGTTTCAAACCTCACTCGGACCAGGAAATTTTTATTATTTATTTTATTTGCATCTTGCCCGATTTTTTGGTCACGGACAATCATGATTTTTCGCTCGCAACCAACGACGCCGCCGCCGACGCCGGAATTTCTGTGTAACGAGCTCTTTAACGCTATCGCGTTAATATTCTTCGTCGATTTGCCGGAGTGAGATGAGGCAGTTCACATTTTCCTTTATTGTGTGTACATTCAGGAATCATTCCACAAAAATAGCTTGCTCTCCCCCGATTCTACATGGGATATCCCGTAACTTAGAAGAAATGATCTAAAGATTCTTGACCAGAAGCTTTCGTGTATGTCTCGGAGTACCACGAGCGTCTACCAATGCTTTGGTAATCGCTCAGTCTCGACAACCGACTTTCTATGCCCTGAGATTCACAGAAACTTCTCGACATTATTTTCGGTTGGCAACTCAACACGCTATTCATCTCCTATACCGAGCTATTCAGGAGAGAACTGCCTAACGGATACATGAAAACATAGTACGGTGCAAAAATTAATGCCTACGCACGAGTACTGGCTTCCATGCGCGTCACATCCCCCATGGCGGCTCTCAATTCCAGATATTGTAACTTGATTCCGGGATTAACTCGTGAGAGTGATGTTCGAATAATTTCGATAAAACAATTAACCTTAACACATCTTTATACCAGATATTTAGACCATATTCACGTCCATACCGATTCATCATATTGGAATCAATGTTCTACGTCGGCATTCTTTGTACCTGTATAGCAGGGGTCTCAAACACGCGGCCCGCGGGCCGCATGCGGCCCGCTGGGCTCTCGGTGGCGGCCCGCGGTCCTCATATGACTGTCTTTGCCAGTGTTGCCATCGATGGGCTTGAGAAATCCGCTAGAAAGCAATAAGAAATCCGCCAGATTCCGCTACATTCTAAAACATATCCGCTAAATTTCCCGCTAAGACTTATTTTATTTAAAAAAAACTCAAATTTCGTATGTTGAAAACCTTTATCATTCTTAAAGGCTCCCCAAAACTATCAGAGCTGAACTAACATATCAAAGAGTCTTCCAAAGAGTGTAACCTGAACGCTAGAGGCTTCAGTGCGACGGTTGTCGTCAACCTCATCATAGACGAGGCTAAAAGTTACAAATGTTCTCTAAGGTTGGGCGTTGGGCTAGTTGGTGCAGCATAATTCCAATGTTTCACAGCGCAGCAGGGCGATTTTTCTCCACTGGTTTTCAACGTTGCGATTGATTCCGGGGGCACTGGCATTGCTGCCAGCAGATGAATGAATGGCTCCTTCATGACGCAAAAAGTGTTTTCGACCGACACAAGTGATGTCTTCTGGAGAATTGTGATGAAGAGAAGTCGCTGCCTGATTTCATCAACTAGCGTGGTAATAAACCTTATGCATCTTTCTCGCATCACAGCTTCATCTGCGAGAGAGAACCCGTCGGTCTTCTCAGCCTTCATGCTGTCAACGTACGTCTCAAAGTAGCAGCCCAGATATGGCTTGGGGTTAAAGTGGTCCTCACGTCTCGACATCTGAACGTCCACCTTCTCTATCGGAATCACGATTTTATGAAGCAAGAGAGAGAGAGAGATGGAAGGAAAGGCAAGGGGGATTAACCAGACGCACGCTTGAAAGCAAAATCATGAGGCCTTTCGCCGGCTTTGTTTGATCCACATCTATCGCCTCGAATGCCTTGTTAACGTCTGAACATCTGTCAGAATCGGCCTCAAAAAAGAAAGTACCCCAGATTGATGTGATTCTCGTACATACCGTGGAGCACTTCTGCCGCGTAGCACTTTTCAGTGCGCCTCGCCATCTCCAAATGCATCTTCAATTCTGCCCACTGGTCTACGATCCTTGAGACAGCTATTTCGACGAGGGATAGTCACCGCGTCCTACACTCTTGCAAAATTTTCAGTGGTTCATCGTCGCAATTCATCAGACCGTGCAACTTCTTGTATGCACTTTACCGGGCAGGGGATCTTGCCAACCAGTAGTACGTTTCGCTGATTAGGTATTGTAAGTTTCTCGGCAATGTTTCCGATGATTTCGAATCAGTGCACTGCGTGAGGCATCCGCCAGAAATCCGCTATGTATGAAAATGGCCCGTCAAAAAATCCGCTAGCCGCTAGACCATTTTTTCCCCGTTAGAATCAAATAAAATCCGCCAGATTTAGCGGAAAATCCGCTAAATTGGCATCACTGGTCTTTGCCCCTCGTGTTTCATTTTATGGTTCTTATTTAGTATGTTCCTGAGGTACACAGACCTGACTGGTTTAACGCATTGTTGCGTGAGGCATCCCATGTGTTCATTTTGTTTTGAAACATGACCGTGAAACAAAAATTATATTTCACAATCGGCGTTCAGATTTGAGTCAGTTTCGAGATCGGTATCGACGTGTTTTTGGAATCCTGGCACCGAACCTCCTTTAGAAATTACCTGTGTATTAAATGTGGGAAACGTTTCTTTCAAATGACAGCGTTTTCAAGCAAATTGTACAAACTCCCCCTCCCTCCCCCCCTCGCTTCTACCTTCTTCACTGCCCCGGCCCTTACGGGACTAAATTGCGTGACTGCGGCCCGCAGGCTGAGTTGAGTTTTAGACCCCTGCTGTATAGCAAGAGAAAAAAAGTTTTTAAGCTCAGCCATTTCACAACATCCACAAAAATGGAACTTTATGCAATACTCTGTGCTTTACATTTGATATGTCGACAACCAAATCCTCTTTGCTGGGTAGTTCTCAGTGACTCACAATCCTCATTAGTTTGCTTAAAAGGAATTGGCTTAGGCAACAGAGGTCGCGCGCCGACATATGAAATATAGAAGACTTACGCCACAGCCAGAGATTTAAACCACAGCATAATGTTACAGTGGGTACCAAGCCACTGCGAAATCAAAGGAAACGACACAGCTGATCCCATGGCACATGCAACGCATCAGGAGAATAATATATCACTACTACTTCGAACGACGATTTATGCGCGTTGTATACTAAATAAGCTGTGCTGTCGATTGCCGAGGGAAACTTGGTTCAAAAAATGGTGCACAGAACTCAGTCATGTAGCATTGATCCCGGCGTAGAATTTAAAAATTGAAGGACACTTTGTACATTCTAAAGTATGTTCGGCCAAAGCGTGTGGCCGTTCCACTGACTATGCCATGTCTTTTTTTTCTTTTACACTCTCAGTGGGATAACACACAAAGCGAATATGTGCGTGTTTTCTTTTTTAATTTTTTACCGCGAGTCGCAGCGAGACGCGAGACTAATCTTCCTCCGTTCGCATGCGTTAGTATTTTCTCGCGCTTTGTGCAAACGCCATAGCGTTCGAGCGCTTAAATTGACGGGCCCTTTGTAAATTCGAAGGTGTATTCCGTGAACGCCTGTGTTCATTGAGACGGCGTCGGGCAGAATGATTGCAAACGCTGGGCACAGCGAAGCTACGCAAGCAAAGAGCGAGCGCTGTGGAGTCCGACGCGACCGGCGTCCGTTTGCGCATCCCGGCGGCCACCTGGCTCCGTGCCAGAGCTCGGATAGACGGGACGGACGGACATGGACGGACGGACGGACGGACAGACAGATAGACGGACGGACGGACGGACGGACATGGACGGACAGACGGACGGACAGACGGACGGACGGACATGGACGGACGGACGGACAGACAGACGGACGGACGGACGGACGGACGGACGGAAGGACGGACGGTCACCGGACGGACGGACGGTCACCGGACGGACGGACGGACACCGGACCGACAGACGGACGGACAGACAGACGGACGGACGGACCCCGGACGGACAGACGGACGGACACCGGACGGACGGACGGACAGACAGACGAACACCGGACGGACGGACAGACAGACGGACGGACGGACGGACAGACAGACGGACGGACGGACAGACGGACGGACACCGGACGGACAGATGGACGGACGGACGGACAGACAGACGGACGCCGGACGGACGGACAGACGGACGGACACCGGACGGACGGACACCGTACGGACGGACGGACGGACACCGGACGGACAGACGGACGGACAGACAGACGGACGGACGGACGGACACCGGACGGACAGACGGACACCGGACGGACGGACACCGGACGGACGTGAGCATGAGACATTAAAGGCTTTCGCCTTAATATTCCGATAAAGTTTAGCCGATCTGTAAAAACATGTCGTTCATAGACTTCTGCTGGGCACGGCCTACACGAAGACCTTCCTGTATATGATAATAAAATCTGACAGTGCTACCTGCTCATGTGAAGACGCTGAAGAAGACGTAGAGCACCTTCTTCTACACTGTAAAAATTATGATGGTCATGTAAAAGGTCTGTAAAAGTATGATGGTGAAGAAACTTTTACAAAAACTAAATTGGATAAACGGCCCCGATCAATAGGCAAAATCTTGGACCCATGGCCAAGAGGAAACTTACAAAAACAGTACTGCGCGCGCTGTAGCGCTTGGACTTTAGGAGGAATGCGAAACATGACAAAAGTACTAAATCAGAAAAAAATTTGCTCGCGTTATTGTTAACCGGTATGCTGCGCTACAGTATTCTTGTGTTATCATTTTGGCAGATAATGTTTTGTGAAAACCTAATTGTTGCAATGAAACTGCGACACTTAAGAGACAATTCCGAAATGACGTGATAGGCTATGGCAAAATTTTAGTGAACTTTTATGTTTTGTGTGGACATTTAACTTCCGTGAATACGTGTGTTTCTTTGTGAACTTCTGTGTTGCGTGGGCAGATTTCTGTATTGAAGAACTTGGACTCGCTGTGTGAGTGTTGTACAATGTACCTTTGAATGACTTTGTGTTTGTTTTCTACTTTGCGACGACAACTGTTGTGCAAGAGGAGAAGAGTAGCCGGCGCCACGCATTGTAACAAACCTCTCCTTACATACAATAAGTAAAAAAAAAAAAGTAGACCTGGGTTCCATTGAAACGCGACACCGACTTTTCTTACTTTAGTTTCTTATTTATTGATTACTTATTTGCCACACTCTCGAGTTCGCGTTCACGGACAACGACTTTTTTGCTCAGAGCGAACGACGCGCACGCCGGTATTGCTGCTAAAGGAGCTGTTTAACGCTCTCGCGTTAATAAAGTTTTAATTGCTGCGAGCATTTCTTAGCGAACTGCAGGCCATTTCAGCGTTCCTATCTATCTATCTATCTATCTATCTATCTATCTATCTATCTATCTATCTATCTATCTATCTATCTATCTATCTATCTATCTATCTATCTATCCATCTATCTATCTATCTATCTATCTATTTTAACGCTCTCGCGTTAATAAAGTTTTAATTGCTGCGAGCATTTCTTAGCGAACTGCAGGCCATTTCAGCGTTCCTATCTATCTATCTATCTATCTATCTATCTATCTATCTATCTATCTATCTATCTATCTATCTATCTATCCGCATACGTCTGTATGCTGTTGTGATGGCCTCCTAAACCTGGGGTAGACCAAAATTAATATAGGAGGGTAAGAGGGTTTCACGAATATGTCTGGCTGGTCGTGACATGAAAAACGTGAATTGGTCTACGTAGCACTAGGGCTACCATCCTCGCAAGCACAAGCGCTACATATCAGCTTACCGCTTCGCTTCTGGTGTTGGTAATACTGATGTTGCTGTTGGCATCGTTACGCAACTGTAAACAACTGGTTATATAAAACAATGGCTACTGTTCAACCCATGTTTGTGCGTACAACATTAGTAAATATTTTTAGCGTCATTTCGTAATGCCTCGCTCAAAACTAGCAGTCGTTCCGTGTACGAATACAACCGATGAGCGAAGCTCCTTAGACATGGGACGCACGCCGCACTCGGCCCGCGCGGCGTTTCATTGTCCATGCACGGCCGCTGATCCAGCGGCCGTGGTCCATGCAATGGACCAACCACTGGGCGGACGAAAGGGTGAAGCGATGGTTTCGCGCGTTCGCCGGTTTGAGGGGAGAGGGCAGAGTCGAAGAAAGAGAGAGACTAATCTGTCTCCGTTTCGAATGCGTTCATATTCTCGCGCTTTGCGCACCGTGCAGACGCCATCCGCGTTCCAGCGCTCATAAAGCTCATTCATCCTCCCGCGTGAGGGGGAGACGCCACAGCTGGCACCGTGCCAGGGAGCTTCAACGGCGACGGCGGGGTGCCGGCCTAAGGAGCTTCGCTCCTAATAAAAAAATACACCATAGTCACCTTCCCCTCTCATTCTTCGCATAACATCGATTCCCATGGCACGTGGGATCTACCGTTTTTTTTACTGCAACGTCCAATGCTAACTTATACAGCTAACGGCTTTACAGCTGACTACGCGTGCAGCGACTCATGCTTTATCAATCTCAATATTTTAGATGCAAATCAGCTTATGGTCGAGCCTGTTCCCTCACTGCGGCGTCCACACCCCCACTGCGCATGCGCAACAGCTGGGGCAAGCTTCCGAACGAGACCGTTAGAGGGGCCACGGCAGCTCCGCTACATGAAAAGACCCGCGCGCGCTCCGCTCATTCTCCTTTCGGCAACGCAACCGCCAACGCCGCGATGAGCGCCACCGGCAGCAATGCTGCTGCTACTGCTGCGGAGAAAAAATTACACCATCTCTCGCTAAAGAGAACCACGTGTAGATGTGAAGCAGCGGGCGCTAACGCTTACACTGGCGGCGGCGTTGACGCTGGCGCTCATCGCAGCGTTCCGCAGGAGAGAAAACTGGGGAGGCGCAAAGCACGCAGTGATGGAGCGGTGTTTTCTACTGGAATATGCCAATCGCTCCTAATGGGCAATGAGAGACAGAAGACTCCGACTGGACACAGATACCCGCAGTCAGCTTTTAGTTAACGCGCACGCTGCGAATTTTTATTGTTCAACAACGCACAGGAGAAATCTCCCACCGGCACCACCTTGCAGGTCAAGATCCAGTGCCATATATGCGGGGTGGCCAGTGAACGGTTGTGCAGCGCGAGCAGTCGGTTTTCTCAACCAAGAAACTCGCTAGCAGACGCTGCCTGCGTCGGCGTCGCGAGGCGAGAGAGGGGGGGGGAGCGTAGGAGAGGGGAGAGAGGGGGGACGCGCATGCGCAGTGGGAGGTGTGGACGCCGCGGGCAGGGATGCCTAGAGGAGAGAGGGGGAGGGGAGAGGGGAGGCGCATGCGCAGTTAGGGTGTGGTTGCCGCGGTGAGGGATGCCTAGAGGAGAGAGAGGGGAGAGGTTTCTTTTGAAAGGGTTTGCGCATGCGCAGTAAGGGTGGTCACGCCGCACACCACCACCACCACCACCACCACCACCGGATTAAGCTTCGCTATAAGATGCTTCACATCTAGAAGCTCGAGCCGCTGCCGCGAAACGGCAGCGCCGGCAAGCCGACCCCGAACTTCGAGCGAGAGAAGTGGAAGCGCGCCGTAAACGCCGCCTGCAAGAATCCACGGAAGCAACGAGGGCTCGCGAAGCCGAAACGCAACGTCAACGCCGGCAAGCAAACATCGAAGCGGCGCGGCAACGCGAAGCCGAAGCGAAACGTAAACGCCGAGCAGCGGATCCCGAAGCCGCGCGGCAACGCGATTCGGCGGCGAAGGCAGTGAAACGCTTGAAGCAACTGCTGCAAACCGGCACGGATGGCGCGGACGCGCGGTGCAAGCGCGAGTTCCTGGACCGGAGCTTCGGGCACAGCTGCAAGGTTTGCGACCGCTTGTGGCTCCATAACAATTTTATCAAGATCGCCAGCATCACGAACGAGCAGTCTCGCGCCGATGCCATTACCGTGCTGTAGTGACCTATGAGCTGCTTCGCATGCTACTCTGGATTCCCCATACTGGGAGATGTGTGGAATTTTTTTTCTCTAGTTTTCTAAACGCTTCCTCTTTTTTAATTGAATTTTGTATCACCCCCGGTCTCAGGCTGCTGCAGCCTTCGTTACTTCTTCACTGCAGCAACATACGTGGACGCCCACTCCGCACGTTCGTTCAAATCTGCTCTTTCTCGCTATCATTCAACGCTTTTCTGTTCTCCAACGCTCCTTTTATTTTACATACATTGAGCCCCGCTACAAAGGAAGGCTGCAGAAGGAAGGAAGGAAAACATTTATTGTCAGAAAAACGTTTGTGGTACGGGCCAGCTCAGTCCGCAAGTCCCATCTAGCAGTGCTGGCTGTCCTCAGTCCAGGACGCCACAGGCAATGGAGAGCTTGCAAAATAGTTACTGCGCATGCGCGAGCACGTTTATTTTCCACCAGATAGCCTCGACCACAGACTAGCCGAAAAAATATTTCTTCCATTCATCAGCCCCTGCCTTTCTTTCATTTGGTTTCTCCCGTTCTTTTGTTGCACGGGGGGAACATAAAATGAGGCGTGACGTTCCTGCAGTGTGCTCGAAATGCCTTTGTGGTGCTCCCGCACCTTCGCTGGAATGTGGAGGGGTGAACGTGCTTCTGGCTAGAAAAGCAGTCTGGGAACGAGAGGTTCTGGTTGGAAAACATTCCTGCGGGAAAGCCAACTTACAGGTGTTTTTAAAGTACCCGCAAGGGGGCGCTCATTATTTTGCAAAGTGTCCATTGCCGCCTTGCGGGCCCTGTCGATCAAACTGATCTGATCGTCAAGGCTATCGCTGGCCAGCAACTCCTCCCACCGCTCCACACTCGCTTGTAGTAGCGTCTTTTCTTCGTCACATTGGATCCTGGCGGCATCGAAGACAGTGAGCGGCGTCATGGAGACTGTGAATGGCGGGTAGATGGAGCTGGGCGTGACGTCGGTGGCATAGGTGGCAGTGGATCGTAGTCCGGGCGGCTTGACTGGCTGGTGACGGCTTATAGGGCCCATCCATGTCGCAGGACGCGATGGACTCTTTTGATATGACTGCACGGTGGGCTGTAGTCGGGGCCTATGAATGACGTCGGCGCATGTATAGGCGGCACACCCGCTTCGAAGGCCAGAGGTTTGGCGACGGCTTCGACGTAGCTAGGTGGGGCAGCTACAGGGACCACTTGGGGTAGACTGGCTACAACTTGCGCGTAACTGAGTGGCGCAGGCACCGGAGTGGGCTGGTGGGTTTGGGGCATTAGCTCCGCGATTGCCTGCCCAGTCACTCGGCGGAGGGGAGGCAGCAGTGTGGTCGATGGATGGTCAACATGCTGCGGGTGAGCAAAAGACAGTAGAGAGATCTGGCGAGCAATTTCCTCACGCACGAATAACTTGATTTCAGCGAGCAAGGGGGGAGGGGGTCAGAAATGGCCGACATGCGAGCGAGATCTGCGTCGCGTGATGGAGGGCGACGGGTCATTAACCGCTGCCGGCGCAGCTCTTCGCAGTTTCGGCACATCGTGGTTACCTCTTCCCCACTGCGAGGGTTTTAACGCGATAGAGCTCGTTTCGCAGAAATTCCGGCGTAGGTGTCGGCTTCGTTTGATGTGAGCGAAAAATGATCATCTTGTCCGTCGCAAAAAATTTAGAAAGATGCAAATAAAATAAACAATAAAAATTTTCGCTTCGAAGTGAGAAGCAAACCCAGGCCGCCTGCGTGGCAAGCAGGTGCTCGACCACAGAGCCCCGCCCTTTGCTTGAGACTGCTTTGGAAAAAAAAACACTGTATGAATGTCATTTAGTGGAAGGAGTTTCCTTGACGCATGCAATATTGCGTCGCAGAATCCTAGAATCGCAGCAGTCGTGAAAACAACTGAATTGCACAACGAGTGGGTGGTTTCAAACTGCACAACTATGACATAGTGTGCAGCTGGGCAACTGCACGTGGCACCTTACGGACGACTATTGGGTACTTCACCAATTAGCAAAAGGCATAACCATGGCGTAGCAACTTTACATCGAGTATACATTCCAGGTTATTTTGAAACGGTCAATGTTACGCGCACAAACGTTCCTTTCCTTGCGGCATGGTTGAAGGCAATGCGCAAGGGGCCCGATTAGGCTATCGCTTTCTACTCTTGAAAGCGAAGTTCAAGCGTCCTCCAAGATTTTTTAGGGGCGAAGCTCCTTAGGGTGTGGGTCTGTCCCTCTTCTGTAGTCGTAGTCAGTGGCGTAGCCAGGGGGTGGCACACCGGGCACGTGCCCCCCCCCCGAAATTTTTTTCGCCATGGCATACATAGCGAAAAATGGCCACTTCAAGGAGGTGCCCTCCCCGAAATCAAGGAGGTGCCCCCCCCCCCCCCCCGAAAAAAATTTCTGGCTACGCCCCTGGTCGTAATAGTAGTAGGTAGGTAGGTAGGTAGGTAGCCACGTGTAGTAGAATGTACCCACTCCACGTGATAAAGAGGACGATGACGCAGTATAGTGAAATGTACCCACTACACGTGATAGCGATGAAGTATAAGCGCGTTCCAGTATAGTGAATTGTACCCACTACACGTGATAACGATGACGATGAAGCTGATGACCATGAAGTATAAGCGCGTTCCAGACTACACATTCTCTTTCTGCCATGGATGAAAACGATCGAGCTTCGCCCACTCATCATCATTCACTTCGTGGATAGCGTGATTCTTTTTTTTTTTTTTTTTTTTTTTTTTTTTTTTTTTTTTTGTGAGCAGCATGGTGAACGCATCGTCTTCGTCATCTTCTCAGACTCCAACATGGTCGCGTTAGTTTTCTTGCTCATGTCGACGATGTGTCCGATGTAGCTCGTGATTCACCGGCCTCCTGAGCTCGTTGGCGTAAACGCTGTTCTGCTTGCAGCGTACGAAGGGCAGGGCTGCCAAACACGTCGATAATGGCGGTCTTGAAATCTGCCTACGTCGGAAAGCCTGATCCGTGGTTGTTGTACCACAGGCTTACCACACCCGCGATGTAGAAGACCAAGTTGCTCAGTTTCCGTGTCTCGCCCCATTTATTGGGGACGCTCACACGTTCGGAAATTGCGAGCCAGTTCTCCACGCCGGTGCATCCGCGCCAGTGAAAACAAGTGCGTAACGGACATAAAGGACACCGGGACATGCGGTTGGTGCGAGAGGTGGCGTTTGCTGGGAAGCGTCTTGAGGTCTGGGAGATGGCAGGGTAGGGGATGGAAGCACCAGGAGCATCGAATTAGGACAGAAGTTGTTTTGAGGGCACAGCGCTCTCCACAAATTTATAAAGGTGTTTATTGGACGCCACTCGGTGACAATGCGTAATGGTGACAGTCAAGGCGGAGCCTAGACTCCCAGCAAGAGCGGTGTTCTTTCATAAAGGAGCCGAAGAGGATGACCCATTGGAAGGCGCTGGACAGGACGACCGATTACAGAATTCCAAAGCTTCGCTGCATATTACTTATTAACCGCGACAGATCTCCACTTCTGTGCTCAAAGTGGGAAGTGCCCTCACGACATCACATTCTTCATTTTCGAAGAATACACCATTTAGATGTGTTAGCATGAGTGTTTCTTTTTTTTTTGCAGTAGAAGAACTATGAAACACATAAAGGCAACAGACAAGGAACGCACACAGTTCATTTCTTTAAGAAGGGGAAGTTCGCAACCACCCGTTTTTAGCACGAACCCACAACGAAATCCGTATGGATTTCTCAGAAAGAAAGCTTGTTATGGTATATTTAAGTCCGTCGGGGCGTGAACTAGCGCGTAGCGAGCCGCTCCCACTTCGGGACAGATAGGCCTAGCCTCTCCGCCACGTCGCGGGCCTGTTGGCCTGCCCATAGTTGTGTCATCGAATCCCGAAAAATTCGTCTTGGTTCCGAGTTCGATCCCCAGACCAGGACGACTTTTTTCGGCAACTAAGTTGGTACGGATTTCCTCGTGAATTCGTACTACAAACGGGTGGTTGTCAATTTCCCTTTCTTAACCCTTCATTTCCCTTCAGCACATTTCTTTGTACTTTAGTAGCCGTATAGACGTCAGACTCTGGAGTTTTGCAGACACGTAGCGCCACCTGTCGGAGCAGTTTTGGGTAGTGCGAAGTCCGACTCCCTTGCACAGTTTGCTGTGCAACCAGATGCAACTAGCGATTGCGAAACTACAATTGAGTTTAATGTTAGACGTATGTATACTGCGCGGTAGTAAGCACGGACGACAAGAAAACACAAGGACAAGCGCAGACTATCAACTGAAGGTATATTTTTCACAAACCACATATATATGACTGAAACAGAAAAAGAAAACACAAAAAACCTACAAAAAATGAGATGCCTAAATGAGCGCCTGCGCGAGCACGCACGCAATGTACGCAATGGAAATGAAGGTTTTTTGGCCCAGCATGTCAGTAAGTGTGGCTGCCATGCGCAGTTCGAAAGCACGGTCGTAATGTATAGGCACAAAGACGATCACACCCGTATGATCGTCGAAGCGGAAAAAATGGCACGGGAACCAGGAAACTGCGTAAGCAAACCGTCTTTAGCTCTCCTAGATAAAGAGCTACGGTATCTGGGAAGTGGCGCACATGGACCATGAATCTGCTTTTATCAAATGTTCAAGTTTGTTGATTGTTAGGAGCTAAATCTTCATTTTTTGTAGGTTTTTTGTGTTTTCTTTTTCTGTTTCAGTCATATATAGGTGGTTTGTGAAAAATATACCTTCAGTTGATAGTCTGCGCTTGTCCTTGTGTTTTCTTGTCGTCCGTGCTTACTACCGCGCAGTATACATACGTCGATCATGAATCACCAACTGGCCCAATCGTCCACCTTGTTTAATGTTAGGTGTGCTTGCGCATTGAACGCTCAGAAAAAGAGCTACGAATTTCTCTCCGCTAGTCGGACGCGCAACCGAACCGCCACGAAGTGCTTGCTGGATCACTCGCCCAAACGACGGCGAAAACAAGAGCAGACGCGACGCTACCAAGAAAGGCCTCAGTCGACGGTATACTGTTGCGTTGTGAATTGGCACGGAGGTAAAGGACTTCAGTTTTACCGATTTCCGTAGCTGTCGCACGAAGCAGAACGGTGAGAGCGCTGGATACGGGCCGTTGCGAACGTGTTGGGTGAGCGAATTACTCGCGTTCTCCACAGCCGGTCGCATGAGAAAGTGTGATCTTTTCTTATTGTTTTGAGTAGCCTTGACGGAGAACCGTGGTAACCTTGACTATGAAGCTCAGCAGAGTCTCTGACCGCGGTGCGCGCCGTGCAACAGTTAAGTGCAAACTGGTGACGCGCGGGATAAATATCACGCACTCCGCGACCACACATAATCTGAACTGGTCGTCAATACACAGCATCGCGCACGTACGCTTTGAAGGCTCAAAGTTCTGGCTTTAACTAGAAAATGCTAACACGTGTGTCATACAAGTAAATTGCAAAATGTTGGTCGTGACCACCATCAGGTTTTTCTTCACGTGGTCTCCGCTATTGCCGGAGCTGTCTCGGGGGGCTCGGTTTTGCCTTTCGTTGTTCACCGAGAAAATGGACACGCACGTATCTCCATTTGCAGTATATACAAACGGAAGACAACCGCCAACAGAACATTCGAGGATACGTAATAAATCAGTTCAACGCACAGGAAGCGAGAGATTGAGCGAGAATGCAACTGCAAAGGCGAAAATCGCCGCGGGGCCATTAGTGCCTCATAAAGCGAGTTTCCTACCACTGATCGTAAGATGCATTGCTCGTGTATGTACTTCGTCGCTTTGACCTTATATGTATGCCCAAATTTAACACATTTAGGCGTTACAGAACACACGTCGGAGTGCTTGCCTTGAACTCGATGTCATGCGATGTTCGCTTGCACTTGCGAGTTGCAACACGCCGAAATAACTGACACATCTTTTGCACTGTACCCGCAGTTCGCTTTGATGAGCTTCCTACTTTTCTGAAGCGGGGGTGGATTGACGGAAGAAGCTTTCCAGGTCCTTAATTTTCAGGACACCGCGCCTCAACACCAACGAATGAGGGGGGATTCTATAGTGGACTATGCACATTCGCTTGCGGATTGCTCTCCTTGCACTACCCAGTTATGGCCAGGGCGGCGATGAGAGCGCTGGCGGCGGCGTTTTCCGCAGCGCCGCCTGGGCAGAGTCTGACGTCTATAGAAATGGTAACGTAAATTGAAACCAAAGGCAACAAATAATCAAGTTGCATTCAGACGCAACGGTACTTTTGTTCTGATATTATTCTTGTGGTCGGATGGCATCAGTGCAAGTAATATACGCTCTCTGCTATGATGCCTACACTTTGTAAATATTTGCAGTTGTTTTACAGAACTTTCCGATGTGCGTGCACTAGGAATTTTACAAAAACTCTCGTGAAGGTGCAGAGAAGTATGTACAGAATGGGTACAAATCTTACCTTTTCGCCTTAGCATGCAGGGGGTTTTAGGGGTGCATTGGGCACTTATCCAGAAGGGTAGCGTCCCGTGTTTCTTCCTTCCTGCAATTGCCACAGCAGAACGTGGAAAGCGTAAGTCTCGAAGATGTAATGCGGGTTCAATGTGATCATCTTTTTCTCATTTATTGTCCCGAGGTAAGTAACAGACTACTAGACGAGCTGAAGGAGGGATTGAGGGAGAGTTCAAAAACTTATGGCAGCTCCACTACTATCAAACTCGTGGAACTGCGCAGCGTGGGCACCCAGCGATTCCCGTTCGAAGACTTCCCACTGCTCCGTTTACCAAAGCATCGATGACGCCAATGTTTGAGGTAAGCATGTAGGGTTTTCCCGGCACGAGTAGAATCTTGTTAGGGAGATTCGCAAACTCGGTGTGCAGCATGTGCGCTATTTTTCTGCTGCGCTTTATTGATTTCATTCTTGTTATGGCAGTCGAGATACGCGTCCTCTGCAGCGAGTTCCTGTCAGGTTGTTTTCCCCTTCGTATGTAGAGGCGCAGCGCCGGCGAAGCTTAGGGGGAGGGGCATTCGCTCGCTCAAAGAGCCCGTGGCGCCCTCCCTTGCGCATCCGTGAAGCCAGCCGCAGGTTTCCGAAACGTTTTTAGCAACTATTGCGGTTACTTCTCGGTTATTTTTTTTAAACTATATTATTTTAGATCTTATTCCTTCATTTTAACCTGGTTTCGAGTATTACTAGCCTCGTTATGGCCTGTATGAAGCGCTTTACTCTGCGACGTCACAGTGAGGGCATGATAACATCACAAGTTTTGGTGACCTGTGAAGTCATTGTGACATAATGTGCTGGCGTCACGACTTGATGATGATTTCTTGCATCCCTCGTGTTGACGACGTCGACGCAGGAGAGGTACGCCGGAAGCGAATGAATTTTCGCGTTTGGTGAGGCATTTAAGGCCTCCACCTCAAAACACAGATAAAAACCGTCGGAAGACAGCAAGACCGGGAGGAGGAAACGACGGGATCAACTGGAATTTTCTGGTTCTTGTGTTTTAATTACGGTGGTTTTAGTCATGTTGACAATGCACCAACTACCCGGGTTCCACGCTTTGTTCCTATAGTGGTGCTCGCTTATCATTTGTACGACCGTCGGTTTTCGGCCTTAGGGTGTAATCAGCGTATATATGTGGTTTTTTTATTGACACTTATCGCACGGCCCCATTATTTTCGATAGAGGAATAGGTAACCTGGTGCACGCTACTTTGAGCATGCAGTCAATGAACCACTAGACACATGCCATTTGGTCAGTCATAAAAACACCAAAAGACGGGTAGGACCCTCAAGAAATATCAGTCGTCGTCAACAGGTTATCACGCAAATGCTTCTTTACCTACCTCGCAGTGCCAGTGGTATAGTTATACCCATATTTATAAGAGCAAAAGCGTTCCGTGCAATCTAGGCTATCTTTTTTATTATAAGCGCACTCGTAGTCTGTTCTCATAGCAGTGCTCGAGTATAACCAGATCTCCTCGGTTGTATTAACCATCTGCAAGAGAATATTACCTTTAATAATAATTGTTAGGGTTCTTCGTCGCAAAACCACGATATTACCTTTGGCGAAGTGATTGAAATGTACTTGTGCAGCAGACTGATTGTTGAACTACTTCGTTGTTTATTACCAATACGTTGATTTAAAGGCCAACTCCGGCTATTTTGCGAGGTCAATGGATGAAAATAAAATTCGTTGGGGACGTTCCTTTGCATGTTTTCGTCATTTATGCCAAATTACAGGGTGGAGATTGTGGCGAAACAGCGCAGACGACGGGCTACGCTGTTTCGACGGACTGCGCTGATGACGGATGGCGCTGTTTCGCCACAATGTTCATGAACCAACTAGCCCACCTAGAACCCTTGTGTATAGGCTGTAGAAATGCGCAGATTCTTTACTAATGAATTTTATAGGTGGCCCCGACTCTCCCAACTGGCTTGCCACAATTATTGGCAACAATGTGTGTGTGTGTGAGTGACGTCATTTACGGCAAAGCAACGGAAATGACGGAACCGAGGTGCCACTACATCGTCTGCTGTCCACAAGGCAACAATCGCGTGCCTTATTTGGCCAGCGCTTCGTTGGTTCGCTGTACGAATTTCAGTTCGTTAATCGTGGGCCTGCGTGCAGTGGGTGGCAAGTGGTGTTGCGTCGTGGTTGCACACGACTCCCCGTATAATTACCTGAACAGTCGCGAAACACTCGGAGCTAACGATTTCCCGTTCGTATCAATGTTAGATTGTTTTAGCTAGCAGTGCTGGTTTACCGCACGGAAACTGCGGTAATCATGACCGGCTGAAGAGTGCACATGCGTGAACATTACGGTACTTCGGTAAGTGTGCACATTACAGTACGCAAACAGTTTGCATAACGTGTACAGGGTACACCATGACCGGACCTAGCGCGTCGTGCAGAAGGTGGCTCGTACTTCGCTTACATTAAGTTCCTTCGGCCCTGCCAACGCGCTTTCAAACGCCGCTATTGTCAAGCTTATGCACTTTTCCCATAGAAATATTAGGAAGCTTGAGGTAGTCCGCAAACTTCTCCGCCATTGCATTTGACCCAATCGCGGCCCCGCAAACTTGAGCTGCCTAAACAGGTGGCGCCATCTGATGGTGGAGTGTGCAACCAGGCAAGCAAATAACTAAGCAGGTGTGTCCTACTTCATCGAAGAGGAGTGATGATTTTAGTTGGCCTCCATATGCGTCCGAATCGCAGATGTCATGTTCCGACAGCTCCGAGGTGCTTGCGCACGTAGCACGGTCAGTCACATACCTGGAACGGCTGTTGCGACGGGGTCACCTTTCCCCTGAGAGTCTGTTCTTCGCAGCTTTCACACTCCGCGCTGGTCGGACCAGCATGCCTTGCATGATTTCAGGTTTTCGCCAACTTCTACGTCACGCGAAGACAGTACTCCTCGGTTCGGTTTCGGTGTTGCGCTATTTTGCTTATTTAAAATTATTGTCCAATTTGCAGAATAATTCTGCTCTCACGCCCATGACGGGAGCGTCTCAGGGACATAAAAGCACCATTATATTGACGTCCTCAAAAAATCGCCGGAGTTGGTCTTCAAGAAACGCAAAATAATTCGAAAGAATAAAGTAGAGATGTGTGGACGGAACACTTGTCTCTTTCTCCATTTGTGCTTGTTTAATTTCGATGAAGACCACCGCTTTATTTACTTAGCAAGAAATTACTTGCTAAGTAAATAAAGCAGTGGTCTTCATCGAAAGCTAAAAATAATCTATTTGCGTCTAGAAAAAAAAAACCCTGCGTGAAATAGAATCAAATGGGCTTGACAGCTAATTCAACTATCTTCTGCAGATAATCACAATACGGTCATTGCTTCATTTTTTTATAATCACATTTTCTTTTGCTCTGGACATGACCGGGGTAAAGTACATGTCAATCAGGTGTGGTTTCTTTGTCCTTGCTCTTCGAAATTCTAGCACTCTACACTTTCGCACCATTTTTATAACAATTGTGGGACCGTCAAATGCTCGAATTTGACAATGCCACAATTGTTATAAAAATGGCCCTGTAACAGAGAGTTTCCCATTTCGTGCCCTCGCTTCAGCCTTGGACGCACGAGAGATAGTTGTGGCAGATGAATTTTGTGAACTAATCTGCAGGCCCTGCTCTACATCAGATTGTGCAATATTTAATAATTCTGTTGCGTTAGCAAAGCAGAAAATTAACGCTTGCTATTGGGCACAACATCCTCATCTAGACCCCGCTTTCACATTAAGCGAGCTGCAATGTGCAATTGCTTCATGTCGTCAAAAGTCTGCTGCTGGGCCTGATGGCATTACTTACAATATGCTAAGAAACCTGGGGCCAAGAGGCACAAAAGCTCTTTTAGACATTTATAATAATCTATGGACAGAAGAAATAGTACCACAACCTTGGAAAGTTGCTCGAGTTATTCTAATTCTAAAACCTGGAAAGACGCCCTTGCGCCTTCATTCTTTTCGTCCGGTCAGCTTGACAAGCTGCTTATTCAAGGTAATGGAGAAGATGATTGACAATCGACTTGAGTGGTGGTGCAACGAAACAGATGTGTTGTCCAACTACTTAACGGGTTTTCGAAAACAGAGATGCACAATGGATGCTCTACTAGATATAGTAACATATGTGGAACACCAACGCGCCTGTGGTAACGTGGCAGTTGCAGTATTTCTGGACATAAAGAGGGCATTCGATACCGTCAGTCACGTACATGTTCTACTAAGTATGTTGGAACTCGGAATGTGCGGCAGGTCCTTGCGATGGATTTCTGAATTTTTATCAGGTCGCAAAATATTTGTTCAAACATATTTAGAAACACATTCGATAAGACCACCACGCGACATGAGAATAAATATATGTGTATATCAGCGCCTCCTTAGCCTTACAACGATTCCTTACCGTCTACGCCATCTGCTACTCTCCAAAAACGCAAGCTCATCATCAGATAGAGCTACCGACGGCTTGCTCACGCAAGTCAGTTTTTCACGCGCAATGTTTTCAGCTTCAATGATAAGCCTTGTGCGCTCATCTTTGTGAGTTTTAACCACTATTGTGCTATCAAACTGAACATGACAGCCACAATTACTGACATGCTGTGCCAGAAAACTATCACTGCCGCTGCGAACGTTGCACGCATGCTCCCGCAATCTGTCGTTGAGACGTCTTCCAGTTTGTTCTATATAACATGCACCGCACGAAAGCGGTATCCTGTAAACAACGTTGCTAATGCTCAGTAAAGTTGAAAGTTGGGCGAGTTGGTGATAGTTCATGTTTACGTGGGAAGCAGCGCACTGAGACAAGGCTCGAAAAGAGATCACTAACAAATAATGCATATTCAGACATTAGACGACATTGCTTGGAGTGTGGTTGCACGCCGCTGTTCTCTGAAACGGAAATACTTTCCAATCACAAGGATCAGCTGACCAGGGAAGTGATCGAGGACTTCCGTATCACTAAAAGAAAAGATGATTGCATCAGCCAAGCATCCGTGGTTCTAAGTGATTGCGAAGTGTCTTTTTTTGGAAGATCACCGGAAACTGTTGTAGCTTGAAAGTCATGGTCACACGTGGTACGCCTTCATGTTTGTATATTAACCATGTTTTCTTCGAAATAAACTAGTTGCGAGTGCAGCGGTTGTCCTGTCTTTCTTCGTTCTTTTCGTGTCTTGTCTCAGTGCGCTGCTTCTCACGTAAACATGTTGCTAATGCAATTGACGAACCGCGTTGTGTGCTTTGTTTTGCACAGCTGTTTCTTGTGCCCAGCAGCGCATGTCAGCTTGGCCAACTGAGAAAGCTTGTGAGGTGCAGAAGAAACGACACGCACACCCATGCGTTTCCCAACCTTTTTTAGGCGGTGTGTAATCTGATGCATGTAAGGGACAACAGCTATTTTTTTCTTTTTCTTGGTTGCTGTTA
This sequence comes from Rhipicephalus appendiculatus, assembly GCA_030522465.1. Classification (NCBI taxonomy): domain Eukaryota; kingdom Metazoa; phylum Arthropoda; class Arachnida; order Ixodida; family Ixodidae; genus Rhipicephalus; species Rhipicephalus appendiculatus. The sequence continues at coordinate 22,012 of JALIZH010016520.1, read as the reverse complement.
TCTCGTCCTACTGCATCATTCCTTTCACTGTCCTTAGCCCTTTGTTTTCTACGTATACCTTCGGCCACGGAAACCAAGACTGGCTCAGGAAAACCGGCTGACTTGAGCCTAGCGACCTGATTTGGAAGCTGGCTTCCATCATATGTGCACAAGAACGGTCAATTGCGTTAGTGAAACAGGTACTAACGATGCCTCTTTTGACTAGTTTGCTGTGAGCAGAGGTGTACGGCAGCAACGGTTTACCTGCGCGTGGCTCGTACGTCCAGCAGGTATGCTGTCCACTAAACATGAGCCTAAGATCAAGAAACCTGATAGATGAATTTTCTGGCATTTCATGAGTCAGAACAAGCGGGTCGAGGCATTTCGTAAAGAGCGACAGCACGTTAGTGGCATGAGACACAAAATCTTTCGGATCACAGTTCACTATGACTAAAAAATCATCCACAAACCTAAACACTTTCCTTACAGCAGTGACCTCTAATTCTTGAGCAACTGCCCTGTCCAACTTCGCCAACAGCAAATCACTCAAGAGTGGGGCCAGACACGACCCAATCGACACGCCCTTTTTCTGCAGAAACACATTGTCATTCCACTCTACATATGTGGACTGTAGATACATGGCCAAGAAGTCTAGAAACCCACGTGCACTTAGTCCCGTGCTGTTTTGAAATGACATTTCACCGAACTGCTCAATACTGCTCGGCCTGCCTCACCGAACTGCTCGGCCTGCCTCATTCGCCACTGCTAATCAGTCGGAAAACTAGGCGATGCAGTTTTTGGAGGACAAACTGCATTCCAAATTAGGACTGAAATTCCTCCATCAGGCCCGTGCAACATGGTTTTTGTGGTAGTGGAAGGAGTGCGCGTCGATGCTCTGGTGGACAGGGGTGCGACATTTTCTGTTATGCGTGCTGAATTGTGCCAACGTCTGAAGAAAGTGATGACGCCTTACGATGGACCCACGTTGGTTGCTGCCCAGGGGAACACCATCCGCCCTTCCGCTTTTTGTACTGCCCGTGTTTTTATCGATGGTATCCGCCGCCACATCCAATTCGCTGTCCTGACCCACTGCTCTCACGAACTAATTTTAGGATGGGATTTTCTGTCTTCTGCTTCCGCGGCTATTTGTTGTGGACAACGCGTCGTCCACCTCGCTGACACCAACTACGTGCTCGACGAGGACCCCCCACAAGCCACTTCGTCTGGTTTCTGCGGAAGATACCGAGTTACCACCGCATCAAGAGCAAATTGTGGCTATTACCTCTAAAGACATCGACCATGGCGATGTCTTGATTTCACCATCATTTAGTTGCGTTGGTAAAGGCATTGTTCTCGCGTCCGGCGTGGTTCGTTTTCGCAATGGCTCTGCACTTGTCACTGCCGTGAATCCAACATCAGAGAGAATCCTACTTCCACAGAGCACCACGGTGGCCTGCGTTACCGATCCCGAGCCTGCGTGCGTCGTGCCACTTCAAGCCGTTGCCTCCAACGACCTCCCTAGTGGTGAGCCTGCTTCTTCTTTCGCCTTTACTGCAGCCATCAGCAACGACTTGACAGCTTCACAGACACAACAGCTGCTCGCTTTGTTAAAGAAACACGCAAGTTCTTTCGATGTTTGCTCGTCGACGTTGGGCCGCACTACCACTACAACGCATCGAATCCACACAGTCGGAACATCAATTGTTCACCGCCGGCCCTACCGCGTGTCTCTTGCTGAGAGAAAAATTATAGAAGAAAACGTGGCTGACATGCTCAAACGGGAGGTAATTCGCCCCTCAGCTAGCCCTTGGTCGTCTCCTGTGGTTTTGGTTCGTAAAAAGGATGGCTCCGTGCGCTTCTGCGTCGATTACCGTGCACTCAATAAGATAACTCGCAAGGACGTGTACCCCATGCCACGCATTGACGACGCCCTCGATTCCCTACAAGGCGCGGAATACTTTTTCAAGCCTCGACCTGCGTTCAGGATACTGGCAAATTCCCATGCATGAAGACGACAAGGAGAAAACGGCATTCGCAACCCCCGATGGGCTATACGAATTCAACGTGATGCCTTTCGGGCTGTGCAACGCGCCCGCGACTTTTGAGCGCATGATTGATACCGTGCTGCGCGGCCTGAAATGGAAGACCTGCCTCTGCTACCTGGACGACATTGTTACCTTTTCGTCAACGTTTGCTCAGCACCTGCAACGCTTGGATGAAGTTTTGACGTGCCTTGCCGGCGCTGGTCTCCAACTCAACACAAAAAATACCGTTTCGCCAGCAAAGCTATCAAGGTCTTGGGACACGTCGTGAGCAAAGACGGCATTCGGCCGGATCCGGACAAGATTACCGCGGTCCTGCGCTTTCCGCGCCCCGACAGACCGAAGGAGTTGCGTAGTTTCCTTGGCCTGGCCTCCTATTTCCGTCGTTTTATACGGAACTTCGCCTCAACAGCTGCTCCACTACACCAGCTACTTGCTTCCGACGTGCCCTTTCTGTGGGCTGAGGATTGTCAAACGGCTTTCGACCTGTTAAAGGGCGCCCTCACGTCCGAACCTGTACTCTGCCATTTTGATGAGGCCGCACCGACTATCCTACATACGGACGCTAGCGGCCGCGGTATAGGTGCCGTTCTTCTGCAACGCGACACTTCTTCACACGAGAGAGTGGTTGCATATGCCAGTCGAGTACTAACCGCTATCGGAAAATACTATACCATAACTGAGCAGGAGTGCTTGGCTGTCGTTTGGTCAGTGCAGAAGTTCCGTCCCTATCTCCACGGCCGTCATTTCACAGTCGTTACGGACCACCACGCTTTGTGCTGGCTCTCCACTCTGAAGAACTTGTCTGGCCGCTTGGGTCGGTGGATCCTACGTCTGCAGGAGTATGACTTTGACATCATTTACAAGTCTGGCAGAAAACACCAAGATGCTGACGCCCTTTCCCGCTGCCCGCTTCCTTCTACCCAGCTCAGCGTCGGTCAGAGTTCGACCGTCACGTCTACCGCAGCGCCCTCGCTCGCCTCGATAGGCCAGCTATTCTCGGACCACAAGCACACATTTAGGTCCTGCCAGCTGTCTAATCCGTACTGAGGCGTATTATGGACCACCTCTCTGGAGTTTCCCATCCACCTAACGCGCGACTTCGTCGTCAACTCTTGCAATTTAAGCTGGAGAATGGTGTTCTGTACCGCCACATTTACCACCCTGATGGTCAACGCTGGGTTCCTGTGCTACCACGCTCTCTTCGAGTTCACGTGCTTAAAGCCTTCCACGACGATTTGACTGCCGGCCACCTTGGTTTTCAAAAAAACTCACGACCGCATTCGAAGTCGTTTCTACTGGCCTGGCATTCTACTAGCGTAGCGCGGTACGTCGGTTCCTGCGTCCCATGCCAGCGTCGTAAAATCCCGACATCTGCACCTGCCGGGCCTCTGCAGCCAATTCCATGCCAAACAACGCCATTCGAGGTTGTAGGTGTCGACCTTTACGGCCCTCTTCCCGTCACTTCTACTGGCAACCGATGGATGGTGACCGCCGTCGACCACCTCACACGCTACGCTGAGACAACCTCTGTGACTACTGCCTCAGCTTCGGAAGTTGCCGACTTCGTTCTTCACGCCATAATTCTCCGCCATGGGGCTCCTCGCATATTGCTGAGCGACCGTGGCAGGGTGTTCCTGTCACAACTGTTAAATGAAGTACTCCGCGCTTCTGGAACAACTCACAAGACAGCTTCAAGCTACCACCCTCAGACCAATGGTCTCACCGAGAGATTCCATCCTACTCTTGCTGACATTATAGCAGTCTGCATCAATCCGGACCACAAAAACTGGGATACCCTTCTTCCATTTCTCACCTTCGCTTACAACACGGCCGTTCAGCGCACAACCGGATATTCGCCGTTCTACCTCGTTTATGGACGTCCCCCTACTTCCTTTCTGGACGTGTCCTTCTTCAACAGCAGTATCAACTCGTCTCCGTCTTCCAGCGAAGAATACATTTCAAGACTCGCCCAGTGTCGCCATCATGCTCAAGTCAACACAGAAGCGAGACAACAAGACCGGAAGATCACTTATGACGCATCCCACCGCGATGTACTCTTCCGACCCGGTGACGAGGTGCTGCTTTTCACACCTATTCGCACACCTGGTCTGTGTGATAAGTTCCAGCCACGCTTCATCGGGCCTTACATAGTTCTCGAGCAGACTTCGCCCGTTAATTATCGTGTGACACCACTTGTTGTCCCAACAGACCGCCGTCACCGCAGCATAGAGATCGTGCACGTTTCTCGCATGAAGACTTTCATGCGACGTTCCTTGTCACTTTGACTTGCGACGGCCAGGATGGCCGCTTCCATGTGGGGGAAATTAGTGTGGGCATTTGTTATGCGCTTCTTCTCATCTGTACATTATCATAATCATCATCATCCATTTGTCTCTCTGTCCTCATCGTCACCGAGTGTCATCACCATCATCATCCTGTGTGTGTGCGCGCTCTGCCTCAGGCTGCCTGTTCGCTTTCGAGTCCTCGGGCAGAATAAACGCCGTCTAACCCAAGACGTCATAATACACATATATTTATTGCCATGTCGCGTGGTGGTCTTATCGAATGTGTTTCTAAATATGTCTCTTCTGTCAGTATAAATCTCGCAACTTTCTGATTAAACTTTCAGTTGGTAGTAAGAGCTTGTCCGTGTCTTTCCTGTCCCTGTCTACGTATCGCGCTCGTACTTGAAAAAGAATTTTTGTTAGAAAGAGGGATGGCACTGTCACATGCGAAGACAGCTGTGTTGCCTTTCACCCGTAAGAAGTTAAAAAATTTCAATCTTAGTCTGGAAGGACAACCTTTAGAGATTGTGACACAACATCGATTTCTTGGAATAATACTTGATCGGCAGATATCCTGGACACCACACATTAAAAAACTAGAAAGTGATGTCAATGCAATAGTGAATGTACTTCGCAGAATTGCTGGCACGTCATGGGGCGGATCCGTATCATCTCTACTCACGGTTCATAATGCTCTAATAAGACAAAGAATTGCATATTCTGCGCCAATCTTACACGGCCTTTCGCCCACGTCGGAACAAAGACTTCAGAGACTTTTAGCCAGGGGATTACGCATATGTTTAGGAGTTCCACGGGCAACTTCCAGTTCCCTTGTAATAGCAGAGGCTCGCCAACCTCCCTTTACAGTTATGAGAAGCATAGAAACATGTCGACATTTTTTTTCGCCTTCAGACACAACATTAAAACCACCCATTGGCTCTGGAGATATTACAGAGGAATAGATGCCACGTTCATAAAGAAATTAAGGAAAATGCCAGTACATTGCCAAAAAATGATTTTTTTTCAATTCAGACGTCGAATATCCTCCATGGCTGCTCACGCTACCAAAGATCGAACTGTCAGTGGATGGCATAATCAGAAAAAATGACATGTTCATTCGAGCTGCCCAACAACTAGCGCTTTACCAGATATATATGCGATATCGGGGTTACATGCATGTCTATACAGATGGCTCCAGTATACCAACATCTTCAACTTCAGCATTTATTGTACCCCACCTCAATGTACAAGATTCATTTAAATTATCTCGCGTGACATCGTCTACAACAGCTGAACTATTCGCTATTCTATGCGCTTTAAAATTTATCAATTCTGTAAGAGACGCTCAAAAATGGGTAATCTTCAGTGATTCACAAAGCGGCACTAACATCACTCTGTAGCACAAAAACGAAAACAATAAATGATGGTCTGATTTACGAGACACTTAAAGAGCTCACAAAGGCAAACCAAAACCAACATGAAATAATGTTCCAGTGGATACCGGGACATTGCCACATACCAGGCAGCACAGCAGCTGATGAAGCAGCACGACAAGCACATCACAAAGATGATATGGTTTCTATTCCAATATCTAAAAATGAATTGCGCCGCTTTTTTAAAGGCAAAATCTTTCAATATGTCTAGAACCACGTGGTTTGACCAAAACTCCAAAAGTTCCGATTTATATCATATAGATCCACTAATTGAATATGAAATTCCGTTAACTTTAGACAGAAGTGTGGAAACCCTTATTCACCGATTAAGGTTAGGCACTCCTACACCAAGCATTTTTTACACAGAATTGGCCGCGCTGACACTACTGAATGTGATTGCGGATTCGTAGATGAAGACATATACCACCTCCTTTTAGAATGCCCACAACACGAAACACCAAGACGCCGACTAAAATCATCGTTACTGACATTAGATCGCAGACCATTAAGTTTAAGGAAACTTTTGGGCCCGTGGCCAACAAGAAGTTTACAAAAGTGTGCTGTAAATGCATTGAAAAATTTTTTTTTGAGGACAGTGGCATTCTTGACCGATACAAGAGCATTCAAGTATAATTATGTGACTGTTGACTATAGACTATTCTGTTGTTTATCATGTGACTTTTGACCATATGTAACAGTTGTTCTCCGATTTGTAACCGTTGCTCTGCAACATCACCGTATGTGCCAAATTATATATTGTATATGGTGTGGACTTGTTAACTGTTAGGCTAAATTGTATATTGTATGTGCTGTGGACTTGTTACGCTTAAGACTTGGAGCCTACGTGCTCTATATTAGACACCTCTAAGGGATAAGGAGTAGCCGGCGCCCTGTTTGTGCGTCAACATCTCCTTACATCGCGTCAATAAAAAAAACAATTGTGTGAGACACAAGAAGGAAAGAAGTTTCTTGTTTAATCCGTTTTAAAAGAATCCAACAATGGTGACAGACCCAGATGAACTTAGGGGGAGTAGCTGGTGGTGATGGAGGACCAAGGTATAAGAAAAGAAAAAAATTTGGCAGATCCCAAGTACCATGGGAATCGATGTTATGCGAAGCATGTGGAGGCAAGGTGACTGTTTTGGAATTTTTTTATTGAGCGAAACGTTACGAAATGGCGCTAAATATATGTACAAATGTTGTACGTACAGATATATTGAACAGTCGCATATGTCTCATATAACCAGTTGTTTACAACTGCGTAACGATGCCAATAGAAGCATGGATATTACCAACACCGGAAGCGGTAAGCTGATAAGTAGCACTTGTGCTTTCGAAAATGATAACCCTGGATAGTGCTTCGTGGACCAACTGCAGTGGATGGCGCTTAAGTATACAACTGACATTAAGCCGACATGACGCCTGCCTCATGACAGTACTTATGTAATGTTTGTAAAATTATATAGGCAGCGCTGCAAGCACAATTGACGTTTCACCAACATTACGCCTGCATAGGGTATTTTTCCAAAGCAGTCCCGAGACCTGGCGTGGCTCTGTGGTAAAATACTTGATTGCGACGCAGATTGCTTGGGTTCGATTCCTGCTGAGACCCTGATATTTATTATTTGCAATTGTCGGGTCAACGCTGCCTACGTCAATTTAACACTCTCGCGTTTAAATTACCAATGTCTGTCCTCGCCGTTCCTGGGTACATATGAATTGTCAAACACCAGTGGTGCATACCCGCATGCCGTAGCCCGTGGTATACGGGTGTGTGCCACACCTGTCTGCAGGAAAGGGTTTGATGACGTACGCGGCAGGAGTTTCACGTTATTCATGTCATGACCAGCCAGACGTATTCGTCAATACCGCTTACCCTCGCGTACAAATTTTGGTCAACCCCAAGTTAAGGAGGCCATCACGAGAGCACCCAGACGTAGGCGCCTAGATAGATAGATAGATAGATAGATAGATACGTAGATAGAAACGCATAAGTGCTTACAGTACGCAAAGAAATGCTTCGCATTTAAAAAGTACGCACACAAGGACTTCCCTAAGCATGAAATACAACATATGCGAGGAGGCGCACATGAGCAGAAGGTCCGCTCCTTTTGTTCTTTCCTAGATGCCACAGAGTATTGGCCTCGAGGAGTTACAGAGCCGCGCTCTATCGGGCGCGCCTCGATGGCGTGCTAGGCAGGATACCGCCGCGCGCTCCGCATAAGATTTGCTGTCGGCGCTCTACAAAACACGTCGCGGAAGCGCTCCAGGAGATTTCTGTGCGTACTTTCGAAACGAAATATGTTCTGTAGTGTTAAAATAATAATTTTCAACGAAAAGAAAGCACAACATAGTTCACAGTCGCTGTCTCTTTGCAGAAAACGGAGCGCCCGCATCACGCGGTCACCGCGATGGAGACCCCTGAACCGGCTTCTTGCGTGAAATGTAGTCAGTCGCTGAGTACAAACTATGTGAAACATTTTGTTAGAGTAGACACCTGTATATTTAAATGGAGCATAACAGAAAGAAGCCTCAAGCCAGTGATCGCACGGGTTCGCGGCGACCGACGGAGCTTTTGCATGTATGAGCGTCTGCATGTATATGTTCGTACTCATGGTTTCTCTTTCGCTACGAGCGTGTTTTGACGCCGTGCCGTGAACTTTAGGCCGCAAAATATGAGAATTTGTGAGTGCACAAAAACTATTGTTGCGTGGACGCTATCAGAGCAGTTCCAAAATATTTTTCTTACAACTAGACTTAGGCGCACCTATGGCAACTTGTGATGTCCCGTCCCGACGATTCAACTTTTTTCTTTTTCGTTTTTTTTTTTGAGTCGAAATTAATGTATATTTCAATGTCACTTGACATGTTGCCTCGCACTGCATATAGATCGGTCTTCTAAGCGAGCAATGGACGCTGCTCCTGTTATTTCAGTGTGTTCGTTTCGTTTGATGGTCACACAAAGCGTGAGAAAATGCGATGCATTTTTTAATATGTTGCTTAATTATCGTTTTCATTGCATTCCACTGAACTTGCCGCTCACTGCCATCAATAAATTCATAGACCAAAGCTTCATCACTTCGAGATTGCTTATGGGAAAGAAGTGGTCTACGAGGCCATGTAGTAGCGTACAACGCCACGGAAACGAATGAAAATACAGTAACGTTCGCCGCACTTGTTCTGCAAACGTCGATGTGAACAAGGACCTACCTGAACTTGAAATAGCGGTGAAAGAAAGGGAAGTTATTGCAGCAACCTACAGCTGCAAACAAGGTAACAACAACACGTAAATAGTGAAATGCCAAATTAGAATGCCAAATTAGAACTATCTCGCATGTGCTTATTGTTTATTGTACTTTCTTTATTGCTGTTATTTATTGTTGCATGCATTGCGTCCCCCACCCGTGTCCTGTTTTAAGCATCGGGACGATGCTTTTTCAGAGGGGGGCATTGCCACGCGTGTTAGTTTGAAGTGCTTTGTTTAAACCCGCAAAGACTGTGAGCAACGCTTGGCGCAGATCGCGCCTCAGTGTTCGAGAAGCTTCACGTTTGTAGTAGATCGTTTTCTTAACACTGCGCACAGCAAGCGAACACTCAAGATTATTCCAGAGCTTGTGCGACGACCAGTGATAAGCCTAGAATGTTCGACGCGTGATGTATAAAAGCCGGCGCGCTCCAACGATGATCAGTTAATCGACGGCCGACGCTCTGTTCGCCGCTATCAGTGCCAGCGTGTATTGCTGTAATCTTACTCTCCCTTTACCGGCCACAAGTTCGGCCTAATAAACAGTTTCATCTCGGACACGTCGCCTGCTGCCTTCGTCGACGTCACACCCACGTGACATCTGGTGGAGGTGCTGCTTCTTTCATGTACCGGACGCCCCCCGTCAAGCCGTGAACCCAGCGCCAGTCGTGAAGAAGACGTCGACGACAACCCCGAGCAGCGAACAAGCCGCAGGCAACTAGGTCTACCGCCAGAGTACGGGCTTCTACCTGAAAAGACCCGGCAGACCAAGACCCTGACCTCGACCGCAGCGACGATGACAGCCCCTGTGCCGTCCTCGCCCATCCTGCTGCGGCAACCCAAGGAACCACCAACCTTCCGTGGTTCAGCACTTGAAGACCCGGAAAGCTGGCTCGAGGCATACGACCGAGTCGCCGCTTTCAATGCCTGGACCAGCGAGGACAAGCTTAGACATGTGTACTTCGCCTTGCAAGACGCCGCTCGTACCTGGTTCGAGAACCAAGAGCGAACCCTGACAACGTGGGACATATTTCGCACCAGGTTCCTTGCTACTTTCACGAGCGTCATCCGCAAGGAGAGGGCCCAAGCGCTGCTTGAAACCCGCTCACAGCTCCCAAATGAAAACGTGGTGCTCTTCACAGAAGAGATGACCAGACTCTTCCGCCACGCCGACCCCGAAATGCCGGAAGACAAGAAAGTTCGCTTCCTCATGCGAGGAGTAAAGCAGGAGCTGTTCGCGGGTCTGATGCGGAACCCACCGAGCACTGTCCAGGAATTCATCTCCGAAGCGACGACAATTGAAAAGACGCTGGAGATGCGCACCCGACAATTCAATCGCCGCTCGACGCCAGCGTACGCAGACGTTCAATCGCTCTGCTCCGACGACCTACGCGAAACGATCCGAGCGATCGTTCGGGAGGAACTGCGCAAGCTCTTACCCTCGCCGCAGCCTCAAGTCGACTCACTCGCTGACATTGTTCGTGACGAAGTCCAGCAAGCGTTGGGAATTCCCGAACAACCACAGCCGCAGCGGCAGGCCTTGAGTTACGCTGCTGCAGCCCGACGCTACGCACCCTCTCCACGCCCCCGTCAGGACGCCACACAGCAGCACTACCGTCGCCAGACGCCGCCGCCGCCACCACCACCGCCATCTCGCCCACCTGCCGGCCAGCGGTACACGCCGAGGAAGACCGACATCTGGCGAGCCCCCGACCACCGTCCACTCTGCTACCATTGCGGAGAAGCCGGCCACACGTACCGCCGATGCCAGTACAGACAGATGGGGCTACGCGGATTCGCCGTCAACGCGCCGCGTCCGCAGCCAGGCGAACGGCCTCGGGACATCGACGACTACCTCGCCGGAGCACAGTGGCGAGAACGACGACCTTCCCGCTCGCCGTCGCCCGGCCGCTACATGTCACCGCACCGCCGGCAGTACACTGGCCCAAACCGGGGCCGGTCGCCTAGCCCGTATCCGGGAAATTAAGGGCAGCAACCGATGGAGGTGCGGTTGCTGTACGACGAAATGCCGAAGATCCTCCGCGGCCGCCGACGACGACAACGCGACGAGACCTGCAGAACACGACGCGAAGCAGACGAAGCCCTGCCGACGAACCCTCGCGGACCGAACAAGACCTGACGACGCAGCATGGAAGCACCGCAACAAAACCACGCAGCCGTGATCCGACGCCGCGACCTAACCGCAACGCAAGGCGACGGACTAGCGACCTCGACGTTCTCATCGACGGCCACAACGTCACCGCTCTCGTCGACACTGGGGCCGACTATTCCGTCGTCAGTGGGCCATTCGCCGCCAAGCTGAAGAAAGTAAAGACCGCTTGGAGTGGACCCGAAATCCGGACAGCTGGAGGCCACCTGATAACGCCGATTGGAGTCTGCACGGCGAGAGTCACCATTAATAACCGGACGTATCCTGCGAGCTTTGTAATCCTACAGCACTGCTCCAGGGATGCGATACTTGGAATGGACTTCCTAAGTGACCACGGCGCCGTCATCGACCTGGGGTCTGAGTCGATAACACTAACCTCAGAAAAAGCGCTCCCGCCCCACGCAACTCCAGTGAACCATGCACTGAACGTGATGGAAGAGCACGTCGCCGTTCCGCCTCTCTCCAGCGTCATCATTTCCGTCGGCACCGAAAAACCCACAGACTTCAAAGGCGTCATCGAGGGCGATCAGCACCTGCTTGTAAACCGTCAGATTTGCATCGCAAGAGGCATCGCCGAGTTGCGTGAAGGGGAAAGCAACAGTGATGCTCACGAACTTCAGCAACGAATACAAGCATGTGAGCAAAGGCACGACGGTAGCCTACATCGAAGAAATTGTGGAAGCCAGCGACGCCCTCGCTCTCGCCGAGTTTCCCGAACATGCTACGACGAACCAAGCTCACCAACTAACTTTCGACGTTAATCCGAGCCTTCCGACGCATAAACAAGAACAGCTGAAAACCCTGCTCCTGCAATACAAGGACTGCTTTTCGTCGTCATCAAGAGTTCGACAGACCCCAGTCGCACAACACCGCATCATAACAGACGAAAGTGCCAGGCCACTACGTCAGAGCCCGTACAGAGTTTCAACGCGGGAACGAGAGGCCATAAAGAACCAAGTCGACGAAATGCTGCGCGACGACATCATCCAGCCTTCAAAGAGCCCGTGGGCGTCACCCGTGGTGTTAGTGAAGAAAAAAGACGGAACCCTACGCTTCTGCGTCGATTATCGCCGCCTGAACAAAATAACGAAGAAGGACGTGTACCCTCTCCCACGGATTGACGACACCCTGGATCGACTCCACAACGCGAGGTACTTTTCGTCAATGGACCTCAAGACCGGCTATTGGCAAATTGAAGTCGATGAGAGAGACCGAGAGAAGACCGCGTTTATAACACCAGACGGCCTCTTCGAGTTCAAGGTCATGCCCTTCGGTCTTTGCTCGGCGCCTGCGACTTTCCAACGGGTTATGGATACAGTACTGGCAGGATTGAAGTGGCAGACTTGCCTGGTGTACCTAGACGACGTCATTGTGTTTGCTTCAAACTTCGACGAACACCTCCGGCGACTTGCCGCAGTACTTGAAGCAATCAAGACCTCCGGCCTCACCTTGAAGCCTGAAAAGTGCCGCTTCGCATACGAGGAGCTCTTGTTCTTGGGTCACGTCATCAGCAAGTCCGGAGTACGCCCCGACCCTCAGAAGACAGCCGCCATCGCTACATTCCCGCCACCCGCCGACAAGAAGGCCGTCCGTCGATTTCTTGGCCTGTGCGCCTATTACAGGCGGTTCGTCAAAAATTTTGCCCGCATCGCCGAGCCACTCACTAACCTGACCAGAACCGACGTCGAGTTCAAGTGGGAAACGCCACAAGAGGAAGCATTTCAAGAACTAAAACGACGCCTGCAAACGCCTCCGTTACTTGCGCATTTCGACGAACACGCCGAAACAGAAGTGCACACCGACGCAAGCAGCGTGGGACTCGGCGCCGTCCTTGTGCAGAGGACGGACGGACTGGAAAGGGTCATCAGTTATGCTAGCCGGTCGCTATCCAAGGCAGAGGCCAACTATTCCACAACAGAAAAGGAGTGCCTCGCCATCATCTGGGCTACGTCAAAATTCCGCCCCTATCTCTACGGGAGGCCCTTCAAAGTTGTGAGCGACCACCACGCCTTGTGTTGGCTAGCTAACTTGAAGGACCCTTCAGGTCGTCTGGCAAGATGGAGTCTAAGACTTCAAGAATTCGACATTACCGTCGTTTACAAGTCCGGACGAAAGCACTCTGACGCCGACTGCCTGTCTCGCGCCCCCGTCGAGCCGCCACCCCAGGAAGACCAGGACGACGATTACTTCTTGGGAGCCTTAAGCGCTGATGACTTCGCCGAACGACAGCGAGCCGATCCGGAACTCAAGGGCCTTGTGGAATACCTCGAGAGCAAGGCCACCGTTGTTCCAAAGGTGTTCAGACGAGGACTGGAGTCGTTTTTCTTGCGGAACGGCGTTCTCCTAAAGAAAAACTTCTCGCCACTTCGGGCCAACTACCTCCTCGTAGTACCTTCCGCGTTACGTCCAGAAGTTCTGGACGCTCTCCATGACGACCCGACTGCTGGACACCTTGGACTTTCCCGTACGCTAGCGAGGGTACAAGAAAGGTATTACTGGCCTCGCCTCACTGCCGACGTCAGCCACTACGTAAAGACTTGCCGAGATTGTCAGCGACGGAAGACACCTCCGACTAGGCCAGCTGGACTTCTGCAGCCCATCGAGCCACCTCGCCGGCCGTTCCAACAAATCGGCATGGACTTACTGGGGCCCTTCCCGACGTCGAATTCCGGAAACAAATGGATTGTCGTAGCTACTGACTACCTCACCCGCTACGCCGAGACGAGGGCCCTGCCCAAAGGCAGCGCCGCCGAGGTAGCAAAGTTCTTCGTCGAGAACATCGTCCTGCGTCATGGCGCCCCAGAGGTCCTCATTACTGACAGAGGTACGGCCTTTACCGCGGACCTAACTCAGGCGATCTTGGAATACAGCCACACAAGCCACCGCCGGACCACCGCGTACCACCCACAGACCAACGGCCTCACCGAGCGTCTAAATAAGACCATTGCCGACATGCTGGCCATGTACGTCGACGTCTAACACAAGACGTGGGACGCCATCCTTCCGTACGTGACCTTCGCGTACAACACGGCCGTACAAGAAACGACGCAGTTGACGCCATACAAGTTGGTCTACGGACGGAGCCTGGCAACGACGCTCGACGCCATGTTACCAAACGTGACCGACCAGGAAAACATCGACGTGACCACCTACCTACAGCGCGCCGAAGAAGCACGACAGCTCGCCCGCCTACGGATCAAAAACCAGCAGAGGACTGATAGTCGCCGCTACAACCTTCGACGACGCCACACGGAATACCAACCCGGTGACCGTGTATGGGTGTGGACGCCAATACGCCGACGGGGACTCAGTGAGAAGCTTCTTCGACGATACTTCGGACCGTACAGGGTACTTCGACGCCTCGGCGCACTCGACTACGAGGTTGCCCCTGACGGCATTACGAACTCCCCAGCGGCGCCGTGCGCGGCCTGAAGTCGTCCATGTCGTGCGCCTCAAGCCATATTACGCGCGTTAGTGAATCTGAGGACTGTACTTTTGCTTCATTATTGTACTTTTTTGCTTGTGCTTATTGTTTGTTGTACTATCTCGCATGTGCTTATTGTTTATTGTACTTTCTTTATTGCTGTTATTTATTGTTGCATGCATTGCGTCCCCCACCCGTGTCCTGTTTTAAGCATCGGGACGATGCTTTTTCAGAGGGGGGCATTGCCACGCGTGTTAGTTTGAAGTGCTTTGTTTAAACCCGCAAAGACTGTGAGCAACGCTTGGCGCAGATCGCGCCTCAGTGTTCGAGAAGCTTCACGTTTGTAGTAGATCGTTTTCTTAACACTGCGCACAGCAAGCGAACACTCAAGATTATTCCAGAGCTTGTGCGACGACCAGTGATAAGCCTAGAATGTTCGACGCGTGATGTATAAAAGCCGGCGCGCTCCAACGATGATCAGTTAATCGACGGCCGACGCTCTGTTCGCCGCTATCAGTGCCAGCGTGTATTGCTGTAATCTTACTCTCCCTTTACCGGCCACAAGTTCGGCCTAATAAACAGTTTCATCTCGGACACGTCGCCTGCTGCCTTCGTCGACGTCACACCCACGTGACAATATTTATATATTTATCTCCCGAAAAACAGAATATTTTATGCTTTTCGCGCGAAAGGATACCTTCATCTCCTAAAGCCACATCCTCTGTGAGCTCTTAAAAGCGTGAGGACTTTTGATCACAACACCCTGCACATCTGTACCCGAATGATGAAATGTTGCGGATATCTCAGTGGTGAACTACACCGACTCCCCAACTACGTGCTGATGGAAGACGTGAACTTCACCTCCCGAGGTGTGAAGTCGGACTCCAGGGGCGTAGCTAGGGGGTGCCTGGGGCTTATGGGGCTTCAGCCCCCCCGAACTTTTTAAATGCGAAGCATTTCTTAGCGAACTTCGGCGACCTTGAGCGTATCTATCTATCTATCTATCTATCTATCTATCTATCTATCTATCTATCTATCTATCTATCTATCTATCTATCTATCTATCTCTCTATCTATCTATCTATCTATCTATCTATCTATCTAGCCGCCTACGACTTTGTGCTCTCCTGGCCGTATCGTTAATGGGATTTTACCAAATTTGGTATGGCATAACATGACAGTATGACAAACATAAATGGCTGGACATATCATGAAAATCGTGACTAACTTCTCATGTAATAGCAACAGTTTTATTTCCTCATGCATTGCTGTACACGCGGTTCTATATTTAGCAGGTAAATGAACAAAAAAAAAATGTGTGTATTCGTATGGTCTTAAGCTAAGCAATTTCTGTTGCCCGCTGTCTGTCAGCTCTGCCCCTCAAGCCCAATGTGGCTTTGGCAGGCCAATTCTATACTACATTGTTCCTCTTTGAAAAGGTTAATAAAGTATTATTAAAGTATTAAAGTATTAAAGTACGAAAAGTATGATTTAGTAAGCGAACTTCGGCGACTTTGAGCGTATCCAGCTATCTATCTATCTAGCCGCCTACGAGTTTGTGCTCTCCTGGCCGTATCTTTAATGGGATTTATACCAAAATTGGTATGGCATAAGATGACTGTATGACAAATATGAATGACTGGTCATATCATGAAAATTATGATTATCTTGTCATGAAAACTATGATTTACACGCCGTGGCCATAGTGCTCTTGAGGCCGTTTTCTTAACTTGATATATCTAAAACTTGGTACGATGAGACATTTCTGCATGACCAATATAAATGACAATTGGTAATATGAAAATCATGACCTCCATGTCATGTACAACATGATTTACATGCCACGCTCATGGCGCGCTGACGGCCGTTTCGCTAGCTTGATATACACCGAATTTTGTATTGCATGACGTGACTATATGACGAACATAAATGCCAAGTGTTCATATGGAAATCATGACATGTCATGTGCAACATGACTTGCATGCCACGCTCATGGCACGCTCGTGGCCGTTTCGCTAGTTTGATATACACCAAATTTGGTATTGAGTGACGTGATTGTATGACGAGCATAAATGACAAGTGGTAATATGGAAATGATGACATGTCATGTGCAACATGACTTGCATGCCATTCTCATGACACTCGTGGCCGTTTCGATAGCTTGATATACACCAAATTTCGTATTTAGTGACGTGACTGTATGACGAGCATAAATGACAAGAGGTAATATCGAAATTATGACATGTCATGTGCAACATGACTTGCATGCCACGCTCATGGTACTCCCGTGGCCGTTTCGCTAGCTTGATATACGCCAAATTTGGTATTCAACGACGTGATTCTATGACAAACATAAATGACAAGTGGTAATATGGAAATCATGACATGTCATGTGCAACATGACTTGCATGCCACGCTCATGACACTCTCGTGGCTGTTTCGCTATATACACCAAATGTTTAAGGCTAACGCCTTTAATGTCTCATGCTCACGTCCGTCCGTCCGCTCGTCCGTCCGTCCGTCCCTCAAGCCGTGCCCTGGCACGGTGCGAGGTGGGCGCCGGGGCGCGCAAACGGACGCCAGTCGCGTTGGACTCTACAGCGCTCGCGCTTTGCTTGCGTAGCGTCGCTCTGCCCAGCGTCTCTAATCATGCAAGGAGGGAGACGCGCGCATCACGTTCCATTCTGACCGAGAGAGAGAGAAAGAAACTTTATTAGTGTCCCTGCTGGGGGGCCGACCTCGTCTCAGTGGGCCCAGGCGTTCCAGGAACACACTTTGCAATTTACAAAGCGTCCGTCAATTTAAACGCTCCGTCAATTTAAACGCGGGGGGTTCAGAGAGTTTGAATCAAAATGTCACCAAACGTTGCCACTTGAAATAACAAAGAAAGCCTTTCTCATATCCCCATGTATGGGTCTTTTCAGAAGGGTATTTGACGTCAGGTCTCGGAAAACATATGGATACTGATTTCACAATGACTAGAATCTGGACGCCGATTGAAATATGGAGTTTTCGTTTCACGGTGACGTTGTAACTTATGAGGGTATGGGGTGCCTCACGCACACGCACAAAACGCTTGAGACCAGTCCCGTCTCTGTAGCTTGCCTGAACAAAGAGGCAGTATTCGCAGTAGGCGAGAAAATAATGCGAATACTATAACTCGCAAGGCTATTCCGTCTGAAGGCGCGGGCCGCTATCAAGGGGTCCACGTGCCGCAGGCGGCCGCGGGCTTCCTGTTTGAAACCCCTGACGTATAGAGACGGTACTGTCAATACACCGTTGAGGAGGGGACGTCTTGAACACAAAATAATAATACCTTGCTAGCGGAGGGTCCGAATGGGGGGGGGGGGGGGGGGGGGTCATCTCTGACGGCTTACCGCCGGCATTTTGTTGTGTTGCATCTGTACCGGCAGCGGAGAGTCGTTTTCGGTAGAGACGACCGTCTTTTTATCTAACACGATGGAATTCCGTGTGCCTCTAAGGCTAGGAACGAAGTGCATCACTCCATTCTCATAGGGAAATTGCAGGTGCAGGACGTATATACTTCTTTAGACGACGGAGACGGCGGGCGGTCACTCTCTCCTCTGATTAAAAGGGGCTCGGCAAACATATTTTAGGGCGGAGTTAGGAGACTACGAAGTGAGGGATATCGAGGGCCCTACTTCCTCAGGTAGAAAATCTGGGGAGTTGAAAAGTCATTTAACCGCACGACATCGCTCTGCTAAGTGGTATAGTGTAGTTCAGCATGGCATAGAAGCTGAATGTAGAATATGTGGCGTTGTTCAGTAGCGCCAGAACACACAGCCTAGTAGAAGCTGCAATTTCGGCCCCGGCAGCGTGTATTTGTAGGGGTCACGCATATTTACAACAGCCTAATAAAGATTACGGCCACACGCAGAGGACCTCCATAGAAAAGGTGCACAATAGGAGACAATTAGGCACGTCGATGTGTTCTGCGAGCGTCTCATAATCTTGTCACCGCTGGTGGCCTTGGACCGCTCGGTCGATGCCGGCTACGCTGAGGCAGCAAGTATGAGACCAGTCGCGTGAATTGCCAGCAGAACTAAACTATCTGAAAAAACAGCGCCATCGAACTCAAGAAGGCTCGCCAGTACTCTGCTGGACTGCTTGCTTTTTTCGGCACTTAAGACTTATCAAGTTTGCGCGGTTATTGCATGCCAGATTTTAACTCGATAGCGTTAAGGAGCTCGTTTCTTAGAAATTCCGAGGTCGGCGTCGGTTTTTGGTATCGAGCGAAAAATCAGCGTTGTCTGTGAGCAAAAATCCGAGGTAGATGCAAATAAAGAAATCGTAAAAAAAATCTTTCGTTCGAGTAGGTTCGGGGATTCGAAGCTGTGGACCCCCTCACTCCATGGCGCGATTCGTTTAGCCGCTCCGTTACCAGGCACACATCCTCTACTAACAGCGAGCTATTTGTATACACCATTCAGCGCGGGTGGTACATCTCAGAGGTTCTTCAGCGGATTAACAGAAATCCCGCGAGATGGCACAAAGGACCCACGGGCGCGCTTTCCGTGCTCTGTCACGCCGGAACCAGCGCGCGTCCGCACTTTTGCTTTGCGGCACGCTTTAGGAGTCGACCGAAAAGCAGAGCCAGACTAGCGATTGGCTTGTGTTCCTTAACAGACACTTAAATCAAGGAGGCTCGCACACTTACAGTGGTCTCTAGCATTCCGTCTCCATAAAAATGCCGCCGCCGTGGCCAGGATGGAGATCGTTCGCGCTAGCAGTCGAGCACCGTAACTACTGTACCACCGCTTTGTATTTTTTAAATGCGAAGCATTTCTTTGCGTACTGCAGGCACTTTAAGCGTTTCTATCTACGTATCTATCTATCTATCTATCTATCTATCTATCTATCTATCTATCTATCTATCTATCTATCTATCTATCTATCTATCTAGCCGCCTACGTCTGGCTGCTCTCGTGATGACCTCCTTAACTTGGGGTAGACCAAAACTAGTATAGGAGGGTAAGAGGGTTTGACGATTATGACTTTCTGGTCGTGACATGATTAATGTGAAAATCCCGTCGCGTACGACGTCAAACCCTTTCCTCCAGACAAGTTTGGCACATACCCGTATAACACTGGCCACGGTATGCGGGTATGCGCCACAGGTGTTTGCCAGTTTATATCTACCCAGGAAAGGCGAGAACAGGCATGGGTAATTTAAATGCGAGCGCGTTAAGAAACCGACATCGGCAGCGTTGACCCGACGAATGCAAAGAATAAATGTTATGGTCCCAGCAGGAGTCGAACCGAAGCATTCTTCGTGGCAATCAAGTATTCTACCACAGTGCCATGCCAGGTATCGGAACTGCTTTGGAAAAAGATCCTATGCAGGCGTAACATTGGTGAAACGTGAATTGTGGTTGCAGTGCTGCCCATCTAATTTTGTAAACATTACATATGTACTCCAATGATACAGGCGTCACGTCGGGTTAGCGTCCACTGAAGTTGGTCTACGTAGCACTATCCAGGGCAACCATCCTCGCAATCACAAGCGCTACATTTCAGCTTACCGCTTATGATGTTGGTAATACCCATGTTGCTCTTGGCATATCGTTACGCAACTGAAAACAACTGGTTATATAAAACACATGCGACTGTACAACATACATGTCTCTGCGAATAACATTTGTACATAGGTTTAGCGTCATTTCGTAACGTTTCGCCCTACAAAAAAAAAATTACAGTCACCTTCCCTCTGCATGGTTCGCATGACATCGATTCCCACGGTACGTGGGATTCTGTCGAATTTTTTCTTTTATAAATGCGAATATCAGGAGGTCAACAAAAATCTATATTTAATGTGTATTCCATAGAACCACAGCTGCCTATATGAGCTACGTTGTCTCGTGACTCAGTAGGGTAATGTTTTGGGATAAGTGTTTTCAAAGGTCCTGCGTAAAAAGTTAATATCTCATAAAGCACGTGAATGGATGTTTATACAACTCTGGAAACGAAGCAGTATGATAGGGGCTCATTCGCAAAACATCCCGTCGTCTAAGTAACATCAGATAGCATCCTGTAGTCCAAAGGAAATTTTACATTTCACTTCTGGTTCAAGTCACTCGTTTGCGGTCAGAGAAACAAGTCATAATTTCGCTCACCGGCAGTTCATCTCAGCAATATATGCACCACGTATTATTAAGGTTCGCAGTCAGTGTGAACGCTTGCTTAGTTCTCATGCAAATAAGTGCTAGTAGTAGCACTTTCTAATAGGAAGCGTAGCAGAATATCCTTTGGGACGTCAGGTGGAAAGGTGGATAAAACTGTCTGGTGGGTAGACAAACTTACGTGCAAATGAGTTCTGCGGAAACCCGCAAGGTGGCGGAAGGGTTATGAAAGGGAAAATCGACAACCACCCGTTTGTAGCACGAAGCCACAAGGAAATCCGTACGGATTTCTCAGAAAGAAAAGCCTCTTAGTTGCCGAAAAATTCGTCCTGGTCCGGGGTTCGAACCCGGGACCAACGCCTTTCCGGGGCGGTCGCCCTACCAATTGAGCTAACCAGGAAGCTAGCAATTGGCAGCGCGAGGGCGAATTCATCGACAACTCGAAACACATGGACACAAGTAATGCAAATGAGTTCTGCGGAAACCCGCAAGGTGGCGGAAGGGTTATGAAAGGGAAAATCGACAACCACCCGTTTGTAGCACGAAGCCACAAGGAAATCCGTACGGATTTCTCAGAAAGAAAAGCCTCTTAGTTGCTGAAATATTCGTCCTGGTCCGGGGTTCGAACCCGGGACCAACGCCTTTCCGGGGCGGTCGCTCTACCAATTGAGCTAACCAGGAAGCTAGCAATTGGCAGCGCGAGGGCGAATTCATCGACAACTCGAAGCACATGGACACAAGTAATGTAAATGAGTTCTGCGGAAACCCGCAAGGTGGCGGAAGGGTTATGAAAGGGAAAATCGACAACCACCCGTTTGTAGCACGAAGCCACAAGGAAATCCGTACGGATTTCTCAGAAAGAAAAGCCTCTTAGTTGCCGAAAAAATTCGTCCTGGTCCGGGGTTCGAACCCGGGACCAACGCCTTTCTGGGGCGGTCGCTCTACCAATTGAGCTAACCAGGGAAGCTAGCAATTGGCAGCGCGAGGGCGAATTCATCGACAACTCGAAGCACATGGACACAAGTAATGCAAATGAGTTCTGCGGAAACCCACAAGGTGGCGGAAGGGTTATGACAGGGAAAATCGACAACCACCCGTTTGTAGCACGAAGCCACAAGGAAATCCGTACGGATTTCTCAGAAAGAAAAGCCTCTTAGTTGCCGAAAAATTCGTCCTGGTCCGGGGTTCGAACCCGGGACCAACGCCTTTCCGGGGCGGTCGCTCTACCAATTGAGCTAACCAGGAAGCTAGCAATTGGCAGCGCGAGGGCGAATTCATCGACAACTCGAAGC